>OX375869.1:73710940-74012767 GCA_947359475.1 Heligmosomoides polygyrus bakeri
AGGATGGCGCTCAAGTGGCGCGAAACTTTGGCCCTGGGGGTAATCGAGGTCGCTGAACACGAATCTGAAGTCGACCAATCGATATCGATCGATATTATCGATTTTTTGAGGATGGCGCTCAAGTGGCGCGAAACTTCGGCCCTGGGGTAATCGAGGTCGCTGAACTCGAATTTGAAGTCGACCAATCGATATCGATCGATATTATAGATTTTTTGAGGATGGCGTTTAAGCGGCGCGAAACTTCGGCCCTGGGGGTAATCGAGGTCGCTGAACTCGAATTTGAAGTCGACCAATCGATATCGATCGATATTATCGATTTTTTGAGAATGGCGCTCAAGTGGCGCGAAACTTTGGCCCTGGGGGTAATCGAGGTCGCTGAACTCGAATTTGAAGTCGACCATTCGATATCGATCGATATTATCGATTTTTTGAGGATGGCGTTCATGCGGCGCTAAACTTCGGCCCTGGGGGTAATCGAGGTCGCTGAACACGAATCTGAAGTTTGTTTTTGAGGTATGAAGGTCTAAAAGTTGGGAAAAGAAGATGGTCGGAGTGTTCTCTTCTCGGGGTTTGGGGGCGAAGCCCCCAACCAGTCGGAGGCGGCCGCTAGGCCGCTGAACGACTGGTTAGTGAATAAAATCCATAGCAGATCAAACCGACTGCTTGTTTGTATAGACCAACGTTTTCTGAATTGTTCCCTTTTTGCATTCTTGTAGAGCCCCACTGCCCTTCACGAACTTTTTTGCGATAATTAAGAGATCTGATTCTTATATAGGTGGAGTACGTGATTTTTAATGGGATTGAAGAAGTTTAGCGTACTGCTACTGCTACGACTATCTTGCTATTTTCAGTTTGCTGGACAGCAAGGAACGTTGGTTGTATTCGTTGTCAACACGAACCTTAGAAACCGTAACCCATTTTTTTTAAAAGAAGAAATGCACCAAGTAATCCTCCCACTGCTCTGTCGTATGTTTCTGTCGTCCTCTCGTGAATCATTTTTTGAGTCAGCACTCATCATACTCAAGAGTACTGCACTGGAGACCATATCGCTGAGCGCTCGGTAATCCCGTCGTTTGCGCCTCGGCGCGTCCCTCCCCCTCCCCCCCCCCCCCCCCCTCTCTCGGCGATGTGTCGAGAACGCTACTTGCCGCAATTTTCCTTGGACAAAAAATATTCCAACTTTCGTGAAGATTCTCTAAAGTAATCTGGAAGAAGCTCGCCTTGATTTGGAAAAAGCAGAAGTGTTAAACTGCTTAGAATTGTGTACAGTTTCTGAAAATTGTACCATTTGACTAAGATGGTGTATGCCAAACATGGGATCAAAGTACTTTGACGGCATTCGCTACCGTACGAGCGAAGCGTTGTGGCAAGACGCTGAAGCC
Organism: Heligmosomoides polygyrus bakeri; assembly: GCA_947359475.1. Classification (NCBI taxonomy): domain Eukaryota; kingdom Metazoa; phylum Nematoda; class Chromadorea; order Rhabditida; family Heligmosomidae; genus Heligmosomoides; species Heligmosomoides polygyrus. The sequence continues at coordinate 73,712,323 of OX375869.1, forward strand.
TAGGTTCGTATGTTCTGCTTCCTTCCTCGAGCTGCCCATGTGGATATGTGCATTGTTGTTGCGGTGTGCAGGCAGACGCGCAATGTTTTCTTTCACCGTATTTGTCCCTCTCTGTCTCTGTCTCGAAATAGTGACCGCCTCACCATTGGACCAGATGTGGCAGAACTGACAAGCTGTGTTGTTTCGAATGAAGTTGTGCGCCCACGAGGCTCAGGAAGACTGGGAACCCTACGTCCGTCAATAGCGCTTTCTGTGGTTTTTGGAGTGCATTCTGAGCCGTTTCTCTGTCAGCTGATCTCTCCTCCATTACGGTAGCTTCTGGCCGAACTGATCATGAGTTCTCCAGTTACCCGTCCTCCATCGATAAACGACTGGTTGCACTGAGATGAGCCCGCCCTCAGGGCAGCCGGCCCTCGTAGAACAGGGCGTAACTTGAATGAAGGCTACCGGATGGACGCTGCCTTCGATTTCGTCGACTTCCCTAATTCGATTCAGCCATAAATGCTGATACTGGTGCCTTTGTGAACAGTATAAGTAATTGCACCTCATCTTTACTAAGGCTTTGATTTATTGAGTAATTATGACACACTTAATGCAGCGACAAAACCTCTGATAGCCTACTTCAACTTTGAATCGAAACTCTATCCAATCCATGCCATCCATTAATCGGGAATAGGGCGATTTCCTATAGTAAAACTTCTATCAAATTTCTTGTGTTCAAAGAGGACTTGAAGCGAAGCGCTATCCAGCAAATAGAAAGCTCTCGAACACTCTTCTGTGTTGGAGCTGTGAAGGTCGTCTGGCTGACGTCTTCGGGCGCAATGCATGTTCACCAGGGCGCGACCTGCACCTCATGTGGGATTCGGCAAGCATCAATGGCTGCGTGGCTTTCCACCTCACTGACTACTGTCCTTTTTGAACCGGTCATCGGCGAGGTCGACGGCGTCATATCGCAACATTATCTGCAGTGGTTTGGAGTCAAATTGATAGTTTTTCCTCACGCAAAGTTTAGAGTTCGCATGACTACTGCAGAAACTCCCAGTGAGAACTGGATGTTGATCTCAGTAGCTCGTTCCACCATATCAGGCTGTAGGTGGCAGCTCGTGCTGGTCTGCTATGGTAGGTCTGCTTCCAGGAGCTGCCACCTTCAAACTGGCATACTGGTGAAGGAGCTGTGCGGTTAAGGTTAAATCCCACCGCATAATTTTCACTCTGACCTTCTCGAGTCTTTTTCCCTTGCTTTCTCTCTATTTACTTTTACACATTTCCTTCAAATGGGAGTTCAAAGCATGACGCATCGGGATGAAAGCTGTTTTCTTCGTTTCCCTAGTGTACATCACGTAAGCAAGGTAGACAAAGTGTCGTTCGTTGCTGGATGATGCTCTAAACATTCCAATACGTTCTTTTGACGCAGTTCTTTGTTCCCTTGTCCATATGACAGATGAGCGCTCGAAATGTGCACCACGGCATGTCGACGCTCAGTAAAAACGCGACTCCCTTTAACAAATTGATCAAATTTGTTCGACAGCGCAACTAATTCACAAGGACAAGAATGTCTACTGCACCTATGTGACTATCTTCTGTCTCGTAGCTTGCATAACCTCTGCACTTCTTTTGTCCGATATCATCACGAACCCCTTACGAGGATTCTCCGTTGAGTTTTTCAAAGTAACATATTGAGGCTTGTAGACCACTGTGCGAGAACCACTTTAATGGTTTTCAAATTTCTCAGGACATCTTGGTAGAACAAAAACGATAAAAAACTGTGGCACTTATGTACGTACGAGCTGGTAACACGAAGGTATCGCCTGCAATGGATTTGGCGTGCTCAGAAATTGCGCTGCAAGAGGTTTTGAGCACCAGTTAGAGTCATATCATACCAACCTGACACTCTGCTAGGTATCCTAAAGGAAGTCGCAGGGATACCTTTAATTGGTTCAATCGCAAAAAGTGACGTAGCGGTTGGGGACCCGAGTGGATAGCAATGCGGACCTGCGATAGTGGGGTTGGTGCCCAAGTGCTGGACGTGCGGATTGCTAAAAACTTCTTCTAAATTAGGAGTGCGTTCTGAGCTCGACAGGGCAGCGCTTTGGGCTCCAAACCATGTTTTCAATCTGTTTGCAGATGTTAAAGGTTTTCTTCACAAAGACTTACGTCGGGCTCCCATTGAATCATGCTTGTCTCGCTGGACAACCTCTCCTATGCTGCTCTATATGACCCTTTGCAATGCTTTGTATTCGTTTTGGAAGTGTTCCTCATTGTAACGTCATTTGCGAAGATAATGGACAAGCGTTGCCTTGTCGATCATCTTCGCAATAAGTAAGTAAAATCACTAAACAAATTAAATGTTATTATCTAGGACATAGTCTTAAAAATTATGGTTATTTAAAAAACACAAATAAAAATTATAATAAATTAAAATACTTGACAGAGTTAAATGTTGTCTTATTAAACGCTCCTCCTGTTCACTGAAGAGCCACGGGAGGAGCATAAAACAAGGGTTTGTCTGAAGAAAGTGGCGAAACGAGCATTTTCCTTCTTCTTCATTAATCTTGTCCTCTCTTCTCTTTTCCTATCTTACAACTGTTTCTTTCCTTTCCTTTCCTTTCTTTTTGTTTTCAATTGATCCATACCCCGGGCGCGCTGATCAGTTTCGGACTTCTATAGAGGACGCTCTCCCTGTCTTTCACTCGTTCTACTGACCGGCTCGAGCTGTAGAATATTTTATTTATTATTCATTTATTTAGTTGCACGCTCTAGAAGAGTCAATATAGTTCTTTCCTTCTCGATCGCATCAGTACATAATGATAAATCTGCGCCTTAATGGTCATATTATATAGAATCATCCCAGCAGTCGATAGTTTGTTGGTCTTCACTTCCATTACGTGGTTTATATTGCAACATTCGTTGCTTGTACGGTATATTGCTAATAAGATATATAAAAATATTTTAAAATATTAATATAATACATAAAGGATAAAGGATAAAGGACGGCGTTACTCAATCCCTTCTGGGATGCGCCAGCGCATTCTACTTCTACGGGATGTCGTGGAGGCGACATGAATGCGTATTTGGCCATACAATGACTTGCGGTGGCCAGCCGATGAACAAGTCAGCGCTCTATCCTTCCCAGACAAGTCTGGTACCAATTCATCGACCCCGGAGGGATGGAAGGCTTGGTTGGCCTGGGCGGGAAATCTGAACCAGGAACCTGGTATCGGGTGCACGCGACAGTCGCGCCTCCTCCGACTGCGCTACACGCGCCCTATATTATACATAATATTTAAAAATAAAATATATAAAAATATTTTAGTTAAACGGCTTATCGTCACATATACATTCCCCACTCTCACACAACCAGTAACCAAGTCAACATGACACCACCGTCAGGTCCTTTTGCTCACTAGCTTCCTCGTCTTTCTCGCTCATTCAAATAAACGCTGCGTACCGTCGATGTATCTAATCTAAGGTATTGGATTAGATACATCGACGCTGCCATTAAAATGTGATATGGTGGATGCCCAAATAATGAGGAACTTCTTTGCTTCAACATTTTTAGGTAACGTGAATAAGTTTCGTTGCTACTTTGGAGCTGAATTTTTTAATGGCGACGATCTGAATTTCGTGCTTTTTTAAAGTTTAGACGGCTGCCTAGAAGAAATTAGTGAGCTGACCATGAATAACGTATTGAAATATTTTCCTTTCGAGTTCAAATACACTACTGTAGCTCAGAAGTTAAAAAACCACAGGGCGTTCCAACAATCCCACCATATATAAAGGAGGAAGGCATTAGTCACTGTCTGAAGCGCTTCGCTACTGTCTGAATCGGTTCGCCTTGAACCCATATCTGAACGTTCGTCGCATCGCCACCGTCCACCATAAGCACCACAACATGGCAGCGTGGCAGGCAGCGGTTTCGAACCGTGTTGACTACGACGACGCTTGCACTTGCGAATGACCGGCCGTGTTGACTACGACGACGCTTGCACTACCGGACGACCGTCGGTGTTGACCTCTAACGACCAACCCCAATGATGGTCTTTCAACACTACGGCGGCTACGGTGTTGATCACCAACAAACACACCATGATGAGGTTTCCACACTATCAACGGCGGTTATAAGGTCTCTGCACTCAATTGCCAAATGTCTCCAAATTTGGGTGATTAAGCCGGCTAGCCAGTATAGGACGCCCGAGCCTGCTCTATCGCTACTGCCTCGACGTTGAGTTAGACAGCAGTATCCCGCTCCTTCTCACCTTTCCACCTCCCATTCCCGTTCAACTGTACACCTCTTCCTTGCAATCATTTTCCGGGCTTCCTTTCGCGCCCAATTGTTATCGAATTTCTCAGCGGTGATATCGCTTCTCTCACAATTAATGGACCTCGAGGGAGCTGCGTGCATATGTGATGAAAGGGCTTCAAATAAGGCGAGGTGTTTCTATCAGGCAGTCAACTCTTGGACAATTGCCATTCCCTCAAAATTAGTGGCTAATGAAGTCACCTTCTCCGGAATTCGCCACACCTAGCGGCTCGAAGCACGACGACTGGACAGAAATGTGAGACATTTCTTTAGGCTTGACGAGCTGCAATAGGCTGTGAACACAACGCTAGACGAAGAAGGAGTGCTGAGGACATTCTTCTGTGTGCTATACTGAGATGTGAGTGGGAGCAAGCTAGGAATCAATCTGGAGTAGGCGCAAGTTTCAACGTGCTCGACGCTATGGATGCTTCCTTACCCAGCGTTGGTTGCCGGCGAAGCCGGCGACCGACGCTGGGTGAGGAAGCATCCGTAGCTAGGTTTGGGCTACATCCCTAGCGTGGCCCGCATCCAGCGTTGGCGGAGCCGGCGAAGCCGGCGACCGACGCTGGGTGAGGAAGCATCCGTAGCTAGGTTTGGGCTACATCCTTAGCGTGGCCCGCATCCAGCGTTGGCGGAGCCGGCTAGCCCGGCGTGGCCCGCAGATGCGATGCCGGCGAAGCCGGCTAGCCTAGCGTGGCCCACATTCCAGCGTCGGCGCCGGCGAAGCCGGCGACCGACGCTGGTAAATAAATACAAACACCTTTGAACGAGAATAACAAAGCTGCCGTCAAAGCTGCTGGAAAACTCTAAAACTTATATAAAAGCACAAAAAAGTAATTTCTCTTGCACGTAACCACTCAGTTCGAGCACTTCTCTCGTCAAAAACATATTTTGCACTCGACTGATTGCGTATGAAGTAAATGCTCGTAAGAGTTTGGCCATAAACTTATCATATCACTGTTGTGTCCTTTTCTCAGAGCGGAGAATAAAGTTCCAACGCATCGCAATTTGTCTCAATTTGGACAGATTTAAATGTGCGAGCACTGATCGAGGAGCTATAATTTCGTGTCATTTACGGCTACTAACCAGACCAAGGACTTGAGTAGAAGAGAAGAGCACCGTGTTGCGGTAAAGACCTGGGCTGTAGAGGAGCTCCACTGTGTTGGAAACTTAATAGGTGCTGCTACGGTGATACTGAAAAAAGGCGTTCGGTGGTCATGTCGATTACATGCAGAACTGAACTGGGATATAAAAAAGCAGAAAACGTATAGTACGCACTTTGGATCCAGTGATTATATATGAGCATCCCTTTGATGAAAAGGAGAGAAAACCAACTAAAAAACCCGAAAGACACTGCACATTTAGGCTGCTGTTTGAACTCAATCCCTGGCAACAAAGAAAGGAGCTTGAAAGAACTACTCCCGGACACATATCTAGTATATGTTCAAGAAACATTGGCTAGAAAACACCCAAATTTTACATCTCTTTCCTATCTTTTGTACTGGAAGCTACCGCTTCCTACACGAAGAAGATATTAGGTCGGAGCAAAAGTTTCCGCTGCCTTAGACTAATATGACTACAGCTTCCGTTTCCGAATAATCCTTTCAATTAGGGCAACGTCTTTGTAATTTGTAACATCTCTGCCGATAAAGTCACTTGTGGAAATTTTCCAGTTGTGAATAATTGGACTGCTAGATCTCATGAACTATCGGAAAACATTTCTGACATACCCCCATACACATTAGTTTGACACACCTTTTACATGGTGAGATTTCTCTTCTGGATGTTTCTTAAGAAGTTCGGGAAAATAACGTTGTGCAATCGACGTGTTTGTAGACTACGGATCAGGCAGAATAGCATAAAGCAATTTTCAAGAAAAGAGGAAGATATTTCTCCACCATCGAAAAAAGCCTGATGTTGTCTCTGGCACCCATGTTTATCGAGGCGCTAGATCGTATTCCAGTGAATTTCTTTCTTTCTTTTCTGCAAGTGGACAGCTCGTCACGATGCTCTTTAATACCACAAACCTAGGGTTATTCTATAGAGAAGTCATACGGGCTTTTCCTTTGCCTGTTGCTCTGAACAATCTTCTATTCTAATCAAGGCCTTCTATCATTCTAATGTTCTCTATCTCTACCTTGAAGCGTAATATGACAGTGCTAACTTTTTAGACACTTCCTTCTTGAAGGTGAGCCCCAATTTCGATTTGATTCTGACATATATAGCGTGGAAATTCAAGTCAGAAAGCTCTAAACAAGAAGACGAATCGGATTTTTCATCTCTCACGAGAAAGGGCTTATGTACTTTAATCGTTATCCTAAATTTTATAGGATACCTTATATATTTTGTGATTTTAAGTATACATGCTTTTCCTTAAGTATTAACGTTAAAAACTCCTATCATGTCGTTATAAAATACTTAAGTAAGTTCGAGTCCATTTGAAGCATAAAAAAGGCTTAAGTTATTCAGTTCGACCTAATACATCCACGATAATTTTCAAGTGTGCGCTGTTAAGATTGTATGCAGGGATGGCTTTATAAGGTTTCAAATACAGAGAGCTTATCCATTTAAAATGTTTCGTGAATTTTGGCAATAAACCTTAGACCGGTAATTTGCGCGAAACTAATGCCGTCTGCTGACTACTCTACACAGAATTGCAAAAAAAAAAACAATATTTGTAACGTGTAGGACTTCGTGTTTTGGCAGAAAATTTCAATACTCATTTGCTTTAGTCTTTGCGTCGGTATGAGTCGAAATTCGACTGCAACCATCCATGCACTTAATGTGTATAAAATTATATTTACGATCAAACTGTTTAAAACTATCTCCCTTAGCTAACTTTCACATTTCCGGCAATAGTTGATTTTTGACTTCTTTATTTATCTCTTTCAGAGAGCCTACTCGGGCCACTACAGGCGGATTCATCGAGGGAGCATGAAACCGTATGACACATGGAAGCAGGAGTTCATGTTGGATCGGTGTTGCAACGAAAAAGACTTCATTAAGGAGGTTGGTGGAGAGATACAGTTTCCTTCATCTTAGGCCTATGTTATACTTCGGCGACGCGTCGCCGACGCTGCGACCCGTCACCGACAGTCCGTCACCGACGTCGCCGATGCTGACGTCGCCACAGACGCGTGGTCGACGTCGGCGGCGTCGTCAACAGATTCTGTGGCGGCGTCGGGTACGTCGTTGACAGGAGAGCATCGGAGCGCATTTTTAGCAGCAATGTTAGAACCATTCAAACAGTACCTGTATTTTTCAGGATACCCTGTATTTCTCGCAAGGCATAGTGCGTTTTTAGGTTTTAAACCTTAAAAGAAGCACAAATCAATCGATAGGTCACTTTGTAAAGAGATTATAACAAACCACTAATTGATATAACAAACTACTAATTATAACTACTAATTGATTATGGACAAATTATATACTATAGACATAATAATAATAGAAGTACGGGATAGTGTTGGGCATTTAACGACTATTGATTTACCAATTTAACTATTTTACCAGCATTTCCGGTTTCGCAAAGACCTTTTTCGTTAAATCGTATTTAAATTAAATTTACGCGGAATTCTCGAAGTTCATAGGGAAATTTAACTCTTAAATGGTAAGAATTCTTTCTCGAGAAAGCTCTTCGCAGAGGTTTGCATTACCATTTCAGACAGCGAGGAAACACTACTTATTTTCTACACAGTTCTATTTAGTATTACTTGCTCTACAAGGAAGCAAATCGGCCTAGAAAATGCGAACAGAACGGCACAAAAAGGAAGAAAAGTGACAAAGTGAAGGGGAGCTAAGGTTTAGGGTCCCATTCCCTCCCAAACACTCAGTGTTCTAGTGAATTGCACTTTTGTGTTCGCAAGACGGCGTCTTTTGCACTTCTCGATTTCGTCATTCGAAGTACTGTGGTGATGATGGCAGTTCCGGGAACGAAGAACCAATCCACAATCATAACACTCCATCGGAGCGCATTTTCTGCCACCCTTGGATGACGTCGGCGACGCTGACGTCGTCGGCCCGTCTGTGGCGACGTCGGCGACGTCGGTGACGCATCTGTGGCGACGCCGGCGTCGCCGACATCGGCGGCGGATGCATCCCCCTGCGGAGCTCCCGGCGACGTCGCCGGCGACCCTGTGATGTGCGGGCTGCTACGCACTGCGTAGCAGCCCCTACAGCACAGCGTCGCCGAAGTATAACATAGGCCTTACTGCAACATTGCTCGGAAACTTCTTATCAGTCTATGCCCATTTGTTCGTCACAATAAGTTCATTGCGAGCCAATACTATGCCGAAAACCCTGTATTGCCATTTTCGCATTACTCTCACCATTCATTACCTAGGGTAAGACTCCTTCATTCACCATCTTCACATGAAGAGGAGACTCTCAACGTTCTACAGCGATCATGAGCGTCGTTGTGTAGTTCTGTATTGTCATTGCCCACGCAGTTCTCATTTTCAGCTGGTGATCGCTTCGAGTCCCCACGTGCTTCTGAACCTGTTGCTCATCGTTTACCTCCTATTCGGCACCGTTGTGTTACAATACATGGACAAGGGTATCGCCAAGGAGGACTTTCCGCCTGCCCTGCTGTTCGCCTTCACCACCATAACGACTATTGGTGGGTTATTGCTTCTTTTCCTTCGCATGCACATCATTTTCACGTCGAATTAGACACTTTTCAAATTGCACGAGACACGTTTCAAATTAAATTGGACACTTTTAACTTCAAATTGGACCATCCTTTAAGCTAACCCGGAATTTTTGAAATCAAAGCGAACTCTTCGAAATCGAAATGACCTTTAGTCAAAATAAGCTATGGACTAACTAAGTAAAACAGTTAGATTAATGTTTTGTTCAAGAAAAACTTGGTAGAACATTATTTGAAATTTTTTAGTTCACGTGCCCTAATAAGTGTAATAATTTTATGAAAATTTTACTTTTTGAGAAGAAATATTAAATCAAGTGTTGTTTTAAAGCGTAGCTAAACAGAAATCATGTAGTGCATTAAAAGTCTGAATCGCACCATGCACAGGAAAAGCGAGTCGCAATATTTACTCGATTGATGCTGTAAATACTGCTTAATGTAGGAAGAAAGCTAGGATGTGTGTTTTTTACAATTGTTTATGTCGCTTCTTCTTCTCCTAAGCGTTTAGTCCCGCGCCGATCCTTTACATTGATTCTACTGCGACTTTTGATCATGGTTTTGTAACGAGGTTTCTCCGTCAGCAGGCCTGTCAACCAGAGCCTGACGCTGGAACCGTTGCCATTTTTGCAATTTTTGCAGTGCATGGCATGTTGGAGCCGGGAGTCGAATCTGCGACAGCTTGTGCATGAAACTGCACTACTAACCGCTAGGCTAACTCTGCTCTTTGTGAAACAACAACAAACCGTTTGCAGGTGTGAAAATGCATGCAAACCGAAATGTTCTATCAATTCAATAAAAATCGCGAAGTTTCGGACGAGGACATGGCACAATCTTCGTTTTGGCAATGGAAAATGGCCGCCTTCCTGATTTTTAAAGCAAGCTTTGAATCATTGTTTTCCTCAGAAAATAAAATTTTTACAAAATTGCAAACTACGTGTTCCCTTATTGGAAAGTAAATTAAAATTTGAAGGTAGTACTAAAATTTTCCTTGAAAAAAAATTACTCTAACACTTCTGGAGAGTCTCTAGTCTAATGTAAAAGAAGCTCATTTTGATTTGAAAGAGTTCGTTTTAATTTCAAAAGTCTTAGGGTAGCTTAGAAGATTTGACGTGAAAAGTGTCGAATTCGACGTGAAAATGGTACAGTACTAGTCGCAGAAGCATCGCGTGGAAATCAGAAAGAATGGAGGCTGTCCGATTTTATCGACGGATGGTAATTATTTAGTGTGCAGGTGCCGCATATGGGCAACACTTCGGTTCCGCTTACGACTTGTGTTAGATTCCCCTGTAGCATGAGCTCGCGCCTGATTACTAGGACACTTCCAGGCTATGGCAGCATCTATCCAACTACAGATCTTGGAAAGATCAGCTGCATCGTCTACTGTGTGGTTGGCATCCCGCTGATATTCCTAGTGCTCTCCAATAATGGTCAGTTTCTCGTCGACGCCTATTCGATCATTCGCAAGAGCAGCGGAGGCAAGGTATTATCGATTTATTGACTGAGCACAATCGTGGTATTGATCCCCTGCGCTTTTCAGACGGCTGCCTCCGAAGGGCTGCCGATTTGGTTGTCAGTGATGTTGTTGTGCTTACACTCGCTTGTCGGTGGCTTGATATTCAGCACATGGCTCGGCCAGATGCGATTCTTTGACGCAGTGTATTGTAGGTCAGTTCTAGACAGCTGTGAGCAGATTTAGCGCAGCGGTTGGATGAGAAATATCTGAGATATTGATGTTGGACCGTTTTTGCGGCAAGTATCAAGTACAATCCATAAAGCCGCATACCTTCTGCTGTTGCTAACTCCTGCATCGTGGCCCCGGCGGTGTACAGGTTGAAAAGGAAAAATTGAAGACTAAAGGACGACGTTACTCATTCCCTTTTGGGATGCGCATTCTACTTTTACGGAATGCCGTAGAGGCGATTTTAATGCGTGCTTGGCCAAACAATGGCTTGCGGTGGCCAACCGATGAATAAGTCAACGCTTTATTTATTTCAGACAAGTCCGGTACCAATTCACCGACCCGGAGGGATGGAATTCTTGGTTGGGATATCCGAACCAAGAACCTGGTATCGGGTGCACTTGACAGCAGGCACTTCACCCTCCTCCGCTACACGCGCCCTACAACAAAGTTGTGCGGCCTTATTAAGGGAATTTTTCAATTACACACAACAGCAAACGAACTGTTATGTAGCACATCTTCAGTGCTACACTCCCTGCATTTTTCATCTTTGTAGCTGCTCTTATGAGCAAGTAGTGCGCTCTCATGTAAATCCACCGCTGACCTGAGGGTGGTAGTACCCAGCACTCGGTACTACCATCCTCAGGTCCGCGGTGGAGCACCCCCATTCCAAGACGACTAATCTTCTGAAGGTTTGCGGTTGAACATTCAGCATTGTGAAACCGTGAAAGACATTTCTAGGTCTCTCCAGCATGAACATTATAAGAATGGATTTGACCTCATAATTGAAGAAAGCTGTTAGTTTGTTGATGATGCGCAACGCAGCAACGAGTTGGAACAAACTCAATATTCAGCCATCTGCCCAACTATAATATTACTGTATATTGGGCAATAAAAAACTGAGAGCCACCTCTACAAGGTTTCTAGGAGACGAGGATTCGGCTATATGAGGGAGAGAGCAGGAGGAAAAATGTGCTAGCCTAGATGGAGCGCGTCATTCAAGATGAGCACTCAGCCACCACTTCGTTTGATGAAAAAATTTCTCAAAGCTGAGCGATCTCAGAAAGGTCAAAATAATAGCGTGCTTAATAGTGTTTCCTAGGAAGCTGAGGGTATGCCATTAATGAAGTCGGTAAACCACTATACCCGGACAGCTTTATTTTCTTGACTATAGCAGCAACTGTCGAAATTCCGCATCCGAAAAGCAGTCCTGCCTGTCGATAAGGGACTTTCTTCTGGACGAATCGAAAAATGGCATCTCATACTTCGGCAAAGATATTCTCTCACCTCGGCATAAGAGAGTCTGCTAAAGACCACACTATGTCAGAACGCTACTATACTGGCTTCATAAGAAGATATATTAACAAATACACTCGATGCTTTAGCAACTCACTTTTGACCGTTGCGCATGACTGACCTTGCACTTGCAAAAAAGTCGCTAATAACGAACGTATATTAAAGCGTTGTTAATGAGATCTAATTTGGCTACCAAATATCCAAATTTCACTCTGTTTGGACTTTTTTAAAGCGAGTTGTGAAGAAAAATGCAAGCGTTCACAAACTTTTGGACGCCACTGTATGTTCCGCGGACTTCAGGTAGCGGATTAGTTTGCCTTTCAGCCAATGTTAGGTCCTTGCAAAAGAACGCCCAGTCTTTGGTGTACTCCATTCTTGTGAGTTAGTGTTGCTGCCGTAACCGGAACGTGGTTGAGTTCAAGAGTGAAGAGTGAGTCTTTCCTTACGGAGCTATGTTAATCTTATACGACTCTTCGTAGTGATAGGAATAAGAAAAAAGGCGGCGTCGCTCTTATAATTAAAAGTAAACTTTTCCCAGACTTCGTTTTCAGTGAAAACGTACCAAACGGCTATGAAATAATTGCTTGTGATCTACACTTCAATGAAGGCAAGCATCGCTTTATAGTTGTTTACAGGCCACTTAGATGTGCTTCTGCACTTAATGAGCAACTTGATAAGCGTATTAGTGATCTTTCAGCTTGCACCCTTGTCTCCTAATGGGTGATTTCAATTTTTCCAATATATTGTGGAGACGAGATCTTTCGTCGAGTTTGCCTGTGTCACGCTCTTTATAACGTTACTCTTTACGCACAATTATCTATCTCATATTACATGTTGCACAAAAGGGAGCAAGGTTTTAGACCTGTTGTTTAGTAACGAGTTAGGAATCGTAAATGATGTTGATATAACTTCACCCTTAGGGACTATTGATCATGCCACTATACTTTTTCATCTCAACGTTGCAGTTCCAAGTGAGATAGTGTTTTAGCGATATAATTTCAAAAAGGCAGACTTCATAGTGATTGGTGCTTACCTAGATTCCGTTGATTGGAAAGGTTCTTTCTTTGTTCGAAGCATGTTGATGACATGTATGAAACTTTTCTTTTTCATTCTTAGGGACACTATATATATTTTTGTGCCTTTACAAAAAGTTCCCATTTCTAAAACTAAGCTACCTGGATACCTTGATATGTTGTACAGAGCCAAAGCTGAAGCTTTAAAGAGAGCCATGGTCGATAATACTGTTGACCAATGGAAATGTTACAAAGATGCAAGTCATCTGTTTGACAAGAAGCTAACCAAATTCAACAGATTGGTGGAGAAAAAGGTCTTAGAATCTGGAAACAAATCGGCGTTTACAAGTTTATAAACTCCAGGATAAACAGCAAGAAAGCGGTCTCTACTTTGCATAAGGACGATGGGTCACCCGTCGTTTCGGACATGGATAAAGCGTAGCTCTTCACAGATTTGTTTGAGAGTGTTAGTAGGGAAGCTAATAAGTATACGCCTAACCCAGGAAACAGCTTTCAGAGAATGCAAGACTGCAAGAATGAGTTTGGTTCAGTAGAGAGAAAATTAGAGATCTTCTCTCTAAGTGGCCAAAATCCTCGTCTGAAACACCAGATGATGTTCCATTTCATTTCATCAAAAGGATATCCGCTCATATTTCGACTCCTTTAGAATTCTTGTTTAACCTAATATTTTTCGTGCTGAAGTGCCTAGGAAGTGGAAGCATTCTTTTGTTACACCTGTACCAAGAAGCCTCCGTATAATAATCCAAGTAATTATAGGCCAGTAAGTATTACCTCAATTTTCTGTAGGCTTTTTGAAAAAATTCTCAAGATGTATATCACTAATCATTTGGAATCAAATCGTATTTTTTCTCACTGTCAACATGGGTTCAGGAAAGGAAAATCGACATAAACACAGTTATTGGAATCTCTTGCTGATCACAACACCGTAAGAACATTTTTAGCAAAGCCGGATGAAGGCTGTTTCTCTTATTCAAGTCGCTCAGTTCTAGAGATCCTTCTCTTCTCACTATGGCATACAAAATTTATGTACGCCCAATTCTCGAATACGGCACGTGTGTATTCTGTCCGCGAAAGAAGTCCGAAATCGACAGGCTAGAGAAAGTCCAGAATAGTTTCACCAGGAAGCTGTTCATTCGTGCTCTTGGGTTCACATACAGCAGCATTTCTCGCAGAATTATTAGGAGCAAAATGTTAAATCATGACTTGATAGTCTCCAGCTCAGAAGGTAAAAGAACGATCTCATCATGATGTATAAATTAATGCAAACGTTAGTAGGGTTAATTCTTCACAAAGTCTTCACATTTACAGGTTCACATACGGAGCGCGGGGACTAGAGCGAAAATTGGTCTTTATGCAACCGTGAAGAACACTTAGGCGTCATTTTTTTGCTTTCAGAGCGGGATCAGAGTACACCATTCTGAGCAAAAAGGTGCAAGTTCCTAGTAGTTTAGCAAAATTCAAAAAAATTCTATCCCTGCACCTGAAATAACGACATCTAGTTGTTGCCGACCGTTTCTGTTCGTCTCTTAACCACTGCGTTGAATAATGCGCTTTCAAACTTCGCTGGTTATGTTCTATGGTTTTACTCTGATTGTTTTTTATCGTTTTGTTGTTTTTGTTGTTTTCTTCCCACATGTGGTATCACATGTAATCAATCAATCAATCAAAGAATGGCTGCATTTATCGATTTTCGTCTCCCTTGAATTTCTAAGCATATCTCCCACACATCATAGGTTTTCGTGTAAAAAAGTGAAAATCAATAGAAAACCTTACTTCCATAAGCACTAACATATAACACCATACTTTCTGGATTCAACCGCGTTACTGAAAGGCAAAATACACATTTCGGTACAGTTATTCAAACAGCAAACGGAAAAGATGAGGTAGCGGTTTCCTGTCCACCAACACAAATTCGTACTTCTAAAAGGCTAGCTATGAAATTTATCAATTGTAGATTTTTATCTTAATTTATTTATTGTTTTATTTTAGGGCGTAAATACCGCTCTATAGAGCGCAAAAAAGGCCGGTAGCGAGATGTACGGCGCTGAGTGTTGGCCTGCGACCAAGTTGAAACGCGCCTCAGCGTCTTGAAGACGAGGATGCTGTGATGGACGGTTGGAGTCACCCGCGTAGACCGCATCCGAAACGATGTCGTTCGGCAGAAGTTCGGTGTCGCGCCGATAGCTGACAGAAAGCTTGCTTACGATGGTACGGCCACGTTCTGCGTGGGAAAGAAGACAAAAGACAAAGGCAAAAGGCAAGATAGGCCTTGCCTTGAGTTGGAAGAGTCAGGAAAGCGGCCTCGAGGACTCTTGAACCAGCGTTGGTTGGATACGCTACGCATGGACATGAAAGAAACTGGCGTCCACCCTGATCAAGCGCAGTATCGGGAAAGGTGGCGTCACGACACCAGAAGAGCGGACCCCACAACGAAGAGGAACAAACTCCAAAGAAGAAGAAGAAGAAGAAGGGTGTAGAAAAAGTATTCTTTTGAACCAATGAGAAACAAAATTTCGCAAGAGGTGGTGCGACCCGGCCAACAAGACTACCCGCTCGCTCTGAAGGCTATTATCCTGCCAGGTGTGGTACCATGTGAATGATCTGCTCCACCTTAATCTACAATGCAGGTTCCATTCTTGCTTTGCGCGATGCTGTCACGTATGGCGCTGAGTTCACTAAAGTAAGGAAAGCAAAGGAATAGTAGAGTCGAAAACACTTATTTATTTATTTATTCAAGACATGGGCCGCCGCCACACGTAAAAGTGGATCGTAAAAAAAACATCCACAGGGTGGCAATAAAGTACAATAAAAAGAGTACAAGAAAACATCCGATGAGATTCATTGCGAACGCAACAGTAGATTCTTGAAACCACGCAGAGATAGACCCAAGGCATCTTGATTCAAAACAAGGTTGAACTCCCTTACGCTCCTGTAGGTAAAGAAAGTTGTTTTGGCTCGCGATTTTACAACCGCAACATAGAGTGTGAGTCTGCCCCTTCTATTTCTTGTTAAAGATGAACCTAAAAAGCCGAGTGGGCTAGTAGAAACCTTTCATGTGAGTATTTTGAAAAACATAAGAAGATCAAATATTTTTCTTCTACTGTGAAGACTTGGTAAAGACAACATTCTGGCTCTGTCAGCACTATTTGGTATATGATAGTAACTGATGCTGTAGCATCTCATCATAAGCTTACGAGTAAAGCTGTTTTGAACGCCCTCCAGAGGTCTGATGTCTTTTTTCTTTGTAGAGTTGAAAACTATGGTTCCGCATTCTTTGATGGGCCTTACATATGTCTTATATGCACGTATAAGAACATGAGGATCTCTGCTTCTTAAGGCCTTAAAAAGGTTGTAGATGCGATAATTTGCCTTTTTAACCAATGATTTGTAGTGCAGGTCAAACCTCAAGTCCTAGATATCGAGAAACCTAGGTCACGAACTTCATTTACTGACTGCAAAGTGACACCTCTCAGTTTATATGCGGGGTTGCCACTGGCGCGATCCTCTCCAATAATGAAACAATGCGATTTTTCGGCTGCCAAAGGTAGTTCCCATCTTTCAGCCCAGGAATCTATATAGTTCGCCGCTGCTTGAATAGAAACGGTATCATCTGGCTTCTCAATGGTCTTGTAAATCTTAATGTCATCGGCGTACATTTTGCAAACGACTCCGAACCTCGAAACCGATTGCGGCAGTTCGTAGGTGTACATCAGAAAGGCAAAGGGGAAAGTACCCCTCCTTGCGGTACTCCGCTGAACGTTTCAGAGACACTGGAATACTGTCCATCTACTTTGACTTGGTATGTCCTTCCTGAGAGAAAATCTCGTTTCCAATCTACTATCATGTGGTGAACGCCCACCGTTTTCAGTTTTTGCAGAAGTTTCATCAGTGGAACTCTATCAAAGGCCTTAGAAAAGTCAAAATATATAACATCTGTACGCTTCTTTTCCTGTACAGCTTTTGTCCAGTCATTCAGTGCTGTGAGAGTGGCGGTCTCGATGGACCTTCCTTTTAGGAATTCAAACTGATTACAGGAGATAACCTTCTTCTCTTCCAGATGCTTTAGAATATATTTGCCGACGATTTTTTCATATGCCCTGGCGAATACGGACGTTATGCTAACTGGTCTGTAATTTTTTGGATTACTAAGAGGGGTTTCTTAGGAATCGGGGTGACAAAAGCGTGTTTCCATCTCTTAGGGGCACCTGCTCTCATGTAGCTGCCGTTGAAAATATATTCCAAAGGAAATCCTATGTAGTCAACTACGTTTTTGATAAAAGTAAGTGGCATATGATCCGGCGACGCTGAATAACTGTTTGGCCACTCCGCGATGATCTTAGATATTTCTTCTCTGTGAAACCACAACGAAGGACTCATCTCAGAGAACTCTGTTCGCGCATCATCGCTACCCGATAACAGGTCTTTGTCCTGATCATCAACATTCGTGAACACCTTTTGAAATTCCCTAGCAAGCAAATCGGCTTCCTCGCAAGGGGAAGCAAAGTATAGACCATCACTACTGAGCAAAGTTGGCACGCATTTAGGAGCACTTCTTCTACCGCCATTACGAGAGTTAATATATTTGTAGAATTTCGTCCTGTCTCCTTGCTCTAGAATTTTTTCTCAGTGTATAAATTGTAACGCGAGAAAGCTTTGTCTACTTTTCTATTGAAGGCCACATAATCTGTCCATGCGTTTGAATCCATTGATTTCGAAGCCTTATCCCACAGCAGGGAACGGTGACGGTTCATTCGCTCTAGATAATTAGGAATTTTTAGATTTCCTGGATTAATCTCACGCATGGGTACATACAGGTCAATCACGTGATGTAAAACCGCAAGAAAAGCTTCATGCTGTTCGTTAGCTGTTTCTAGAGCAGTTAGAGTTCCTATACGGTCGACATCTGCCAAGTGCTGCTTGATCTTATCATAGTCCGCCGTATTAAAATCCCTTCTCCAAATCGACATATTTCTTTCCATTTCCCATCTCAACTTGAAAGTTACAGTAGAATGATCGCTACTTCCTATTGGAGGACCCACAGATAGCTCGTGTACAAGTGCAATCTCATTACAAAGCACTTATGAGAAGCAGATGCTGGTGTGTGCCCCTACCTCAGATAAGGTTTCGCTCGCTTAGCGATTCGAAAACAAGTGGGAGGCGCTAAACTTTTTTCCACTAATTTGATTAGGTACTGGTGAAGCAGATAGATCGATCAGCAGTTCTATTTGACAGGAAGAGTCGCCTTGCTCGGTTATTTCCTATCAACTCTGTCTGTTTAGCTTCATCTCGGTGTCGACGATAGGTTACGGTGACCTGGTGCCTGTTCCCGATACTTTAGCGCATACTGTAGCGATAATTGCATTTCTCTCTGCAGGTACTGTATATCACACCGATAATAAACAGTCAACAGACGATTGCTCCTTACTTCTTTATTTCCAGGGGTTGTTATACTGTCAACCTTATTCGAGACTTTTGGTTGCTACCTCCAGTATGTGCACTATATCGGACGGTTAGTTGAGCGAATTGCCAGTTGTCTCACAATATCCGCATGGAAGGCATGCTCAGATTTCCACTCTCTTTAGAAACACCTAGCCGTAACGCTTTGCTTATTTTTCCTCTTTAGGCCGTTCCGCGGCACCAAAGACGTCGAGGTGTGGTTTGGCGGTAGCATGCTGACGGTCCAGGAATTGATTACTTTGGTGGCTGAGCAGTTCGGAGTAAGCACGTCAATATCGTTGAAACAGATCTATCTTCTATACCTTTAACCTCGAACACACTCAGATTTGCCCTCGGCGTCTGAAGGCAGTACTGCGTGATTTAGACAGCATTTTGGAGGCCGCATGCGACGATACAGTATGTGACATTGTAGAAAAATCGATAATCCAGTGATCTAAGTAATACCTTCAGGTGAAAAATCGCTCAGAGTCATTGTACAAAACAGGAGAGGTGATAAGAAATGAGGTTAGTGGAGTTGAGTGTGTCTAACAAGGAAAGCTTCCCAACTCATGGTGAACTTCTGCGATGCTATTTTGACAGGATGTAGAGCGGATTCCAGAACCACAGTCAATTTTTGCTGAACGCTTTTTTAAAGACCTGAAAGAGGTGTGAAGGCGTGTGCGCAACACTCGTCAACCTCTATGACACCCCACGAGATGTGCATCGTCGGCGCAGTCGATAGGAGTGCCACCTCGTAGAAGCACACCGGCGGGATTTTCAGTTCGAGTCTGAGTGCTGCCAATATTTTTGCGCGTTTTAGTTTGTTGTTATTAGGCTTTCTCATGGTCACAGGAGGCAATTTTAGACCATCAATACTTACAACAAACCAAGGCTTTATTTGCGCCTTGATATTTTTCAACTATTCATATCTGCACCATATCATTTATCTTAGAATAAAAAGTTTTATACATAATCATTAAATTATAAGTCTTATATTTATTATTTCCCTTTTAGTCAATAGCTATGGTACAAAACTATGGAACATGTAAGACACAGGCGCTTTTCACACCAGCAGCATCTTACAAAAGCCAGTGAGGAGCAATCTTCTCCCTGGCAAGGAATGACCACTTCTCCTTCGTTGAAGACGTAGTGCGTGGGTGTAGAGAAGGGTCCTGGGTGAACATTAACGCAACCAGCTGCCACCCACGCGTATGAGAGGCACGGCCGAAACGCCGGAGCGCAGAACTGTCGGTAGGCCTGGCTTATTTATAATCTGCAATCACATCCACCTCCTCCTCGAAACGCACCTATGAAACCAACTAGATGATACGTGTAGAAAGGTCTCATTCTCATTATACGATATCGATATCTCCATAAATGACGTCCAGGAGAATTCCTTTTATGGCATCCGCAACGCAATCTCTTACGTTGATGTTCACCCAGGACCCTTCTCTACACCCACAGATTACTCGGTCAACGAAGAAGAAGTGGTCATTCCTTGCCAAGGAGAAGACTGTTCCTCACGGGCTTTCGTAAGGTGCTTCTGGTTTGACAAGCGGTTGTGTTTTACTCGTTTCTTAGTCTTGTACCATAGCTGTTGACTAAAGGGGAAATAATAAATATGAGACTTAATTTAATAATATATAAGAATTGTTATTTCCAGAGAAATGATATGGTGCAGATATGAATAGTTGAAAAACTAGCATATATGAGGACGTAAATAGATAGGCTGGATTTGATGTAAGCACTGATGGTCTAAAATTGCCTCCTGTGATTATGAGAAAGCGTAATAACAACAAACTAATATGTGCGAAAATGCCGGCTTCACGCGGACTCGAACTGAAAATCCCACAGCTGTGCTCCTATGAGGCGGCACGCGTACCGACTGCGCCACTGAGGCACGCCTCGCAAGGTGTCGTAGAGGTTGATGAGTGTTGCGCACACGCCTTCACATCTCTTTTCAAGTCTTTAAAAAAGCGTTCAGCAAAAACTGACTGTGGTTCTGGACTCCGCTCACAGGGCCTATATCCTGTCAAAATAGCATCGCAAAAGCTCACCATTTGTTGGGAACCTTCTCTTGTAAGGTCGATAGATGTGCTTCTTTTCTATAATTTGACCTGTTACAGTCGCGTGTCATTGTGCTAGAGAACGGTGACAGGCGTACCGTGCTCGTCACTAGGGAGAATACCGTGGAAGAGGATGCCGAGGGAATGCCGCTCTATCAAATCCCGTCCAATTCCAGCATGCAGAAGTTGATCGTCCGGGACGCTGGAAACGTTAGTCCATCTATCATCTTCTATGTATAGTCTTTTTGAAACACTTTATGCAATGAGGATTTTTAGGCTCTTCAAGCTCTTCGAGTGATCCATCGCATGCTGAGCAAGACATCCCACCGTGCGCCGCCACGGGCTCGAAAGTTGAGGAACGAGCGGAGAATCACTGTCTGAAGGAGCTGTGAAGATCTAGCATTAGGCTTCATCAGGGAAATTACGGTAAATCGTTCGGGTAGCCTTCGGCAGTGATGTATTGGTAGTAAGTATAAGCATTAGGTGACCTTGCAATGATCTTCAAGCGTACAGTAGTAGTAGGCATGAACCATTTCTGAGCGACGTTGCCTTCTAGTAGATCGCTTCTCAGGAATACAATTATGCTTAATGTGGATTGCTGGAGTGACACTCTCCTTTAAATTTGGGCACAGATTCGCGTTTCAGAATTTACGATTCAATTCTATTCCATTCATTTCCATTGTCCGAGTGCATCCGGTGTTTAGTCACAACCCAGTGAGATACCTCGCCAAGTAAAAGGGGATTTCACTGTATGAAATGTAACCTCTGCTGACCTGCCCATTCACTATTAAGTACCATCAAGGATTTACACGTTATCATCCCAAACGTGCAGCGCCCTTGCACAACATGTCCACTGTTCCATTTATATGTGGGACCTGCTATCAACTTTCTAATCGCCGAGTGACACTAGGAATACTGCCAGACAGGGATTATTTGACCGAGTTCAAGTTACGGCTACTCTCGTAGGGTTATCCTATTTAATAGTTATTCTACATTCGGTGGCATGTAGAACAGCGCCCGATCGGCCAAACACGTGCCTGGTTTATACGATAGGCCAGGCGTAGTCGTCCTTTCCCGCTACACCACGTTTTTTTGTCCCCAACCGCGCTAAGGTTCATTGTAACAATTGCCATTAGTACAAATTTCTATTAAGAAAAATCCTCTAGTTTCCCATTTCTCTTCAAGTCTTCTTTTCTGTCCCCAATTATGGACTATTTTGACTATTTTTGATTCTTCTATGTACCAATTTCTAGTCCTATTTTATTCATGTTCTCTCGCATAACTAGTTGTACACACATGTATAAGTTGAATTATCGATTGTTGGATTATTATAATTGTTGAGTTCTTCCTGTAGATAGCCATGTCTCACTATTCAGGTGCTGTGCTACGTTGTACTTGAAATTACCTTGCACATAAAATAAGCATTCCATAGCCCGGTTTGTTTCAATGAGCTTTATCCAATTGTGTCGTCACTTGCAATTGACTTTGTCCTCCTTCTTTGTTAATAAATATCTTTGTTAATAACATAGAGGACGCGTGTAGCGCAGTCGGAGAAGGCGCCGACTGTCGCGTGCACCCGATACCAGGTTCCTGGTTCGGATTTCCCGCCCAGGCCAACCGAGCCTTCCATCCCTCCAAGGTCGGTGAATTGGTACCAGACTTGTCTGGAAAGGATAGAGCGCTGACTTGTTGATCGGCTAGCCACCGCAAGTCATTGTATGGCCAAATACGCATTCAAATCGCCTCCACAATATCTCGTCGAAGAAGAGTGCGTGGCGCATCCCAAAAGGGATTGAGTAACGCCGTCCTTTATCCTTTTTTATCCTTTAATAACATAGATTTTCGGAAATATAACAGATCAGTCGTATGCGCCCCAATTGCATCAAAGTGCTCACGAAAATGGGCCATCAGATGCGAGAGCAGTTGGTGTTATGCCCATTGACGATTGAATTGAACTTCCATAGCGAGTTTCTTCGATCAGTTAAAGGCTCACAAACTTCAATGCTGTCTGTAGTGCAAGGCCGCAGTACGATGAAAGTATAGAGCACCTCTGGAGCACGTCTAAAAGCGTAATCGCGGTAGATAGCCAACGGCAATGCGGTACCCCTATGTGATCGTCTCTTGGAGCATATGAAGGAAATGACAGTGCTATGAAGAGTGGAAAAAGACCAGTCATAACCTCGCTGGAATCCCCATGAAACAAGGCATCAAATTGTCACGGTTAAATTGCCACGAAATCTCTATAAACAAGCCGAGCGCCACGCTCCCAGCTCCTGGCCGACGCATTACCCTCTTTCCAGCTCTTAATGCCTTCCAAAGTGGTGTTGGACGAGTTACTGTTGCGATGCGATGCTATAAAAGGAAGGAACTGTCAGTGAAGTAGGAATACCAGCGTGCAAATAAATCACCTTAACGACTTGTGCTGTGCGAAAGAATAAATCTTCTGCAGCGACCGCGTTCAGGCACATGATACTGCTGCGATGTGCGGAAATTAACCACTCACAGGGCATGCCTTCATTAGGTATCATATATTCTCTCTGCAAGGGGACGGCGTTATATGGGCTACGGGCGGGAGGTGGACGGGGAAAGTCCGTGCTACACATGGACCTCTTCAATAAACGGCTTACTGATTGACAGCTTGTAGCGCTGTCTTTAAGCATGGCCCAACCAGCTCTAACTGTTAGGCCTTATTTGGGAAATGCGCCGTATGCCAGCCTGTTGCTCATTTGATCCTTATAACGGGCGATACGCCTCAATTCATTGCATTCACAGCCGATCATGTTCGATCATGTTTGAATTATTAGGGTGTAACACAAGTTCTGTCTGCTTTTCAATTTTTTGGAATTTTTTATTTTTATAAGAAACAACCTACAATCAGTCAACAATATGATCACCACTACTACTGAACACTTGCTGCCATCTTCTTGTCAACTGTTCAGTGCCGCGCCTGAACAACTCTAAGGTTTCGAGAAGAAATGCATTCAGGTTCCGTTCCAGGTCACTTCTTTCATCGTTATTTTCCCATTTAACAAATGCTGCAGAGAGCGGAAAAAGTGGAAGTCGGATGGTGCTAGATCAGGTGAATAAGAGGACTTCCCATCTCAGTTCCCCCAATTTCCCGCGTCTCTGGAAGCCATCATGCGGCCGTCGTTGTCGTGTAGAAAGCAAATCTTCTTTGGTGTCCGGATCTCCGATCAAGTGCAGCCTTGATACTTTCCATTGGAGAGTGTATATGTCTGCGGTCACTGTGACATCACTTTGCAGAAGCTCCCAGTATACAACTCCAGAGACCGACCACCAAGCCCACAACATCACTTTCTTCTCGTGAACTTTTCTTTTGAGGTCCGGTTCCGGGTCCTTCCCTGCGTCCACCCATTTCCTACGTCTAGTATGGTTAACCAAGAACACAACCTTCCACCGCCCGTGATCGTGTTTCTGAACCGTTCGAAATGGCGATTTCTGGATATCAAGGAAGTACATCTATTCGACGGTCGCCTTCAGTTTGTGAGGTATCCATTTGCCGTGCCTTACAACATCCTCGAGCTCTCGAAGATGGCTCTCCACCGTCGTGTGGCTGCAGACCAACCTTCTTGCCACATACCTGGTACTTGTTGTAGGATCGGCTTCGACGAGGTCTCTGAGAGTCTCATCGTTAACCTATACTGGACGTCCCGAACTCATGTCAAACTGCGAAGAACCATCTCTCGCATGGTTTTGTAAGAACCTTCTCTGTATCTGCTGCATATATTTGGGCAGGCTTCTGCTGCGGAGTGGCCTCCATCAAACTCATGCAACAAACAGTGTCGAAGATGGTTGCAGTCACAAGCCATAGAAATAATTAGTCACAAATGTTACCTTGTGCAGATCTCAGTCTTATATAGTGGCCGAAGGACACTCTATGTTGCAAGTCGATGGCCCCAGCGACTGTGCCATTAGCGCGTGGGACCTCAACCTGCCCCATGGGGCACCCGAAGCTGCCAAGGCCTAGTACCCCGGGGAGGTGTATTGGTCCCATCCCCTTTAGTGCAACTTCTGAAGCAAGGATTCCCCAGGTCCGTACCTTCACCTCCCACTGAATTGAGTACTTCCAGCTCTGGGCTGCAGCCAGCATGTAATCATGGGGGAGACACTACCCGATGACAAGTTGATTGCCTGGCATAGAACACCACTGCCCACGCGGTGTCCATGTGGAGGGCCACGCGCAGGTTTCTGCCATGAGCGCTCTGCCCCTTCACACGCACCCCGCGTGGGGCTTACACAGGCAGAGCCAACAACTTATAAGCACACAACAATATGACCAGCAATACCAGACAACGGTAACATAAGAACCACATTCCCTCAGTTTGCACACCGGATACCAACATAGATTTTTTGCACACCATTATGCCGACATAGTAGAATGAACGCGAAAGTCGATGATGCAATAGAAGAATAAGGGTATGGCCGGACAGAGGAGCGAGGCTGACTCCGGCCAAACCGTCATCCATCCGGTCGACAGTCGATGCAGTGATGGGAGAAGACGACGCTGTGGCCAGGCCTCGCAGGCTGACTCCGGCCAAACTGAGTTGGGAGCTGGCAGAATGGCGATGCCGGATCGCCGTTCGCGGTCGCTACAGGCGTAGAATGAAGATGCCGACTCTGCGCGCCGAGCGGGTATGCCCGCTCGGGTGCGCGCGCTCCGCCCACGGATCGGTAGCGGCGGAGACGGGGGCAGGACGCGCGATGGGCGCCCATCGGAGCGCGCTGCGAGCCTGGAGCCCCGCGGAGGACCGAGGGGTGCGAAGGTCGCGAGACGCGACACTCTAGAACATTCTCATAATCCAACTTGCCACGTAACTCAGGAAAATCTGAGCCACGTTTTGTCGAAGAAAGTGGACAGAACTTACGTGACACCCTAATATATTAATCTAACAACGCGCCCAGGTATGAATAAGGGTCGTACAGCGAGCGCCCAGATTCTGAGAGCGCGCGACTCCGTTGCATAACGAGCGTCCGGATAATAGTTGTGCTCCCGCAAAATTTTCGAGTATTCGAATGGTTTCGAGTACCAGCAATTTTCGAGTTTTTGAATTCGATACATTCAAGAAAATGCGATTTCTTGAGTATTCGAATTCGAATACGTTCGAAAAACGTGATTTTTGAACAACCGAATTCTAGTATTCAAATTCGAATAATCGCATGCGAATGGAGAAACACGGCGTTCGCATGCATGGAAGATAGCTCAGAATAGACTCGCTCAGGAGAAAGATTGAAAGCAATGTACAACTGATCATTCAGTGATTTACTAGCAGCATTTGTGAATCCATCGGTTGGTGGCGATGTCCGTTCCTCCACGTGGTGCCACTGGAAACTGCCTGCTCTGCGAGCTAAGCCGAACACGGACATTCGATTGCAGGCGACAGGCCCTTGTGACAGGCCGGCCTACGAACACCCATGTCACATCACATGGTTCATGACATTGCAAGTTTTTCGTGATAGTGCTACGGCGTCCGCGGGAGCCGACGCGCACTCGCAGAGCCCGGCGAGTGTGAGAAGTATGCGAGGGTCCCTGATGCGAGGACGGCATCGGGGGGCAACTGAGCTAGTCCGAAAGTCCCGTAACGTAAGCAGGACCCGCGTGGCAACGCTGAATGTGGGTACGTTGACGGGCCGCTCGTGCGAGTTGGTTGAAGCACTGGAGCGTAGAAGAGTTGATTTCTGTGCGGTGCAGGAGACGAGGTGGTCCTGCCGCAAGTCAAGGGACATAGGACGTGGCTTCAAGGCCGTTCTATGTGGAAGTCCCAGGACCACCAGTGGTGTCGGAATAATCGTCTCCGAACGATTTCGTGACTCGATTGTAAGCGTTGAGCGTTTTGACGATCGATTGATGAAGATCGTTGTCGCCGCTAAGGAGCGACTCTATCACTTCTTCTCTGCGTATGCTCCGCAGACTGGCTGCTCCGATCAAGCCAAGGATGAGTTTTGGAACCTGCTGGATGAGAAGACAGCAAAGGTACCGTCGAAAGATGTCATCATAGTCGCTGGTGACCTTAATGGGCACGTAGGTGCTACGAAAGACGAGTACAGCTGTCATGGTGGTTTCGGATACGGGTCTCGCAACGCCGATGGTGAGCGCATTCTTGAGTATGCGGAATCGCATAGTCTCACCATTGTAAACACCGTCTTCCGAAAACGCGACTCCCACCTCATCTCATATTATAGTGGGAGCTCCAAGTCTCAGATAGACTTTGTGCTTGTGAAGGATCGTGACCGGAGTCTTGTCACAGACGCGAAGATCGTGCCGTATGAGACGGTCGCCCCACAGCACCGACCGCTGATCTGCACTCTGAAGATTGTCCCTCCGAGGCTGAAGCAGGTCGAGCGATGCGGTGCTGCAAGAATCAAGTGGTGGCGAATGAGAGAGAAGGAAGCAGCTGTGATTTCTCGCGTGCGGTTACCGACAGTCACGACTGTCGACGAAACTTGGAAGAAAACGACCGACGCGATTCGTCAAGCTGCACAGTCGGAACTCGGCATTACGAAGCCTGGGCGACGGAAGGTCGACAAGCAGGCATGGCTGTGGACAGATGACGTGAAAGCAAAAGTGCGAGAGAAGAAGTCGCTTTATCACGTGTTTCTCGGCGAAAAGACGGCCGATAACTGGCAGAAGTACCAAGAAGCGAAGAAAGCTGCAAAGAAGGCCGTGGCTGTTGCGAAAGCCACTCATTATGGAGATGTCAACGAGAAGCTCGAGTCACGCGATGGCGAGCGGTATCTGTACCGGCTTGCTAAGAATCGCCATCGCCAGACCGAGGACATCGAGAAGTTTTTCGGCATCAATGATGAGAATGGCCATCTTCTTACGGACCACCGCAAGAAGGCATTGAAGCGATGGCGCGACTACTTTGAGGAAATCTCTACAGTAGAATTTCCTCATCCAGCCATCCCTTCCACGGCTCCAACCCACGGCCCCGTTCAGAAGATCACCGTGGAGGAGATTGAAGCGGCTTTGAAGAAGATGAGGCCAGGCAAAGCGACTAGGCCCGATGACGTGGCAGCTGATTTATGGAAGTCCAAGTACTGGTACCCTGCTGAGTGGTTGGCGAAGTTCTTTAATCAGGTTGTGGCGGAGAAGAAAATGCCTGAATGTTGGCGTCAAAGTACGACGATTCCAATTTGGAAGAAGAAGGGCAGTCCTGCAGACTGCTCCAATTACCGTCCGATTCGCTTGCTTTCGCACAGCATGAAGATCTTTGAGCGAGTTGTCGATGGACGAATTCGGGACATCGTCCAGCTTTCCAGCAATCAGTGCGGCTTCGTGGCTGGCTGTGGCACCGTTGATGCCATACATGCTGTCCGCCTCCTGATAGAGAATCGCGAGAAACAGAAGCCAGTGCATATCGCCTTTCTCGACTTGGAGAAGGCCTTTGACCGCGTACCGCGTGAAGTGATATGGTACGCCCTGCGTCAACATGGAGTTCCTGAAGAGCTCATAGAGTGGGTGCGAATTCTCTACTCTTGTCCAAAGAGTCGAGTTCAAGCTGCAGCTGGGACCTCGATGGAGTTTCCCATCTCTGTCGGAGTACACCAGGGTTCTGCGCTTTCCCCACTCCTCTTTGTTGTCGTCATGGATGCCATCACACGAGATCTTCAGAAGCCCGTCCCTTGGACGTTGCTTTATGCCGATGACGTGATGCTCGCTAGCGAAGATAAAGGAGAACTCGAGCGAGAGTTGCAAGCTTGGTGTGATCGCTTGGAGCGGTTTGGACTCAGATTGAACGTGAAGAAGACCGAGTATTTAACGACGGACGTTACCGAGTCCAGCTCCATCAAGGTTAACGGCATCGAGCTTCCACGCACTGCGGTCTTTAAGTACCTGGGATCAGCAGTCGCGTCTGACGGCAAACTGATGGTCGAAGTGAATTCACGCGTGAGTGCAGCTTGGTCCAAGTGGCGCTCGTTGACTGGCGTGCTCTGCGACAAGAAGATACCAGAACGCTTTAAGTCGAAGATCTACAGAGCAGTCGTTCGGCCGGTAGCAATGTACGGCGCTGAATGTTGGCCAGCGACCAAGGAAGTTGAAACGCGCCTCAGCGTCATGGAGACGAAGATGCTGCGCTGGACGGCAGGAGTCACGCGCATGGACCGCATCCGAAACGATGCTATTCGGCAGAAGTTCGGTGTCGCGCCGATAACTGACAAGATGCGCGAAGCTCGCTTACGATGGTACGGCCACGTTCTGCGTGGAGAAGAAGACAGCGTCCGCAAGATAGGCCTTAACTTCGAGGTAATAGGAAAGCGGCCTAGAGGGCGCCCGAAGCAGCGCTGGGCTGATACGTTACATACGGACTTGAAAGTAGCTGGTGTCCACCCCGATCTAGCGCTGGATCGGGAAAGGTGGCGTCATGACACCAGAATAGCGGACCCCGCCACGAAGCGGGACAAACGCTGAAGAAGAAGAAGAAGAAGAAGAAGAAGAAGATTTGTGAATCCATCGGTATCCTCAGAAGTCATGTTCGTACGGCACAAAAGCGAGGAAGTAGATTTGGACTTAGTCCTTATTATCTGGTCCTCGACATGTGGGTGCCTAGGTCAACCTCCGATTTCCTTGATTGCCTTTAAAAATAAAGATTTTCTCATTTTTTGTTATTCATTTTTCCACCTGCTGATCATGGGCAGCAAAAGATTTGCAAACGACTTGATCCATAATATCTAATTTCATCAAACATTGGAAACTTCTACATCATCCAGAAGAGGCCATTTTTGGTAACTGGTGGTTTTCAGCTTGTTAAAGATATCATCCAAAAAGCAAGCTTTTGGAAAGGTTACTACTGACCGTTTAAGGAAGAGATATGAAAATCGACAGTGCATATTGTCTTGCTTTTTCAGATAGGGTTACCTTTCATTTATGGGGCAAATTCAGGTATTGTCGTCAATTTAAGATTTATGAATATTATGACGGCTAGCGTTTAGCCTAAATTGGCTAATAACGATAACATACTTAAAAAGGTACTGACGAATTCCTGGAGGTTCCAGAGCGTTATTCCAACGCTGTGTAATTTGCGGAGGGTGCCGCCAACCGTTCGTAAAAATAGAGAGGTTTCCGGGATTTTATGTTCACTCGTCGCCAAGTGTGATGCAGAACGCTACAAGAACATCAAGTACATGCCATGATTTTAAACCCTGTAAGCTTCTGTTTCTTTCATAAATTGCTTAAATGAGGTGTGCGACTAAGCAACCATTGCGAGTCTACGTGGGGAAACGCGGCAGTCCTGCGGGACCAGGGACCGTATGCGTCTTTCCTGAGTCTCTCCCGATGGGGGATTGGTGCGTGATATGATATGATGATATTGATTGGATTTCCACCAACGGAGGAACACGAGCATACAGTCCCAGGCCCAGATGCGATGTGCTGTGGCTGGCGCATACAAGATAAGCAAAGTTGATTTTACAAAGTTACTGGCAGTTTTCCATGACGGACGGGAGGAGAGAACACAGGTTTTCCTTATTCACACTAGGAAGTATACCTAAGGCATAGTTACTCTTTGAACGGCAGCCAAGTGCACGATGCGAAGCAGCAAGAGTGAGCGGAATGAAAAGTATATTTCGTCTGTACTTCCCCTGCTCTCAACGATACGCCTCAGCATTGCGGACCAGCCTAAATACTAGATGGGGCTTGGCGCAGCGATTAATAAAAACAGATTTTGTTTATTTGTTGAAAAGGCCTTTCGTTTATGTCACTTCAAATGTCAACTTTGATCAACAAAATCTGTTATGCGATCGATTTTGATCAGCGCATAGCTTCTGCTTACTTGTTATGAAATCTTACCTCCTTTTTTCCATCTATTTCTAAAATGTTCTTATCAATAGCTTTTTTCTACTGGTATTCCGGGCCTAACTAGTTCTACTAAAACTTGGTAACTTCATGCAAAGTTGTGATCGTTCAAACTCAGAAATTTAAAAAAAATCGTTCAACCTTGTATCATTTATGGTTCGTCACTCAATCCAACAACCTTCATGAATCACCAAGAATGCAATATCTCTTTATTAGATTCACGACCATGAAAATTTCTCCAAACAACGTTACAGGTCACTGTTAGATTTAAAGCTGAGAAAACAACCTCGAGAAGAAAATCAGTCAAAATTTAAACACTTCAAGTTGTCAACACCGTTATGACCAATGAGAATGGACATAAAAATCACACGCAATCGCTGTCAGTTAAAGACTGCTCCATGTGGTGGACTCTTCAGAAATATCTGTTCCATCTTCCTCAGATGATGAGAGTACTTGTTCGTCATCGCTTGATTCCTCTGTTTGGTTCGGAGCTGAATACCGCTCCAGCGTGTCCAGGAATTGCAGTCCTGGACACTTAAAGTGAGTGGAAGAAAACAAAAGCAAAGCGTGCGCAAAATCATACTTGGTTCCGTATCTCCCCTGTCTTTCATCTCATGTGTTTTCACCATAAGCGGTAGTGTGGTGACACGATAATCGTCCTCCTCCTTTGTTGCCATATGCAATGCCATAAATTCAACTCTCACTATATGTAACCAGCTAATAAGCTGTGATGTGACGAACTTGAACAATCGCCCGCAGTCAACGGATGTTGCAGGAATGGACAGAAATTGATAGTTATTTTCCTTTGTTTCTTGACTTAATTTAGCTATGATGGAAGCGGCAAAAAATGTATGCTGCTAGTATCCTTTTAGTTGATCCTAAAAAGGTTCCACGTATTTTCCTCAAGGCAGACAAAATCTTGATTTCGTGTTTTTCAAAATGATCGAGCCGATGCAGTTCGATGAGACTCTTCAAAGCCGCTTCATTCATATACCTCTATAAGGCAGCATCCTACTTTTCCCGTGAAAGCACCTTGACAGCATGTCGCTGCGGCACTTCGATTTAGCCTTGAGGTTAGTTCTTTGACCACCCGGATGGTAGGAGCGACCTGTTCAGACTTCAGAGCCAAATGGAGCCCAATTATAACCAAGCTGATAACGTGTACAGTGCAGTGGATGAAAGCGCAAATTGAATATGCAAATTGTTCCAAGCACCTATCATATATTATGAATATCTATTAACTAATGCCCATTCTCATATCGGCTTTCTTCTTAATCGATGCTCCGTCTGCAGTCAGTGCAAACAGATCAGTATCCTTCAAATTCACTCGGGCCAGACTGTCTCGATTTTTTTCAGCAACAAGCCGGTCAGCCGTGTGGCTGCAAAATGACTAGTTCCTCTAGAAGAACACTTCTGACAGTAAATTGATCCAGTCTTTCTCGTCCTAACCTGATGCAATCAAGAAGGAAGTTTTCCTTATCAAATTATCAAATTACTATCACATTTAGGAGTGCTGATGGCTGATGTGTCCGGATACTGCAAGGTGTCCAGTGCTCGCTTTAAAAGATGCCCAGCAGTGGGCAGTTATGACAATATTGGTGTTGCCCTCGACACAAGCTTATGATTTTGTCTATTAATTCATTGTCGTGGTCCTACATTATTTTCATCAACGTCCATGTGGTCGGTGGAGTGTGAGAGGCGTTGAACGACTGGACGGAGTTCTTGAAGCTCTGGAGCCTTGATACTCTTAGGGAAAACGTCGCGTCGGCCAGTAGTATTGCAAGCTTCCTGACAATCGTTTTCCTTGTTTCAAAGCCCGTCACTCGGTTGAACGAGACTTCAATTTTCGTTCGGGTATTCGATGACGACTCACTTGTTAATTCTTTCTTCTCTATCTTCTCACTTCCTTGACATAATGTTTTTCAAATGGGCTAATAGATCAGTTGTGGTTTTCGATGGAGGTATCTTGTATTCTATCTTTCACCACTTGCACTCTCCAAGACAACCGCTACTTCTGTCAACCCGCCACACAAACATATCAAACTTATGATACGGCCACTTGAAAAACTAACAAATACTTCGGGACTTCACTAAACAGGAAAATACCAAATTAAATTAACCTATACAGAGTTGTAAAGGTTCGTTTCGCCACTACCTTCATACGAACCGTTTGAACATCTCCCCGGTGGCTCATCAGTGAAGCGGGGAGGTGTTAACAAAATAAAAATAAATCAGAATAGAATTAGAATTAAATAATACAGGATAAACACAGTACACAAACTCACGCACTCTCGAAAGGTGTGTCGAACCTGTAAAGAACATAAGAAATAACAGAATAAGGTATAGGAAACAACGAGGAGGCCATGGGGTAGAGAGGTGCAAATGAAGCGAAAAAAAGAAGGAGAGAAAATGTTGTTAAAATAAGTAAAAAAAATAAAGAATATTGTCAAATTGGAGTATTAGGTCAAGCGTATGCGAAAAATGAGATCTGATGCTCAGTCAGCCGTAAGCAGACAATGCAGGACTGGATCGCGCTTGTTAACTATGTAGGAGAAGAGTCAAACGAAAGAAAGGAATCTTGTGTAGTTATTAAAATAGAAAACTGCTAAAAAGCACTTCCGTAGGGAAGCTATATTAAGCGAGTAACATAAGTCTGGGTACAGAGCAGTAAAAAAGGAAATGTGTTAGTAAAAAGAAACTAAATAAAATTAATACGTAGTTTTAACCTGTGATAATTAACTCTTAGGGCGGCTGTTACTTAGCGCCTTAGCTAAACGTAGTATATTATTATAATTATCATTAATATTGTATTTATAAAATGTTTATTTGTGTATAGACGTTAAAGTATGTTAGTAAGGATAAATTCTTTAACAAAGCCATTACTTATAAGTATATTATAGAGTTCTTTAATTTTAGAGCAGGAATAAGCGAGATGTGTTAGCTATTCAAAGTATTTCTGTACAAATAACATTGCTTTTGACATTAGTTGAAATTTCCGAGTCCTTGTGAGGGAATCTGTTAACATTAAAGTTAAAATCGTCGTTCTTGTTATATAGATTGGTTTCTATTACGTTATCTATAACTTCCAAAGATATGGCCGAATAATTACACTTTTGCTGACTAATGTGCGTTTTCTTCAAGATTAGTGTATCTTTATAGACTAAAGTTAGAATCTGATCGATATAGTTTCCATTATAATTATGAGCTATAAGAAGGTTATCCATATATCTAAATGGTATAAGATGTTGGTTTTCATATATACTAATACCATCAGAGTATTGGAACATAGATATAGTGAGGCCTGCAAGAAGAGGGCTAAAATTCCTTGGGGTACTCCCTTATTTTGTTTATAAATAATATAATCCAAACATACAATAGCTATTCCTAAGCAAGTAATCAATAAGATATAACAGATCTGCTGCATTATAACATCAGTATCTATCAATTATGTTGTCTGTATAAAAAGTGTTGATTCCGTTAGTAGCAACGAATTGTTTACCAGAGTTCTTAAGGCATAGCGTTAAAAGATCTTTCCTCTTAGCAAGTATAATATTATGTGGTATGTTAGTAAACATCAGTAAAGCCTGCTGAATACAGCTTAATATTTCTATTTCTAATACTAGTAAGCTTTTCGGTGATGTACTACTATTAATTTGATAGCGCGAATATAATAGGTAGATCAACATCAACACTGAGCTTTTGTTTAACATGGAAAAATTTATGTTTTAGAATAATGGCAAGCTCGTTATAGGTATTTAATTTTGTATAGGTATAGTTAGCGTTATTGCTAGTAAAAGCATCTAATGAATTTTCATAATGAATGTCCATTTCTTCCATCAAGCTGAGTAAATAAAGTTTTTTACAAATTAACCCGTAATCATTAGATGCCTTATCTAGCGTACAAAATATGAATTTATCTTGCACCACTAAAATTTCTCTATAAGGAATATTGACTTTACTGTCTATTTTATGTCTATTAATAAGCGGTTTAACTTTATTTCTAAACTGTGCACTAAAGAAGTGTGAGAGTTCTTCCAAGATATGTTCAGGAATTTTGTAGGACTTCTTTATATGTATGTATACCCTCTCCACTACATTTTTATATGCGTCTTGTATAGCTTCTTTGCCTTATCACCTTACAGGTCCATATTTTGTACCCTTTTTCAAAATTTCTTTGAGCTGTTAAATTTCGATAATATCTAAGTTACCGGTAAAGACATGTTTGGAAAAGGTATCAACGAACTTGTTATAGGTATGATCCGTTTTATATACGCATTCATTTCTAATAATACGTCTGCATTCATTTAGAGTTGTATTGATAAGAAATTGGTTGTAATTAAAAATAAGTTTGGAGATAGGGGAAGAATAAGTGTAGACAACTTTGAAGGGAATAAAAACCCTTGAGGAAAATCTTGCAATCCTAGTATTTACTATGTTACTTTGAAGATGTGATTAAAATTAATGTGGTTGAAGATATTTTCTCTGTATTCCATAGTAATGTATTTATTGGCACTATTGTTTTTAGGTTTGGTATTTCTGTGTAAATTAGATTTAGCGTTTGCAAGTAGGCATAGTACAATTAATTTCGTTTCTTATCTGTAAGTTTGCAGAAAGTCTGGGTTAAGGATTAGATTAATAAGTTGTTTTAGTTCGTTTTTCGAGCATCTTAGTTTTGTCATGTACTTCCGCAACTTTCACATTAGCTTCGTTATCATTTATGTAGTCTGGGAAATTCTCAACGTTATAGTGTGTGCTATTTTTAGTTCTCTTCCTTTTGCCTCTATTGTTCCTTTCTTTAATAACTCCCAAAAAGTAATAAGGGTGCATTGTTTTATAGTTAAGTGGGTTAGTTATTTATGATATATTCCCATACCCTTTAACGTTATCATTAAGACCGAACGGAAATGCGCTATTGAGAAAATTAATCGAAAAAGGCTTCTTTCTTTAATAAAATATTTGTGTCGACATTGTCGTCTAATGCATCAAGAACTGCAAAAGACAAGGATGGACCACATTCTTGAAAGTGTTGATCACGGGGGTAAGTGTAGGTCTGAAAAGTAATGGGATATATGGGTAAAATTTTCTATCTCTCAGAAGTGATGAAATACTGAAATGCTTATTATCCTGCCCAAAATCACCGGACAATGAACCACAAGACAAACAGATCAAAATCATCTGGAAACTCTGTAACTTACAGCTACTAATCCGCTCATCCATAGTGCCTTCGCCCCTCCCCGCCCCCTCCCCCCGCCCTCCACCCACCTACACGACGATTTCATTAGAGTAGTAGATTCTAGAAAAAGGAATAATAGATCGGTTGACACTCTACAAAAGCCCGCACTCTAAGAAAATACCGCTCCCAGCTAGGAAGGAAGAAAAATATGAAAAATGGGACACTGCTTGTACTTTTACAACTCCAGATCAAACAGGCCCATACTTAGGAATAAATCGACATCACAACTAAGAATAAATCCACCAAACTCAAGGAAGTGCATAAAAACGCCAGAAAAATCACTTTCGAGTGAGCGAATGCTAATGAGACTTCATCAGAATTAAAGGAAAACAGAGGGAACGCAAGTTATGGTTGTTGCGGATGACGATTTCACATGGAATAATAAAGAACAGTACAAGGCCTATGACATACCACCGGCGACGAGTGCGGCGACGGCACTGCCAACAGACAAGTATTCGACTGTTCGTGTCGGGACCTTATCGTACACAATGGGGAGAGAGCGCGCGCTTGACGGTTGTCGAGGCCACGCCGGCACGACGTGTCGTTGAAGAGGCATACCGCCAGCGACCAGTCGTCGCTGCGCTGTGCACGCCGACCAGCTGTCGCGCGACCCTTCGTATCCCGCACGCACCCCATGCAAGCGTCGGTTAACTGCGCTCCTGTGCCAATCCTCGCCCCGCCCAACACCGCCGTTGTGAGACCACCGTTCCTCCG
This sequence comes from Heligmosomoides polygyrus bakeri, assembly GCA_947359475.1. Lineage (NCBI taxonomy): Eukaryota > Metazoa > Nematoda > Chromadorea > Rhabditida > Heligmosomidae > Heligmosomoides > Heligmosomoides polygyrus. The sequence continues at coordinate 73,748,539 of OX375869.1, forward strand.
TCGCTCCGCTCCTCTCGCCGCTGGACTCGTCGCTGAAGGTATGCCATATACCTAAGACGACACAGGAAAATGCGCTATAGAATCTGGTAGGAGGTCACCTTATAAAACAAATTCAGTAACGCGTAGAAAGTGAAATTTGATACACTGTTACTAAATAGAACGAATAAACGATGCTATGACAGTATTCTGAGCTCTTCTGACGATCAGAAAAAGGGAAGGGATTCGAGGGCGGCTTCTTGACTAACATCTCTGTTCAGAATTGGGTACACCATAAGAATCCCTCTCTGTTCAACACGAGACAAACTTTGTAACCGAAAGGACGACATAAGAGCGTGCTAACATTCGTCTTTTGTAACGCAGATAATAGAGGACGAAGACGTATGGTCTCGCCCACGACTCAAACATCGGCAACGGCTGTGAGCGACCGCGCCGACGCCCCGGACAGTTCTATTACGAAATTGACGTTAAAGGGAGCGTGGAGTGCAATGGGAAGGAGGATCCTGCCACGAACTCGAGTACGGTCAATGGGTCGGTATCTTCTGACCATCACTTGAAAGCGAGGCGTCGATCACATAATTCAGTGGGAGCAATTCTCGAAAGTTTATGGCTAAAGTTAATGTAGTTGCCGCAGTGGCTGCATGTGTGGCGCTGAGAGGCAGGTGGCATCGCGACAACTTGTTCCTTGGCACCGCATCCACTACATACACCACAGTTCGATGCCGCAAAACTCTGTTGTAAGATGGTTCGCCCACGTTCTGCGTGCTAACGAAGAGTCCGTTGTGAGTAGAGCACTACAGCTGAAAATTTGAGGTAGAAGAGGTCATGGAAGACCAAACACACAGGATGGGCACGTTACATAACTTGAAAACAGTCGGTTCCCACCGCGATCAAACAGCTAACAGGAATAAATTATTATCACACTCCAGGCAAGCGGATCCAGCCTTGATGTGGGACAGACACGAAGTATATGTAAGTACCGTTGACTAAAGTATTTTTAGAGCATATTGAATCATCGACGAAATACCTTGAGGTCTCATTACTTCACGTGCCTCATTCTTTGGACACAAAGCCATTTGTTCAGCGGTGTTAAAAAAAAACTTATCATCGGTTAACAAGTGCACAGGATGAAGCGATTCAAGGTTGCACCAAAAAATTCATTCACCAGCAACAAGCTGAAAGCGAATGCCAACAATGAACGGGTGAAATAAAATTACCCAAATTACCCACTATCGATTCAGCAAAATTTAAAGTTACGGCATCCTCGAGGCGCACTGGGAAGATCCGTTGCTTTTCAGACGTCTTCATGCTCTTACGATGTCATTTGGAAAAACTTTCTTCAGACTGTCTAGTTGGGCCTAATGTTTGGGATAGGAAGCCCGAATGTGTGCACTTCCGTGAAGATGAGAGAATCAGAAAATTCATCTGCGGATGAGTGTGAAAGTAGACCCAGTAGTTTTCACAATAATTTTGTGTAGACAGCTCTTTTTATTCAATTTTGAGAATTCACGGTCTACCTACCTCATAAGTTGGGCTTTGAACGGAATTCAAACTTGATCTTGGTGTGGTGGCAGCTAACACCTCTTCTGTTGGCAACACCTTATATCTGCGATTTCTTACGCTTTATGCTTGTAGTTTATGGGACTTTTTCAATTAGGCCTATGTTATACTTCGGCGACGCGTCGCCGACGCTTCGACACGTCGCCGACAGCTCGTCACCAACGTCGGCGACGCCATCGTCGCTGGAGACGTCGCCGTCGTCGGCGATGTCGTCAACAGGAGAGCATCGGAGGGCATTTTTAGCATAGCAGCGCGTTTTCAATGTCATCATTTGGTAACCAAACTCTAAAATAGAAATATAGAAAGAAAAAATAAAAGAAATATGGAAATATAGAAACGCTAGGTGATCACATCTGCCTCGAATTTGCTTACGTTTTGTGCTTTTCTTAATATGTTTCGAGACTTGATAATGATTTTTGTTTTGTATGAACGGTAGCCTGCTCGACCATTGTTAATCTGGCGAATTTTCTCTTACTAACCACATTTGCCTTCAGAAGGATGCATAAGTGTGATCTGAAGCAGTTTTTCAAAACGGTCATGGGAAAGAGATGCGTGAGATGTTGGATGAGAGGGTCAGAATCCCCCTTTTATGTTTCTTCTCCTCTCCATTGAGGGCTAACATAAAGCCACATGGTTTCCAGGCTCAAGTACTGCTCCAAAGCTGTTATCTTTTGTATGGCGCTAGCCTTGAACGATGAACGAGGAAGAGTTAGAATCTGACCCACGACCTAGCAGGCACATCCTCAAGTCACCGTCCGCGATACGCCGCGGGGAATGCGCCATTCGCCAACAGCCTCAAATTGATTGTAGACAAAATATAATAATTGAAGTACGGTGCAGTGTTGAGCATTTAACAACTATTGATTTACCAATTGAACGATTTTACCAGCATTTTCGTTAAATTTCTTTATTGGAGTTTAGCAAAGGCTTTTTTCATTAAATCGCATTGAAATTAAATTTAAACGGAATTTTCGAAATTCAAAAGAAAACTCAACTCTTAATTAACATGGATTGTATCTCGAAAAAGCTCTTCGTAGAGGTTTGCAGTATCATTTCAGAAAGCTTTTACGCAGCACTGGTGTGGTCTACCGCAGTGGTGAAAGGTAGGCCATTTCTGATGTAAATTGGCATTCATGGGCGTTCCTACCAGGGCGAATAACTACTCCGTACAAGGTGAGTTTGCAGTATCATTTCAGAAAGCGAGGAAACACTACTTATTATTAGAATCAGTTTCTCTACCGCCGTTTCGTATTTTCATGTTTCAAGGCCGTTTTTATATTTTGGCTGCTCCGCATCAGTTTTTCGCAATTCTTCACCGTTCCCTTCACATTTTCAGTTTTCTTCACAGTTTTATTTTGTGTTACTTGCTCCGCAAGAAAGCGAAAAGGCCTAGAAAGCGCGAATAAAACGGGTGAGAACAACAGAGAAGCGAAGAAAGGTGACAGAGCGAAGGAAACGTAAGGACTAGGCTCGCACTCCCTCCCCAAACACTCAGTGTTCCTGCAAGCTGAACGGATTTTTGCACAGACTTAGGCAATGGTTGTGAAAGTAACCATAAAAGAACGTTGAAGATAAAAATGGCACTATTTGTGTCCGCAAGCCGGGTGTTTTTGCACTTCTCGATTTCGTAATTCGAGGTCCGGTGGGGATGATGGCAGTGCTGGAACGAGGAACCAACCAACAATCAAAATATTTCGTCGGAGGTCATTTTTTGCAACCCTTGGATGAGGTCAGCGGCGTCGGTGACGGTCGGTCGCCGTGCGCAGCGTGGCGACGTGCTGTCGCCGACGTCGCCACAGACATCGTCGGCACCGCCGGCGACGTCGGCGGCGGAAGTATAAAGGCCCCCACAGAGTTCTGCGGCAACGCCGCTCGCCGCAATGGTTAAGGATAGGGCAGGGACGCCGCCGGCGGCGAGCTCTGCGTCTCTGCCCTATGATGAAGGATAGGGCAGCGGCGTTGCCGCAGAACTCTGTGGGGGCCTTAACATCCCCTGTGGAGCTCCCGGCGACGCAGCTGGCGACGCTGTGTTGCGCGGGCTGCTACGCAGTGCGTCCCGACGTTGCCGAAGTATAACATAGGCCTAATGTCTATTCTGCAAATTTTCACCTCTCACCAGAAGAATACTTCGCTTCCTATGGAACTTTTAGTAGGGACCTAGGTAATGTGAAATAGTATGAAATGATAATTGTTAATATGGAAACCAACACCACCAAATTGGATCTGCTGGGTGAGTTCTGGCCGGTTAAACACCTTGTCGACGGCTCTTCGGGCAAGTGATGCAGTGTTGTTCAGTGCAAGTAACAACAACAGCAGAGGCGTTGTGGTATTTAGTGCTCTTGCTTCACAAGAGGGTTATCGTCGATCCGAATCTTTCGTAGTGTTTATTCCATACTGTGCGTTTTGGTGACACTTCTTATTTTCATTTTTAACACCTCCCAACAGACGCGGTAGTTGCTTTCCGCTTGTTGAACTCCTTTTTAATGTTAGAGGCATACTCAAGCCAACACGCATTATCACAAGGTCAGAGTAGCAAAAAATTACTTCAAATAACTAAAAATAAAAACAAGACAAAATAACAGATAACTCGCCAGCCTTGACCTTCAACTTTAATTGAACGGCATGACAAAGTCTCAAAGGATAGGCATTCCGTAAAAGAAAGAAATTGGTGAGTGCAATTGTGTTTCTGTGCATGCACTTGCGGACTGTCGCCTCGGAGCGAGGTGGCTTATGAAGCGAATTGGGTCATTTCAGGTGGAGCACCACCAGTCCGGTTGTTCTTTTATGTTATGTTGTTAAGGAAAGAACATCCCCTAAAGCACCGTTGGTAGCCATGGGTGCCCAGTTGTGCAGTCGTGGATCCAATTAGTGAGAAAACTTTTCACGAACGGGGCGAAAACTTTTCACGAACGGTAGGCAATCTTTTCTTCAGAAAAGTTGGTCCTTATCTTCCTCGTTAAACTACTACATAGGAAAAGCGGTGCAGTTGCACGTGGAAATAGCAAAGGTAGACCACCGTATGATTCGCCACTATTCCGCTTGACCTCGTTCGTATATAGACCCTGGAACGATTTCATAGCGCAGTAAACCACCCATGTTGTAGCAGAGATAGTTCATGAACAAAGGCTCCTTTCTCGTGGTCTAGTAGCAAGGGCTATCGAAAAGGTAGAACTTCAAAAAAATCGCTCTTTGTCGAACATGATCGTGCACATCATTATGACCATTTCGTATTCCGCTGCAGAGCCTTTACTGGAATAGTATATTTATTTTTTATACTGATGTTGGATTTGCTATATTTTACTTTTACGTCGCCGATATTCTGGGGACTGACATCCGATTGCAGGTTACTTTTAGTGTTTTTTATATTTTATATTCCTCTGAGGCCTTCCTTCTTCACTGAGGAGTCTCAGTAGTTCACTGTTTCCTTTTTATGTGCTCGCCTGACAAGGGAGGCCCATGAAATTCTCCCAAAGAGTCTCAACGTGACCTTTATGGTCTTGTAGAGCATTGGAAGAGGATCACAAAACTGTGCTTCGTTTTTGCTACGAGCCACTGGGCGGTCCGAAAATGGCAAAAATGATACCGCTTCAGGGCGGACTGATAAGGCAAAATTGACACCTGGAACGGCCCTGTCGTGCTCTGAACTTAAATTACAAGAGGTTTTGAGCTTCAATTAAAGTTTAATTTGAGTAATTTCCTACGTTTCCTAAACGAAGCTGTGGTGTACATTCAAGTGATTCATTCGCCGCCGCTAGCGGCAGCGACTGGATGGCCGAGTGGATAGCGAGGCGGACTTGCGGGAGGGAGTCGAGGGTTAAATTTCGGGGGTGTGGTTTCTGCATCCATAGTTGGACTGTTAGGGTTTTTGCAAATGGAGATTACATTTTGGCTTCGGTAGGGTACCTTCTTCGCTTCCTAACCCCGCTTTCAACCTGTTGTCAGATGTGGAAGAAGCTGGTTTTGTTGTGTGGAGTGATATCGCGCATCCGTTAAACGATGCTTGTCTCGCTAAGGAAGGTTCCGTTAGGTGCTATCTCCATATGACCTCTTTTGTATGTCCTCAGTTACTTTTGGAAGTGGTTCTCACCTCATTCATGAACAAGATCGACAAGCACTGATTTGACCCATCATTAAAACAAGCTCATTGCTCTTCGGATTTCCTCATAGACTGCTTTTTATTCTTCTCGCAACTTTCACTATTTCAGCTAACTGTTCCCAAGTACTGCATATTTTATCCAACTCGTGTGATTGGTCGACTTGCTGTCTGTTTCTTCCTCACCATTCTCTTATACACTTACGGGAGACGGGTAGGAGGCATTGCAGATAGGAGCACTGGCACTCACTACTCTAGAGGTCGAGAAAAATTTTTGTTCGAAATTAATCTTTGGGGTTATTTGGGTGCAGAGCACCAATTTGGAAACCAATTTTGGTGTAACGATAAATTACAGAAGGTTGCGATGGATATATGTAAGTTAAAGAAGTATACGCAGAATAACCGGCACTGCTGCCTTTCACGACTCCAAAGGTCGAGGAGAGGTCGAAAAAAATTTCGTTCAAACACCGCTCAGGGATTACTTGGGGTGCTGATCACGGATACGATATCTATTTTTGAAATTTCGGTCGATTACGGTAGGTAACGGTAGAAAAGGGTTACTAAAGCTGTGCACGTTAGTGGGATCGCTTCCTTTTTCCAATGTTGTCAGACTTATTTTCCAACCTTCGACTTCAACCTTTGATGGAAAGTAGTGCAAGTAAAGTGGCAATTTAGAAAAAAGTGACAGAGCCGTGGTCAGCCGCTTAAGTAATTCCAGACAGGACCATTCCAGGTGTCACTTATGTCTTATCAACCCGCTCTGAAGTGATACCATTTTTGCCATTTCCGGACTACTCAGTGGCCCGTAGCAAAAACGAAGTGCAGTCCTGTGATCCCCGTCCGCTGCCCTACAAGGCCATATAGGTTTCGTTGAGAGTCTGGGGGGATAAATTCATAGGCTTCCCTTGTGAGGGTATAGGGACGAAACGAGCCCACTAGTTTCGTATTCTTTATCTTAACATTACTCTTCTTTTTTAACTCATGAACTCAGTAATTCAGGGGAACCGAGACGATGGACATTTGGAAAGCTCCACTGGAATGAGCATGAGCAGCAAGAACCGAGGCAGCAAGGGTGCGACGTTCAGTTGAGAAGAGCAAATGACATTATGGAAGAGTACAGTAAACGGCATTGCGGAAAAGTTTCTGGGATATAACCGTCCTCATTTCAAACCTACAAAAATTGAGAGGAAATCAAGTTCAACAATTCGTACGCGTCATTAAGGAGGATATGCAAGTAAATTCGCTGGATTACTTCTGCGACGAGAACCAGATAGATTTTGTCAGCGAGTAATTAAGGAAAGAATAAAGAGCTATTTCGTGCTAAAAAAGCAGGCATTACAAATGGTATGTCGTCATAAACGGTAGAATAACAATGGATGAATTTACATTTTTGTTAGGTAAGCGGCTCCCTCAGTACTGTGATATGACTCATGTTGTGTGGCCATGTTGTAATGCTGTCTCAGCGTGTTTCGGAACGCTCCTTATCCTATCGATTTCGCAATCGGTCCGGCTCTGATGACGTCTTCCGTCGATCGACTGTTGAGTGGTGTCGGCAGGGACGTTCGCGCACCAAGACAGCCAATCGCAGCTAGGGACTGAGCTCCGGTCAGGTTCTGTCTATAAAAAGCCGAGGCCGAAATGGTGCCCAATCACCCCAGATGTGTCGACTCCTGAATGAATGGGCGCCGTGCCCCCACGAACTGGTCAGAGCAAGCGCAATCATGCGCCAGGCGTAGGCTCATAAAAGACAGTTAAAATCGCCGAGTCCTACGAAACTCTGTCAGCCGCCGGGTTGGCCGTGACCTATGCATACTTCAGAGATGCGTGTTTGCACATTACTGACCACGACAGACGTCCGAAGGAACCGTTTCAGCTGGCATGTCTTGTCGCATTTCGAGTCCGATAACCGATACGTCGTGGACTTTCAGCGCATGGATATCCATGAAAAGCCGACCGCCCTAGCTCTTCTGCCAGCAGGGTTTGACGGAATGGTTTCATAGTGACTAGGGGACACCAAAAGGATAAAGTCCTCTCTACCGTTCAGCTAGAACTCAATTGCTGAGTGAGCCGTGCATCTCGCTGCCTTGTGGATCCGTAAGGAACAGCTATTCTTTAAAAAAAAACATTTTTTCGTAATCTGGCCAGCATAAACGAAGAGAGGGCAGCTGGTGAAGCGACGCACAAGATAAATCTCGGGGCGGAAGAAGCTCGTAGTGACGGCCAAGAAGTTGGTGACGATACAGAAGGGGTCAGGTCTTCGAAAGGAGGAAAGAACGATGGAGGCGAACTACATACGGGCAGGTTCTGGACTCAGCAGACCTAGACACGAAGCAGGACAGGCAGCTAGCGTAGCAGATCTTTTACAAATTGGGTATGAGCAGGGTGATCAATCTGGGCCTAGCTGAATTGCACAGGAAGTATTAGGTTGGCCCATAAGTCCTTGCCATTTTTCAACGATTCACTGCTGATTTCTCTTGCATAGCGCTACACAGCTTTCGAAAGAGAATGATTTGCTATCAGAGCATGTATTGCATTTCTTTTTTCTTTATGAATATTGTCAATTTTTAGGTCGTTGAAGTGAAAAGAGAAAAAGTGAAAAAGTAGCCATTTGCGCACTTGTTCTCTTCGCTTAGGTTTGTAATTTTTTGCGCAGTTTTTTTACAGCATTTGAAAGATAGTATTCTGTACTATTTACAATAATATGTGTTGGTCCTATTTTCTCACCTGCCCTTATTGATTTTTAGGCCATCAATTTGGGACGTCCGAAGGAGGAGGGTTATATTTGCCGACAGCTCCTGCTCTGCGGTTGGACTTTTTGGATTGGTGTTGTATGCCATTCGAAAGAGAATGTCTTGCTCTATAAGAATGTGTGTCGGTTTATTGATTTTTAATGAATATCAACGAAATGCCAAAAAGAGAAAAATCGTCTTCACCAACAACTCCTTCTCCTTATTCAGTCTGTCTTGCTCAGTTTTATATGACATTTGAAAATGGGTGTCTTGCTCTACTGTATCATATGATTTGTTCTTCGATCATTTAAATTTTTACTAATTTTCAGGTCATCAAAATGGAGTGCCATGTCGACAAGGATGAGCACTTTCCGCACCTTCTTCTCTTTGCTTTCAACCAGGGCTCTAGGCTAAGGCAGCAGAATCCTAGTTGACCGTTCAAACACTATTTTTCATCGCCAGCTACAATTCTGTGCAAAAATCGTTGAATATGTCCGTGTGATGAATGAACATCAGGAACCAGCGAGTGACGACTGCTGACGGCCTGCCCTCCCATGTCCTTCCGTTCTATTATAGTTCGCGCATGATGTCTTCGAGGGTGGCGCTGAAGAGCTTCGGGGATATGGTACCCCTGCCGAACCCCTCTCTTCACGTCGATGACGACGTCGTTGTGGAATGGTGAGATCATGGTCGTGAATCCACTGTACAGCTCTCGAAGGATTCTGATGTACCGAGCAGGAACACCCTGAGTGAGCAGGGAGTCGGTGACCGATTCAGTTTCGACAGAGTCGAATGCCTTCTTCAGGTCGATGAACGTAAGGCACAGAAGCAGCTTGTACTCTCGCGACACTTCGATGAGCTTCGTAATGGTGTGTATGTGGTCGATCGTGCTGAAGCCTCTCCGAAATCCTGCTTGCTCGCATGGCTGTCCTTCGTCCAGCGTTCGGCTGATCCTATTCAGGATCACTCGAGTGAACAGCTTGTAGACTACGGACAGCAGGCAGATCGGGCGATAGTTGCCAATGTCGTGCACGTCTCCCTTCTTGTACAGCAAGACGGTCTTGCTGGTCTTCCATTGATATGGAACCTTGCACTCCGACAGGTAGCGCGTGAAGAGCCGCGCCAGGGTGTTGATGAGCGCTGGCGGTAGGTTCTTCAGGTGTTCAGGTTCGAGATGGTGTGTCGGATCTCGGAAGGGAGAACAGAGGGAACGACGTATCCATCCTGCGGAAGATGGCATGGGGCAGGTGGACGGTTGGCTATCGAAGAGATCGGAGTAGAAGTCGTGGATGACATTCTCCATGGTCCTTCTGGAAGAGGTGACGGTTCCGTTAGAACGTCGGAGCGTGGTCATCTTTGTCTTGAAGTTGGCGAAGTTCCGGCGGGCATTGCGGATACTCAAACCTGCCTCTGCTGCTTTAGCCAACATTTCCACCCTTCTGTCCTTAAGATCCTTCTTTATCGCCGCTCTGCATAGCTTCGCAAGCTCGGACGTCAGTTGTTAGTTGTCTGACGCTCGTGCTGCTCCACGCTGGCGTACCAGCTCGAGAGTTTCTGGAGAGAGACGTCTCCTTGTGGTCTTCAAGCTCTCGGCTCCCTCAGCACTATCGCGGAAATGGTGCACGAAGCGGTCGTATTCATCGTCGATGTTATCCATGACGGCATCTTCCTAAAGGCCGGCAAGAGAGTCCCAGATGATGGTTGTTCTGGGGCTCCTCTTCTTGAACTTTGCGGCCTTCTCTCTTTGACGCGAAAAGCAGAACCTCGCGCAAGGAGGCGGTGGTCCGATCCCGTGTAGAACTTGGGGACAACGGAAACGTCGGTCAGGCAATACCTGCGGTTGAAGATGATGTGGTCGATCTCGTTGTGTGACTGGCCACCGGGAGATTCCCAGGTCCATCGTAGGGAGGGAGGCTTCTGGAACTGTGAGATTCCATGGATGGTCTTGGTCGACATGATAAACTCAGACAACCTTTCACCTTGCTCGTTCCACTCCAAACCGTGTGTTGCAAGTCGGCGGCCCCAGTGCAGCGGCTGTGCCGTCAACACGTGGGACACCAACCTGCCCCACGGGGCACCCGAAGCTGCCAAGGCCCCGTGCCCCGGGGAGGTGAAGGGTCCCATGCCCTGAGGTGCCACGTCCTAAGTGGGGATCCCCCGGGTCCATCCCTTCACTCCCCGCCTGAATTGTGTCCTTTCAGCCCCGGGCTGCAGCCAGCATAATACCGTGGGGAATACTACGCACCCCTGGGTTGCCAGCCTGATTCCCGACGGCACTGCCCTCGCGACGTCCATGCAGGGGGCCAGTATCTGCCCCCCCCCCCCTGCACGGACCCCGCGAGGGGCTTTGCAGGCTTTAACCCGGCAACCCGGCGATGGCAATGACAACACCAGTACCAGAACACTGTACGAACGGACTCACCACATTCCCTCGCTGTGCATACCGAATACCATCATAGGTTTATCTCAAAACCACACGCCGACATAGTAGGATAGGAGAATAGGCCGGACACGCAAATGATGAAACCACAGAAAAGCCGGCAGAGTATGGAGGATAGGGACTCAGAGTGGGCCGGGCGCTTCACTGTGCGGAGCACTCAGCGCCCTCAGCCCTGGCGACCCTTCTAGGAAGGGTCGCCTCCCATCCGATCGGCAGTCGACGCCGAGATACTCGGGGACGACGTGATGACCAGGCACCCGGCGGCTGAAGTGAAGCTGGCTGGCGAGCGCGGCCGCTCGCGGTCGAAGCCGGCGTCGAATGGACCCGGCGGCTTGCGCGGGAAGCAGGTTATACCCGTTCCGGAGCGCGAGCCCCGCCCGCGGATCAATGCCAGCGGAGGCGGGGGCAGGCCGCGCGAGGGGCCGCTCGCCGACGCGCCGCGAGGTTGCGCGCCCGCAGGAGGATGGAGAGGAGCGCCGTGGTCGCGAGACGCGACACCGTGGGTTCCGATGTGAAGTCCTTCCGGCGACCTTCGTGAGCCGATCTTGGCGTTGAAGTCGCCGACGATCACCTTATAAAAGGTGTGGTCTTCCTTATAGAACTTCTCGCTCCACGTAGAAGACTTCGACCTCTTCGTCGTCGTAGTCGGATGTTGAGGCATACGCGACGAACACAGTCAAATCTGGCATGGAGCCACATCGCTTCAGTCGCAGACTTCCGATCCGTGTTGTCAAGGACTCGTACGAATCGATGTTCATGGCCAAGTGCGTGTTGTCGAGGAAACCAACGCCGCCTACTCCTCTTTTGTCGCATGTTCCGGTTAACAGTTCTTCTCCGGAGTCGTAGGCGGCGTGTAGGGGGTTGGTGTCTTCTCGTCTCGGTCAGTCCGATGACGTCGTTCTTGGTCTTCCTGGCTTGCATCATCAGGTCCTCGACGGATGCTTCCGATGCAAGCGTGCGGGCGTTGTAAGTACAGATCGTCATCCTAGTCCTTCTCAATTTGCGCAGCTGGCTAGGCCCTGAGATTTTAGCAGCCTTTCCGTATTCGTCCTTCCCATCCTGTAGAAATGGGGGCTTTTTCGGGGTCTGGGGAATGAGGCCCTTTAGTGCTGCTGTGTTTGACTCCAGTACACAGCTAGTCAGGCTCTGTCGTGCGGGCGAAGAACTCCGAGCAGCCAGCCAAACTGCCCGAAGGGACGGTCCGAGACTTAAGGCGGCCTCGAATCGCCTTACATGTACTCCCAGTCTACCGAGTGCAAGCTTTTGGCTGAGCCTACACAGTTACAATCCGCGCAGGCACAAACGCATCCACGCACACTGTGCATGAACATGCCGCACCCACGCGCAAGGAACGCGTCGATCCGACACAGCAGGAGCAAGGAGTCCATCCCCTGCATCCCACCTGTCGTCCACGCGAACCAAATGCGACCGTCAGTACACGGTCGCATTTGGTTTGCTTTTTCATTCCCCTATCCACCACCCGGGACGCGCCACGTGGCCCTGTGACAAGCGGCCCGAGATCCCTCTTAACAAGAGAGCCCGACGGCCTCTATCTAGGGAGATCCGTGGACGTTGGACGATACTGATAGATAATCCTGCTCCGCCCTTACTGGTCCCCTTCAGTAATTTCCCTTTACTAGTCCCCCTTGCTGCCCCCACATTTACTGGTTGTTTTACAGGACCCCTTACTGGACCTCGCTACGCTGGTCCCCCTTCTCTCTTCACTCTACTTCACTGGCCTCCCTTTGCTGGAGCCTCGGGACTGCTCCCACATTCATTTTATCGCCCCCCCCCCCCTCCCTTACTGGTCCCCTCTTCAATGATCCCCCTTTACCGCCCTCCCTCCTTTAACGGTCCTCGTCACTGGTCCCCCTTTGCCACTCTCCCTCCCCTTTGCTGGTCCCACCTTTGCTCGTCTTTCATTTACTGATCCCTTTACTGATGCTCTCTTCTCTGGTCTACTTTTAGCAGTCTATCTTCACTGGTTCCCCATTACTGCTCATACCTTTACTGGTCTCCCTTTACTGGTCCCCCGGTACTGATCCCCCTTTCACTCCTGTGTGATTGCTTCTGCGAGCATTGCGGCGATATATAAACATTTGTTGGGACTGAAGTTCAAGGGATGAAGGTCAGTGGAAGTAAATATAACAGAACACTCATACAGCTATCAGATCTCGCGAGGTGGCGCCAAGTAGACCCATGATCCTTTCGTTCCATCAAGGGAGAGAAAGGAGCTTAATAGAAGAATTAAGAGCAAGACGACATTTCTGATGAATCCGGTTTCCGACGCTTTCATATACATCTATCTTTTATGTTCCGATTTTTTTTTTGAAGCTGAAACGGAGAGAGCTGTTTCGTCAATAAAGTAATGGAAGCTTGTTGATTCGAATTCGACACGACAAGGAATCTATTGCTATGCTCCTTGCAGCTAAAACGTTGTGGGTGGCGCCACAACAAGGAAAGACTGTGTGAACCAAAATTAAAATCTTGCTATAGACGTTCGCAACAATAACTCTAAAACGTTATTTCGGAGCGCAAAAGACCCAGTCTTACACTTTTGGCTATATTTTAGCTCTCTTATAGGTTTGCAACTAATGGTAAGTTGCCGGAGCAACTTTGAGCAATCATGGTTGCTGATTTAAAAAATGGTTGATTAAACCAGACCGGGAAAATCTCTCAACTATCTACCGCAGCACTCCACTTATATGGGATTTCCACCATTAATGAAGCAATCTGGACAGGTGCATGGCAGATAGCTCCTTTAGACAAATATAACATATCGTGTGAGCCATAGACACTTCTCCAGTTCAAGCGAAAAGCTATGTTTTGAACTTTGGTCTCCCCTACTCTCAATCCATCTCCAGGGTGGATAGGGGAGGCAACGGGACCTTTAGTCATGTGATGACTTGAGGTCACGCTCGCAGTTACGCTCCTCGTGCGAGGCCGCCATGAAGTCATCTCAGGGTTTCTGTAAGTCTACTAGCGCCCAATTACATGGGAGTAAAATAACCTGTCAGTAGCATATATCTACCACTATATAATTGAGTTAGCTCCCTGCCCTGTAGATGAAGGGGCGTATCTCACTCAGGTTGGAAACCTGGCTGAGATACGCCTCGTGGAACCACGGGCAATCTCATGGAACCCCTTGCGGCGCCTCTGCGTACCTCGCGCGGGCAACGTTTGCCGTTCAACATGAGGTGTTGTTACAGCAGAGGACGCGTAGCCCCCTCCTGCTTGACACAACGGCGCCTGCGCGCGTTTCTGAGTGCCTGAATCCAGAAGACGGGTTCCCATCGTCGCACCACAACCTTCTGGAGTCAGAAGAGGAGACACCGTCGTCCTTCAACGAGAGATCGCATTCAGAATTGAGCATGAGATGCTGCTGCAGCAGAGGAAGTGCAGCCTCCTTCTGCTTGACACAGCGGCATCTGCGCGCGTTTCTGAGCGCCTGGATCCAGAAGACGGGTTCCCTTCGTCGCACCACGACCGTCCGGGGTCAGAAGATCGAAAAGAAAGGAAGCAGAGGTCACATCGTCGTCGTACGACGACCGGCCACATGCAGAACTCAGCATTATCCCATGTTGAACGGAAACGTTTACCCGCGCCAGGTACGCCTCTGCGTACCTCGCGCGGGCAACGTTTGCCGTTCAACATGGGATGTTGTTACAGCAAAGGACGCGTAGCCTCCTTCTGCTTGACACAGCGGCATCTGCGGGCGTTTCTGAGTGCCTGGATCCAGAAGACGGGTTCCCATCGTCGCACCACAACCGTCTGGGGTCAGAAGATTGAAAAGAAAGGAAGCAGAGGTCACATCGTCGTAGTACGACGACCGGCCGCTTGCAGCATTATCCCATGTTGAACGGAGAACTTTACCCGCGCCAGGTACGCCTCTGCGTGTATCTCCCCAGTCCAGTATTTTCTCATGGTCAACTGTACGAGGCGTGCTCGGGAGTTCGACAGAAGTCTCAGTCTCTCTGAAAAATTGGTTAACACCGGGACTCAAGTCGATACCAAACGTAGTATTCACCGAGATGCTTCAGTAAATGTTGTCTTTCTGTTGTTCTGTTGACAAGATTGTTTTGAAGGTCATACGAACTTTTTGTGTGAGAGTATTTTCTGAGAACAAAGCTTAAACCTATAACCCCGCGAAGCGGGCAAGTGCGAGACACGCCGTTAGGCGTGTCGTAGCACTTGTTACTAAATATATAGGATCGCCTAATGTCACGTGTCCGTCACGGGGAGAGGGGAGTGCAGCCAAAAGATACCTACGACAGTGCGGCGTATAGAAGCCGGCTCTCTTTGAGTTTAACAAAAGGCGGTTGCTGGCAAACTATATCCTAGGCGGTGGCTCTTCCAAGTTTGCGATATATTCAGCGTCAGCGAGCAGCGCGTCAGGGTATGAATGAGGACCAATTGCGGTGTGTAGGGATGCAGAAGACGTACCCTAGACGTCGTTCAACGTGCATCAGGATTCAGAAGACGTGCCGATGTCCAACTTGCGTGGGGAATCCGAGTTGCTGGGACCAGTAGGAGGGATCAGCAAAGGGAGTCCACTAAATGGAGAGAGAAATAAAGGGACCAGTATTTTCCCTTATATCGTCGAATGTGCGTCCGGTTTCTGAAAACCCGGCACGGAAGTCGTGGCGACGTGGTGACAGCGGTACTCGGTGTCACATCTCGTGCTTGACTCTCATTTCGTTTCTTTGCCAACACATAGGTAAGGATGCATTCGCGGGATGGGAAGGGGCGGGGGAGTGCTAAAGAGAGAGAGTGGCTATGGGATTCGGAGTATTTTTGCCGTCCGACCGTAAACGGTGTCGACCTGTCGGTCAATTTAGTTTTAATTATGTTTCTGCAGATTAGGCACATCGGATTGGGACTCTCATGAGCTGTTTCTCGCCGCTTAGAGAACGGGCACTTCGGAGAATAAATCGCGAGCATGCGATAGAGGGTGGATGGGCTTCATAAGAGCAATGAAGATTCTGCCCTACCATATCCCACTGCACTAATCTATATGGTATAAGGTTTTGTTTAATAAAAGTAAAAAGCCCTAAAGGAGAATGGAGGAAGGTTGGGGTTGTTCTATTCTTGGGGTTTTGGGGGCGAAGTCCCCAACCAGACGTTTGGCGGCCGTGTTCCTCTTCCCCAAAATAGAAACTTCTACTTCGCACACTGCGCGGCAACGGACGTCAAAAAATCCCTGCCTATAGTTTCCTCGGCATGGGACTGCTTCTTTTCCCCGCTCTTTGAGGTAAAAAAGAAATGGAGGCAGCAATACTGGAATCCGCGAAAAGAGCTTGTAGTCCTCCGAAGAAAAGGCACAAGATTGATCTTAAATCTATGCACACCGCAGTAACGATGGGTATAGCAAGCAGCGACCCCAAAATCACATAAGCCGCAACCCCTGCTCTTTTGCAGTTCAATGGCTTTCCTTCGCCTAAGCGAAGCCAAAGATCTTTCAATCCGGGATGTCTACCAAAGCGTAGATAATACTTTTTTATTTCCATCAGGAGATCCAAGACGGATCAAACAAGTCGTGGGTTCGACGTACCTTTCAAGCTAAACAGAACCGCAGCTTTGGGAGAAATATAAGAACAGCACAAAAGCTAATAAATTCCTCTTTCAATCAGCGTTCACAAAACCTCTAAAAGTTCTGCTAAGCTCAAACACTTTCATATCACTTCACATTCCTTTAAAGGGGAGCAGCCACTTCAGCCCTTAACGTAGGCATATCATATGACAGGTCAGCGTCATGTAAGCAGGGAGGTGGAAAACCACTAGGTCGTTCCAGCGCTAGATTAATTTGTCACCTATTTCCCTTCCTAACTCTCGGAGCCTCCGTCCCCCAACTGTTAACCTATTCCTTAAGTGAATGTATCCTATGTTTATTTCCCGTTAATAGCTTTTGCATCGATGTACTTAGAAATATTATAGATGCTCATTGACGCAGTATTAACAATATCAAGCCTACTGACTGTTCAATCTCTACATATTATAGAAATGCTTTCATTTGATCATACATTTAATTCACTCTATATTTCTGTCCATAAGGAAACGCAACATATGTGACAATGGAATACGAATATTACATAATACCACCATAAAAACACGCAATATACATATATACATATATACATATATATATATATATATATATATATATATATATATATATATATATATATATATATATATATGTATATTCATATATTCATTACATGAATAAGATCATATCAAACAATGAAACCCTGTGAGCTAGCGAACAAAAACATACTATCATTTTTCAAAAAAAAAAACGACAACAAGTAACTACAAAAGGAGACGAACAACCGAGAATAGCGTAATGCATTACTAAAATTACAGAAAAAAAAACTTTACATCGGACCGAGTTTAACTATCCAAAGAGGCCTTAAATAACGGCAAACTGCTGGGAACCGAGAAAGTGATACCTGCAATTAAGCCTGGCTTTAGGAAAGCTAATTTTTTGCGAGCTTCCTCTGGTCACAGCCCTTCTCACTACGCAAAACATGTCCAAGGGAAGGTCAAGACAAAAGTTGGAGTTTCTTTCATGAGAACACGGGATCCTGTCATAAGCAAAACCGAGAGCTCGAATCATGAGTTTCCTTGTGAAGCTATTTTGAACGCTTTCGAGTTTAGATCCAATTTTCTTCTCGAAGGGATTGAAGATCACCGTCCCATATTCAAGTAAGGGTCTCACGTAGGTTTTATATGCTCTCAAATGTGTTATCGTGTTCCTCGTCGTAATAAATAAACCGTTACACAACCTCGTTGTTAGGAACAATAGTTCAAAATAGTGTTTATACCAGAGAGCAACAGAGGTACATATAAGAGATGCTGATACACATCCCATCGGAGTTTTTCCGTTTCCTGATTCTTTCCATTTCTGGCATCCATCCCCTTTCTTCTGCAATTTCCACACGCACCTGTTGAAGAAGAAATCCGTACCAGGGATGGGCGGAAATTTTGAAAATTTTCCCAGAAAACAGAAAACAAAAAAACGCCTTCGTCAGAAAACAGAAATCAGAAAACAGAAAAGCCAAAAACGCCAGAAAATCAGAAAACAGGAAATTTCGAAATTATCACACGACCTTATTACTTTACCTAAAGATCCATATTTCCAGTAGCAACTGCTTTTGTATGAACAGAAATGTAGTCGTAGACCAGCGTTTTAATTTGCAAGCGTTTATAAAAATTTCCATTAAACTCCAGTGTACTGCAATCAGCATGTTGTAAATCTTGACTGATAGATCCTAGGAATTTCGATACTTGAGGTAAACAACATTACTCGTCAGCTCCGTTTCACCGCTAACGCCTCAATTAGATAATGGTCCCACTAGTACGAAACTAGCCTTTTAGTGTACCGAACACGATGAAGGCTCAGTGAAACTGTTTGCATGTTTCAACACAATTGCTTCAGTTTGTAGACACACTCTCACAACATACTCTAAAGCTGTGCAGAGATTCGTTGAGTATTAAGGCTCCGCCAGAATCTGTATTCCTAGTTCGTTTCGTTCTTTGGGAATACATTTCCTTAAGTGTCATAGTTTACGCGCAGCTGAAAGTTTTCAGGCCAACTTACCGATGCTCTTTAGAACACCTGGTTACTACTTAGCCGACTAAAGATGTTGCGTACTGGCTTCATATTTCACAGAACACGCGATTGTGACTGAAGGGCTGTCAGCATAACAGATCTTGGGTGAAGGTGCTTCCTTGAATGCGTAGACACCATATAATGAAGACCGAGCATGTACCTTCTCTATCGCATTATTATTATTATTATAGGATTATTTCTCCTCAGATTTACATATAGTATAACATCTCAGTGGAAGGCCAGCAGAACCACCTTGCTGTAGAGGAGTGCACGACATTAGCAACAATCGCCCGATCTGCCTGATGTACGTAGTCTATAAGCTGTTCGCTCGAGCCATCCTGAACACGATCGTTGGGCGAAGGACAGCCATGTAAACAAGCAGAATTTCGGAGAGTATTCAGCACGATCGACCACATACACACCATTACGACGCTCATCGAAGTGTCGCGAGAGTTCAAGCTGCCGCTATGCCTTACGTTCATCGACCTGATTAACGCATTCGACTCTGCCTACGTTCATCGACCTGAAAAAGGAATTTGACTCTGTCGAAACTGAAGCGGTCGTCTAAGCCGTGCTCGCTCAGGCGTTCCTACTCTGTACATCAGAGTCCTTCAAGAGCTGTACAGTGGATTCACGACCAAGATCTCACCATTCTACAACGACGTCGTCATCGACGTGAAGAGAGGGGTTTGGCAGTGGAACACCATATCTTCAAAGCTCTTCAGCTCGAAAACGCCATGCGCGAACTAGTATGGGAAGACATAGAGTGAAGGTCAACGGCCGGCAACTGACCACCTTCGGTTTTTTTTGTTTTTTTTTGCTGATGACATCGTGCTCATAACTCCGAGCGCTAGCCAGGCGGAGTAGATGCTTGTTGGCTTCGACCGTGTATGTGGGAACGTTGGACTGCACCTGAATCTTACGAAGACGATGTTCATGAGGAACGGACGAGTTTCTGATGCGTCATCCTGATTCAACGAACGAACATCTTCGAATGCTCCAGATACGTGTATCTGCGTCGCGAAGTCAACATGGCCAATGGCCTAGCGCCAGAGATGAGCAGGAGGAAACGAGCGGCTTGCGGAGCCTTTTCGACTTCACTAGTCTTCCTGCCCTAACATACGCCTCAGAAACCTGGGCTATACGAAAGCAGGATGAACATGCGATCAGCGTCGCGCAGCGTGGAATCGAGAGGACGATGCTCAGTGAAACGACTCACGCAAGTGAGAGAAGGCCTCCGGAGTTCCGAGCTTCGCCGACGTTCGAAGATCAGAGATGCTGTCGCATGGGCCAAGTCGTCGAAAAGTAGGCGGGAAACGTAATGCGCTTCGCAGACACCGACTGTACGTCACCGACTGGATTCCGCGGGATGTCAAGAGAACACCAGGAACTGCCCACCAACGCGTTGGTCGGGCTTCTTCGTCAAAGCCCTGCACAAACAATATGACGCTCTTCGTGTCCCTCGAGCGAAAAGGATAGATTGGAGCACCATGGCATGCGGCAGGGACGTATGGAGACGCTGATGGCGCCCGCTTGAACATCAATGGGACGACAGATGATATGCGTGATAAATGAGAAATTTCCTGCATCACTACCCTATCACCAGGTCAGCGAAATCAAAGGTAACTTTAAAAAATTTTCTGTCTCCTACTAATTTGTGACACCAAAAGCTGAGCAATCTTCAGAGCTAGAAAAGCAGCTTCGACAAGGGCTCTGCAGAAAGCGATATTGGGGATGGCCGGCAAACAATGTTGAATTTTTAATCCGGGGTGGAGAATAACCCTACCCACAGTAACTCTAGGACAAGTGGTTAGTTAATACATAATTTAGTACCCCTCAAAATACTAGTTTTATAGTTTTTAATATAAGATTTTTAGTGATCGTAGATGGTCCAAACTACTGTTAATATGGAAAAGAATACAAAGCCAAATTATGAAACAAATGTCCTATGAAGAAACTCCTTGCCAGCATCATTTACACAATCAATCAAGCAAAGATGTGGGTTAGTTCATGAGTATATGGCGCAATTGCTACATGAGCACATCAAAAAGCGCCACATGCTTGCCATTTAAGACACTCTAGAAACACTATTTTGGAATGAAGCTCACTATTCTCTGATACTTTTTGAATTTTCTTCATTGGATTTCTGTGATAAAATTTTGTTCGCGACTCTATTTTCTGTTTTCTGGCCAATTTTTGGCCATTTTCCCAGAAAACAGAAAAAATTTGCCCAAAATGGCCAGAAAATTAGAAGACAGAAAACAGAAATTCCGCCCATCCTTGATCCGTACCCCTAAGAATTGCGCTTTACAGAGCAGGGGCTAAATCGCTAAGGGCCCGTTTACACTTTGACGCCGAACGACGTGACGCCACGTATTGTGGCCACATTGATCGCGCGACGCGATCGATCAATCTGGCCTATATGTATGCCATCGCATCGCTCGGCGTCGGAAGTATAAACGGGGTTCTGCGGCAGCGCCGCGGTCCTATGCTTAACCATAGAGCAGAGACGCAGAGCTCGCCGCCGGCGGCGTCCCTGCCCTATCCTTAACCATTGCGGCAGCGCCGCGGCCCTATGCTAAACCAGAGGGCAGAGACGCAGAGTTCGCCGCCGGCGGCGTCCCTGCCCTATCCTTAACCATAGCGGCGAGCGGCGGTGCCGCAGAACTCTGTGGGGGCCTTTAGAGGCGCTGCGACGCCGCGTGCGTCAGTAGGGCATCAACGCGGCAGCCGATGATACCGATTGGAGCCCATCCTTTCCTGAGTGGCTTCCTTTCTTTTCCCAAACCACTCAGGAAAGAAAGCATATAGTCTTTCCTGGCACAGTCCAAAGTCTAGAGGGCGGTTATTTGTGATGCTTTGCGCCGCCATGAGCTTATCGAGTCTGTCAGATTTCATTTGATTGATGACCCGAACATTACCTAGCGCTGCCTTTCCTATATAGGATTGCTTACCAAGGTATGGACAAGTACATTGAATGGATTTCGGGTGCGCGCGACGACTGTGCTTTTCATGGAGAACTAGAGAACAACGCCAGCTAATCTCCCATAATTGCCTCTTGCTGTCTCTGTCTACTGGTTGGCCGTCGCAAGTCATTGAACAGACCAAATACACGTTCAAACTGCCTCCACAACAGCTCGTTGAAGTAGAATGCGCGGCGTATCCTACAGCAGGATTAATTTAGTCCTCTGTCACTCATTTCTATTTCTATCGCCAACAAGAACGCCACTAATTCTTTATTATTCTAATAAGTCTTCCTTCACCCGTATCGCTGTGTTTCGCACTTGCTGGCTTCGCACGATGTTGCACCATCCCTAAGCTAAGGTTACTCACTTCAATCTACCTGCTGTACTTGTGCAGCCTTCTTCCCTTCCTATCAGTAAAGAAGGCAGTATTTGAAAAGCTTATCATGAACCAACCCTATTTTACCTTTCATAAGATTTAGGGAGTAATTTTGCGGTAAGAAGACATCCACACCACTTCCCACGACTACGTTCAACATTGGCATCATCTCCAGTCGATTCAGTGACGTTCTATGTTTGTGCTAATCAGCGGCTTCATCCCCTAGGTTGTTAGGGAAAACTCCTGAAGCCTCACAACACGGTCCTACACTTCACCCTAGCGCCAAGATGACTACAGACCCCTTCACTCCTCATCCTCAAACGGTCAACCTCAAACAAAAATCGACATTTTCGACAACTACTCAGCGTCTGGTGGACCTTCGTCACACAACAAAAAGCGTTATTGTCAGAGTATTCTCACCGCTCCTAATACTCTGCTGAATATAAATTTTTCCACACAGCAGTGGCGAACTGCCTAAAGCCGCGTGCACACTCCGCAGGGCAGTGCGGCAGCCACGCTGAAACATAGGGCGGAGGGGTGGAGTCGCACTGCGGCAGCGGAGCCCGAAGGGAGGGTATGTGCATACTTCAACTGTCGCAGTGCTGCCGGCGGCGGCCGCAGCGACAGTGGCATCGAGGACTGACTCAGGCATTGCTCACTGCCGCTCCGTGCGGCCGCGGCGCAGTTCAACAGTGCCGCAATGTGCGAGGTAAGCTCCGCCCACATTCTACTTCCTGCTGCCCGCTGCAAAGTGTACACGCGGCTTAACCGAACTGCCCAGCAGACATACAAAGAAACGTCACTTTCAAGTCACAATTAACAATAATGATTGACAATGGACTCCCGATAGAAAAATTCTGGCTGCAGTGAAGCACCCTGTCGGCCACAACACTCGCTCGTCTCTGGCCCTGATCGGATAAATGAGGAAGAAAACCGAAATCACCGGCCGAGAGATCGATATTGTCTTCCCATTACTGTTAAGGCCTCCGTCGACGATCATAATCACATAATTACCACCACGATCCGTCAAATCTAAGAGTAAATGGATAATACTGATCGAGAATAATTCTACTAATGCACTTGCACAAATAATTCACCTGAGGGTGAAGAGGCAAAATTCTCTCTCCGAAACCGACCATTCATTTGAAAAGACGAAAAAACCCTAAACCATAGCTACCAGTCTTCTATATATCCTGCAAAATGTGTCATCACTATAAATCAAAAACCTCTGAAAAGGCTTGAACACATTTGCTTAAGCCTGGAGCGGCTGGTAGAGAGGCTATATGTTGTTACAGGATGTTTTGTTGCGATCAAAACTCTTGCGCCAGGCGGGACTCGAACGCGCATCTTCTGCTTTCCGGGCAGCGATGTTCGCCTTACACCACCGGCGCTGTTTGACCGCACATAACATCCGCGATATCCTCGAGGTCTGTCAGCACCCACCCGTGATACGGGATGGGCCGGCCGCTGATATCAGCATGGAACCGGTTAAGCTGAAGACCTTACTAGTAACAATGCTTGAACACATTTGCTTAAGCCTGGAGCGGCTGGTAGAGAGGCTATACGTTGTTACAAGATGTTTTGTTGCGGTCAAACAGCGCCGGTGGTGTAAGGCGAACATCGCTGCCCGGAAAGCAGAAGATGCGGGTTTGAGTCCCGCCTGGCGCAAGAGTTTTGATCGCAACAAAACATCCTGTAACAACATATAGCCTCTGAAAAGGTTTATGTAGAGAGAACTTCTCTTGCAGATCAGTTTTCCGATGTGCTTCGCCTCCCCTCTTGCTGCGCCTGCAGCGGGGCCCAACCTATACAAACGCACGCGACGCCGTGTCCTTCCTCGCCCACTTAGCGGTGAGCCACTCCAGCAATGGGTCTGAGTTGGAGACGAAAGCATTGGTGACCACGTGTTCGTGGCAGTAGTGTGTCCCGTCAAAATCTTACTGCTAGTATCGAGTGCGACTGCGTGAACCGTTCAGACGTTTCAGCCCCCTACACACTATCTCATAGAACACCTGTTTCGGCTTCAGGAGGGCATTATTTTAGAGCAAAAATGGTGTATCGATCCCTGCTAAGTGCCATAGAGCACCAGGCTAAGAAACCCTCGCTGCCGAGATCCTATCCTCGAGCCTCGACTCGCTGAAACAAAACATTTAATTAAGAGAAATCATTCAAGCTGTTAGCGAAAAGAGAATGATCTGCAACCAATGCTGTATGAAATTTTCTTTAAATACTCTAATGTAGACAGAAATTGAGACACGGATCAATCGGTTCGGTCGATAATGATGAAGGTATTGTCTGCACGACCTTTACTTCCGAAAGGCCATCGAGCTCCAATTACCGATGAAAATTGTCAACAAATCGTATGGCAACTATCACGTCTACCCTAAACAAAACTAGCGATCTCCCGAGCAATTGAATGAAATCCTGTGGCGTAACAAACCTAGCGGTCCGGTTCGTCAATTACGAAAGACGCTCCTGAAGAGGTGGACCCTTAGTGGGTAAAAGTACATCGAAGCCGAAGTATGAGAGTGTATGTAAATTTACAGATTACATCATTATACAGAATTATACATTTCGTACCGACAGGATGGGATAATAGAAGCCTTAATGCCTACGTAAGGACGAGAAGCCAGCTCGTCCAAGCTAGTAGCTGCTCGGGCCTCCAGTTTAATAGAGTCTACTTCTAGGATGGTACGGTGGCCTCCGTAAGTGGCTGCGGGGTGCTGCCGAGCTCGGTGAGAGAAGAAAGGGACAGTCTCCAGAAGAAGCGTGGTTCAGTGTCGTGTTCTACCTCGCTACATCCTATCCCATTCGAAATTCGTTTTCCCCAGGAACTAAAATACGGTGGATCCATAGGGTATCTCGAATGGGGAATGATAGTGCAATGCATTTCGTAGTGGTCGGTACAGGGCCACCTACAGTGGCATATTTGGCCTGAAAGCTGGAAAAAATAACGTCTTGGATTCCAAATGTTAGGGAATCAATTTTGGTTCGAAGCTCTGTTACAAAAATTGTTCCACTGACGATTGTTTCTAGAAGGCTTTCACTTGCTCTGTCTTCGAGGCTACTTGGAAGGTTCTCTAATATTACGGATCTGACCACGGAAAGGAGTAAGCCGCTATCAGATTGTAGGTGTCCTTAGGCTGTTGACTTGCCTTCAGAGCGTATCCAGTCTGTCGTTAACGACGAGGAAGTTGAGGCTATCGGCGATTTTGTATCCTCCCTATGTTCTTGTCCCAAAATGCGGGACTGAATTCGTCACTACAGATTCAAAATCGTCCGTATCCGCAAGATGACGGGAATTCTAGGAATTTCCGGTTCCTTTATGAAGAATTCGATTACTGGCTTCCTTGGAATGTTTTTTCTTCTGCCTGGAGGGCTACATTAGTTTTGGCGATGATTTTTCTCGCAAATTCTCCTATATTTTCTTTGCTTTGCCTGAGATTATGGAGCTCATATCTGTTGTTAATGAAAAGCGCCTGAGTCTTGAATTCATTGCGAGAGCCATTGTCATGGGTTTCTAATCGACCTTCTCATCGGCATTTAGGCTGCCGTAAATAAGTTTGGCTCTACCGGTTAAATAGATGGGCGTATGCTCAACTGGGATTCTCAAGCGATCTATTAACTTGGTGTAGTCATCGAGGAATTCCTCGAATTTACAACCGTCGTCACCGGAAAATTTCCCAACACGGCTATCTGTAATGTTTACAAGAAGTGTAGAGCAGAGCAGAATCATCGGTGATAGAAGGCTCAGTTCCCATTCTTGGAGCCGAATATAGACTGCTGTCAAATGACTTTTCTCAAGATCGTCTTCTAACTTATCTAGCACTAGGTCCTCTTTGCAAGGAGTTACAAACTCACGATCAGATAAATCTAGCTGTTCATCCCCAAATATTTGAGATCGTGACGGAGATCTGGTTCTCTCAGAGTCTGGTGGTCGTCACTTTCCTTAGATGTTAATTTCGACTTACTACGCAGATTATATCGGTGTCCTGCTGGGAGATGTTAGACATTTTAGGTGTGCTATGGGCCTGTTTAGGCAGCTTGAAAGCTTGGTTAAGCTATCATGATTGATAAAGTTTTGAAGAATATTATTAATAATAGGAAGTAAGTAAGGAAAAGATAAGAACTTGAGGTTCTGACTGTGGTGGAATAAAAAGTCGTTGTGAATAGCAGTCAGTCCAATCCTATCGTTCACCCGCTTCTGGTTCACCAGCCGACGATCGAGGAAAGATTTTTAAAGAAAAAGGCAACTTTGTTAAAATAGACAAAGTCACAAAAGGTTTTTAAAAAGTGGGTTGTGGTGTACTTGCAGGGCGGCGGGGCAGTGACGATGTGTGTGTTGCTGGAAGATGACAAAGGGCTCAGGCGAAAAGACTATGACACGAGTTGGACAAGTGCAGGGCAGTGAGCTAGGTGGACATTGATCCTCACCGAGGAGATCGACTATGCGGCTAGTTTGCGGAGGGTCCTAATATAGGGAAATGGGTGGTGCTATTCAGAGCCGCAGGCGATATTCCGGGGTGCGAATAATTGGCGCGAATACAGTAGGCCTGGTCTGCGGGCTAGGAATGGCTCCCCTTAGGATTATCATAAGAACCCCTTGTAGGTAAGGGAGGAAAGATTTATGGCTATGCTTGAAATTGCATAATTCTTGATTGGCCAATGATAAGTGGCTCCCCTAGGCTTGCGAAGGGATATCGTACCTTTTCCAAGTGATAAATGAGTTTGCCGGGTTTACCCAGTCGGGCAACTCGCGGTGGACGACAAAGAGAAAAAGATGCGTGTGCCTAGCCGAGAGTGAATATGATTAATTTGGATGCAAGCGTAGAACTGGAGCTATTGTAGTTCTGTGCTTGCATCCAAACTCTTCCAAATTCTCATCCTTGTGAAATAAAAGAGATACTCATGTAGCATGTGAGCTGGTTAATTGCTTCAATTACAGTGGAGTTACCTCATCGATAGTACGAAGGTACCTATTATTTCCCGGTCTTGATAAACTAAATATGTAACATTCAGGGTCATCTTGTTCTGTAAGATTCGTATTTATAGTAGCATAGAGTACGTAATGTTTACTAGAAAGGGATTTACGCATTTACAGTGTTAAATTTCCGTTTTCAAATTAGTTCGGCTTGTCTTGCGCTTGCAAACGCTGCAATATATTAAAGTAATAACATTAAATACACAAGGCGTGGTGCGACCTTGCAAGGATTTTGATGCTTGTAATTTTATGGGATATTGTTCTGGCCGACCTATTGTTTGCGTGAGCATCGTGAGTATCTGCGTCTCTACTTTCTATATGAGAAAGGAGCAATAAATACATAAGTGAAGCCATGGAAAGAATTACTGCGGTTCTCGACGAAAGAATGAGCGCAGATCTCGTATTGCCTGGAAAGGCGAGTGGAATCTGTTGGATAGAAGTGTGGATACGGTTGATCGGGCTGGAAGGTATGCTAGGAGGAATGGAAATGCACAGTGGTATTTGTGCTTGTTAATGAAAGATTTAGGTGCTTGAGTCTTGGTTTTGATCTATATGTGAATTTGTTTAGTTAGGAAGTTTCCATGAGGTAGCAATAGAAAGTAGATTCGTAGCCGGGACCTCCACGTAAAAAATTAGCGGTCCGTTTCGTCAACTATGAAAGAAGCTCCTGAAGAAATGAACCCGTAGTGGGTAAATGTGTATCAAAACCGAAATATAATAGTTTATCTTACGTAAATTTACAGATTACGTCACTATGCAGAATACCGACAGGGTGGAAAAATAGAAGAAGGACCTTAACGCCAACGTAGGGGAAAGAATCCAGCACGGCTACGGAGAAGCCCACATGCCGGGGAGGGGCCGCGCTAGTAGTTGCTTGGGCCTCTTCTTGTACTACCTCTAGGAGGGTACGGTGGCCTCCGTTAGTGGCTGTGGGGTGCTGCTGAGCTCGGTGAGATATGGGAAGGGTAGTCTCCCTGAAGAAGCGCGGTTCAGTGTAGTGTTTTACCACGCTTCAATGGTAAAAAAATGACTACGGTCATCCCAGAACGATAATTTTAGAGGCGATAGTTAGTCAATGGAGCTCTGGAAATCTTCTGAAACCTGAGAATCTCTCAACACAGCAGCTCCAGCAGCACCAAAATATTTAAACGCGTGTTCTACTCACTAGCGCTATTTACATGAATGCTAAATTTCTCAACTTCGTTAATTTACAGAAGTGTAGTGTAAGTGTAAGTTGTTAGTCCACTTCGTTTAGAAGTTGCATAATTTGAATAAGCTAATTTTCTCTATTTTCTAAGATTTTGAACTTAAGGAACGCGCCGGCGCCTTCCTCTGAAAAAGCAAATGTGGATGTTATATATAATCTTAGAAAATTTCAATTTCGTCGTCTGCACTGATAGTGAGCGGCCGCATTGGATTTCGCTCCTGGGTTATCATATTCGATTTATTGGATTTAGCATCTTCTACAGAATCAGCCTTAACTTCAATTTGTCTTCTAGTGAAGTTTCATCTCATTCCAATCCACTCCTTCAGTTGCTGCCGTAAGTTTCCTATTTCAAAACTCTCAACTGTTGCCTTCTACCTTTGTCGAGGCCACCTACGTTTCCTACTGCCTATCTGTTGTGCTCACATAGTCTTATATTCACGGACGCTGTTCATCACCTGTCTGTGTTCCTCTCATATTTAATTTTGTCACTGGAAAGGAGTGCACTATGCCTCCAAAATCCCAACGTTCGAAACACAATGCGTCGGTATCTTCGCAAGCGCCATCAATCAACCACGCTATTGATGGTTCAGTTGATCTAGCGCCGAACAATCTGTCTGCCTTAGAATTGGTTAATAAGGCTTTAGATATCAACAAGGATCCCTTGGTGGAACAATTACTGATTGCCATCAAGGACAGGATCCCCTCGAATTTTCAGAACTAATCGATCGCGGAAGGCGTGAACGTAGTGTAGTGATCAGCGGTATTGACGAAGCCTCTGCAGATATGCGACCGTCCGAACGTCAGGGAGACTTGGAAGAAAAAGTCGATAGAGTGCTTGGCGCTGTGAATGTGGAGTGTCGTCCTTGTGAGTTGTTTCGGCTAGGGACTTTAGCTCCTAAGCGTCCCAGACTAGTGAAGGTTGTTTTTCCTTCACAACGGCACTAGCGGACTACGCTTGCGAACGCTCGATTGCTGCGTAATGCAGGTTTTCAGAATGTTTTCATGAGGCGTAGCGTGACAGCCGCAGAAAGGAGATGCGAATATGAACTTCGGCAAACTGCCCGTGATCGCAACAAGTCGCGAGTCAAGGAGTGGGTGGTATATAAGGGTGAATTGGTGCGTGTCTCGGACATCTAGCGGACACGTGCGGAAAACGCATAAGCCCGCATGGCGCGTCTGCTCTAAAATGCTGCTTGTTGAATGCTATAAGCCTAGTAAATAAAATTGACGATTTGCATTACTTCCTGATCATGAACCATCCGGATTTATTATTCGTCACAGAGTCATGGCTTAAGGAAAAAATTTCTGATTCTGAAATAATTAATGATTTGCCATACAACCTCTACCGAATTGATCGCACCTTTCGAAGAGGAGGGGGAGTTTGCTGCCTAGTTAAATCAGATATCTACTCTGATTGTATTCAACATGTACAACCGAATACAGCAGACGTTCTGTGTGTTGATATCTTCCTACCATCGCTATACACTTGAATTCGCCTGATTACGTTATATAGACCCACAAATTCCACTAGACCAGATGATAGCTCACTTCTTGATTTACTTGGGGATCTCTCTGCTGTTCAGTCCAACACCATTATAATAGGAGATTTTAATCTCAAAATTGACTGGTCTTCTTTGATCCCTGGAAACCCTACAGCTACGGATTTCTTCGATTTTTTTTCAAAATGCGGGTTTCAAACAGTTCATAAATGAGTCCACACTTGGAAACAGCACTCCAGATGTTATTTTATGTTCCATGCCTAGTATTCGTAACGTAGCTATTCATGCACCTCTAGCCACATCTTACCATGCTACTGTTTCGAAGTAGTCTGCGAATTTAAGCGGATAAATGAATTTCCTGTTCCAGATTTTTTGAATACTGATTTTTCTGCTCTTAGCCAACACTTACACAGTATTGATTGGCTTCAAATTTTTGATCAATACACATCCATTACTGAAGTGTATCATCGCTTCTGTAATGCTGTCTACAAAGCCCTTGCAATGTTTGTACCTTTCAAAACGCATAAACGCTATTGTGCTAGGTATCCTACACAAATTAAAAATGTATTAAGCCAGAAAAATCGACTGTATCTTTCTTTGAGCAATCCTCTTTCTAATTCGTATTATAAGAAGATATGTTTGGATCTCAAACATCATCTGAAAAAATTTCTCGCCAACTATGAACGTCGATGAATCGAGATCATCGAGCAAATACCTCTATCTGTACCTACGGCATAAGGTTAAATCTAATTCATCTATGCCAATATTATATAATGATTGTGGAAATCGTTACATTAGCGATAAAGAAAAAGCGGACGCTCTTGCATTATATTTTGCTAGTGTGTTCAATGATGGTGACAACCCTGCCAATTCTGGTCTGGAAGAAATCAACACGCAGGATGCGCTCACTGAACTACTTCTACCCTGATGATGTATCGCTGGTGCTAAAAAACCTGAGGCCTTCTGCAACTGAACCTTATGATGGAATTCCACAAATCATATACAAGAAATGTTACCTGGCTTTGTGTAAGCCACTTGCGCACCTGTTTAACCTTTCTTTGTTCACAGGTGAAGTCCCACATGCATGGAAGCATTCCATTGTAAAAGCCATACCAAAGTCATCATGGAGCAAAAACATTAATAATTTCCGACCGATAAGCCTTACTCCTACCCCCGTAAAGGTAATAAAGAAGTTAATAAAGGTAAAAATGTTGCAGTGGCTGGATAAAACATGTCTTATCCCTCCCGAACAGCATGGTTTTTGCCTGGTGCCTCTACTACCTCCAACTTAATTGATTCCTATCATGACTGGACAAATGCAATAAATAATGGAAAATCGGTAGATGTAATATATTTCGATTTCTCAAAGGCATTTGATAAATTCTTGCATAATAAATTAATTGCCAAGCTGAGGGATTCTGGAATTCGTGGTAACCTGCTGAAGTGGTTTGAATCTTACCTGAAGGATAGATATATGACAGCTAAAGTAGGGTATTCTTATTCTAGAAGCTACTTGTGTACGAGTGGCACTCCACAAAGAGCTATGCTATCTCCGTTACTGTTTCTGATTTATACACATGATTTGCTTGCGTCCATTAAAACCCATTCCGAAATTCAAGTGAAAGCCTATGCGGATGACGCTAAGGTCTGCGGAGCTTACGACGAGTTGAATAAGGCAGTTGTGTGTTCAGCCCTTACTGCTTCAGTTCAGAAAATGATTGAATGGGCTCTAGAGTGGGGTATTCCGCTTAACTTAAATAAATGCTTGCTTATGCATATTGGAGATTCTGAACCTGTTGACTTCCTTATCGACGATGTTCCAGTTACTAAACGCTGCTCAACAAAACATCTGGTCGTAATTTTCGATTCCGAGCTCAAATTTGGAATGCACATTGATTTCTCAGTGAGGAAGGCATACTCCGTCTTGTTCATGATTTTTCGTAACATCAAAAGCTCAGATGAATCAATACTGCCTCGTCTTTACAAATCGTATGCTTTGCCTAATCTAGAGTATTGTATGCAAATCTGGAGTCCCTTCCTTAAGAAAGAAATCCTGAAAATTCAAAAGGTGCAACAGCTTTTTACTCGCCTACTATGGTACAGGGTTAGTGATTCGTGCAATCGAATAGCTTTGCCATATTATAAAGCGCGCTTAAAAATGTTTGTTCTGCGTTGCCTGAAATGCAGAAGGCTTTTTTTGACTTTGGGTTCTGCTACCGGCTCTTGAAAGGTGAAGTGAACTTAGCAATCAGCAAATACTGGATTTTTAGGCCCGTTAGTCCGAGGCTAGGAAGTTTAAAAATTCAGTACAATAGAGTTAGAAAGAAGCATTTTTCAGTGGTTTCTAATTCGTTTTTTCACCGCGGCGCAAGATGGATTAGTAAGCTACCCGGTGACGTTTTCCAAGCAAGGACTACAAAAGAGTTTAAGATTAAGTTAATGAGGTTAGATCTCCCTAATTTGCTTAACGTTGACCACTTTTGCTGATCTCGAATAATATAGATTGTCTTGAAGGGCCCTTACGACTGTTGGAATGTTTTCTTCCCGTAGCATCCGGAAACCGGTCCGATATCACTTCAACAGGGAACGCCACTCTATACCCGCTATTGCGATTTTATGCTTTTTTCGGCATTGTTGATAGTCCCATGGGCAGCTCTGAATTGTTTTTTATGCGGTCTCTCCTTTTCGCACTAGTGTTGGAGTCATTATGTCTGCTGTTTTATCTATTAGTTTTGGCAGTACTCAGAACCTTTGGGCAAAGGATTTATACCTTTATTTTCCTGCCGATTAGTTTCCATACACGTATTTCTTGAGTGCTTTTTTATGTTTTGTTTCATTAAAAATTTCGGTTCTATCTTCTTTAGATATACCTTTACAAGTGCCCTTCGTCAAGGATGCTCGAAAGTGACCTCTGCAATCACTGGAAGTCACACCATAGTTATACTGAATGCCAACGCCTGCACTTTTTATGCCGATATAAACTTCAGTTGACTTTAATCAATCTCTTTCAAAACAACTCGACATAATATTGTGCTCGCTATCCTTTTTGGGATTTTTTTTAGTTCTTTGCTCTGAGTGTTTCTGAATAATCTGCAAAGACATTTCTCCCATGCCCCTGCAGTTCATAGTGGCTCACGAATTTGTTGGTGTTGGTTCTTTTAGTTAAGCATTGTTATTTGATTGTTACTATGCCTCCCTTCGTATGTTTGTTTTCTTTGGCGTACTTTACGTGTAGCAATAAATAAATAAATAATACAGTCGATACTGTGGTAGCAGTATGAACCGTGCCACGCGGGACTTCGGGGATATTCGACGACTTCCAACTGACCTAAAAACTAACATATAAACTAACAGATACGGGTAACTAATAAATAAATATACAGATAATATCGAAATGTATAAATGTATACAACAATAAGGAAAAGGCTACCTTAATCTCTCGTCTTGTAGCTTTTAGTGCAATGCGGTGCAGGATAACTAGAAGCTTATAGGCAGTTATACTGCGCCTAAACGAACATTATAAATATACAAAATAGGTAGAGAGAAAGAGCATGGAAAACTGACTCAAAGTTACAGATCGTGCCTTTTATACGATAACCCCGCATGAATGCGGCGAGGCGGTTCTTAAAATACATTTGATAACACTGAGAAACTTCTCTACAGAAATAATCTAGCTCCATGGCTTCATAAACATAGCACACCCTTCTCCGAGAAATATGAGATATGTACATTCTCTAATCAGTGAACCTTCAATGAACAATGTTAATGTTATCGTGCAATTAGAAAATACTGAAGTAAGTCAGTATACTCTGGGCGCCGTCTCTTAGTCCTAATCTGTCCTGCAATTGATTTTGCTACAAAATGTGCAAATAGATCGCGTAGAATTTCTTTAGGGAACGTATAAAGCGGGTTATAACTTTAATTTTTCAGGGCAGTTAGTAAAATTATTTACAACTTTCAAAGGATCTATATACAATCATTCGTGGCGTCGATTAAGCAGTGAATCCGCCTTTCTTCGAGACCATTGAAAAGATGAACTCTCGCTTGTCCACTGGATAGAAGAGTCTCACCTCTGCCCGCAATTCCCTAGAATTACAAGATGTCGAAGATTTTGTGCGTATTATTAGACAGAATAGGAGAAAGAACGAGCCTCGAAGATGTATCATTGGAGTCCCCATTTGCGCTTACTTGACAGCTTATTTGTGACACCGCTTCGTTGAGGGCGTCCAAGTCCTAGAAGATGCCGCTTGCTACCGGTTACGCGGAGCGGATCACTGAATCCAATCGTGCCCAGAACATAGGGGAGCCGCCCGAATTGGCCGGCGGAATCCCGCCCCTCCGAGCAGACCACATTGTCGACTAATACCGAAATCCCAGGCTACAAAACTTAAATTTTCTTTAAACATTTCAAATTCCCGCGACTTACCCTGTTGTAGCAAATCGGCACACGACTTTCTCAGACCATAACAGTTCACACAGAGCGAAGGAATAGTGAGGTTAACAGAAGCGAGAGGTCACTAGATTGCGCATCGCCACTAAACCACAGATCTCTGATGTTTTCGAGACCGCACTGCTAAAACGCCGGTTCCCTGAAAGCTGTGCGATGATCTACGAAGTCATGTATGGACACATGTGGAGCAACCTCTGGAGAATATTCAAGGTTTGATGCCAAGACAAACCCATTTCATCAACAGCATTACACCTTATAAGCGACTGGCTGTTCCGCTTTCGGCTGTATCACCTGTCGTCCCATCAAGGCAACAACAATATGCATTCCTGTCGCGTGCCATAGCGATCCAGCGCGTTTCTGCTTACTCAAGTAGACCACATTAACGATTAGTGGACTACACAGAGAGAATCAGAGGCACCTACTGCTAAACCATTCGAGTGGACTACACTAAGGGAATCAGAGGCACCTACTGCTGAACCATTTGAGTGGACAACACAAAGAGAATCAGAAGCATCTACTGCTGAGACATTGGATCGGACTACACAGAGAGAATCAGAGGTAGTTTTCTCGATCATTTTCCCATTCGGATGTCAAAGGTGTTCCGTGCAATGGAGTTATTCCACCGATTGGAGCGACAATTCGTGGATGTATGCAGTAGAACCCGGATTGAAGGAGACCATCTGTAGCACCCTACGTGCCTCGCTTCGTTTCTCAAATTTTAGGCTCATCTGACTAGGTCAGATTTTTCTTGACATCTTGTTCAGCTCCTCGGGCAGTTCAGATTCGCCAAACTGAAAAACAAAAGATTAAGTAAATCACGGAGCTTCAAGGAAGTCATTGAAGGAGCATAAAGCTGAGATCTCAATTGGGACACTTCTGTGCTGGACACGTCTCGACAAACCCTCTGTGACGGGTCGAGCACAGAAAAGTGGATTTCCATGCCTGCGGACAAAACAGGAATCGAATAAATGCAGGCACGGAAAAACCCCCAGGAAAACATCCCTTCGAAACAATTCGCTTTTAAACAACAAATCTACAATGAAATACCGATCAGGAGGCAATATAACGAGAAAAAACTCGAAAACGCAATCGAAAACATAGAAATGGTCGAGAAAACAAGCAAAACAGCGAAAAATGCACTGGATCAGCCGAGTTGCAGTGAATTCTGCACAGGTCAAAGGACAACGATGTCTGTTTTTCGATTCGTCGCGCCGTCGGCGCCCTCCTCACTCGAGATCGCCGCCGCACAGCCCCTTCCTCTCTGTTCTTTCGTGCTAGAGTCCAGACAGCGGAGCACTTCGACACTAGAGCACGTCTGCTGTCAATCAGTGAAGGCACTTCGTTAACACTCATTCCTCAAAGAATGAGCGTCTGCTAGAGAAGCTGATCTATCACCATCCTCGATAAGATGAGATTTTTACATTTTCTGACACACATTGGGTGGAAAATTTTGCGCAGGGGCAATGATATGTTCATGCGTTGTGTTTGGGTTTGGGAGCCATAATGAACTGGGTAGAACGCAGCATTAGTTGAATTGGTTGTTTGTGGTTACATGTGAAATTCTGTGCAACTGTGAAATCTGTTTCATAGCTTGCTTTGCGAGCACGATGGAAATTTAGTGCCCTTTATTCCACAACCCATGACTTTATAAAGCTTCATACTTCAAAGATCAACCAACACAAAGTGCGTCTTCGGTGTCCGTCTTTGATATGAGCGTGAAGAAGGCTGTCCCTGAGTTCACGGTGAACGGTCCTGCTTTCTTCGCTTCTCTGTCACGTGAGTTCCCTTTCAAATCAGTTATCAGTTCACCAGTTGGACGGGCGGGCCACGCTAGACTAGCCGGCTTCGACAGCGTCGGGTTTGGTAAGCAACGTGAGGCACGTATGCCACCCGGCTTCGCCCGCACCCGACGCTGGGTAAAGCAGGTAGACTAGGCTGAGATTTAATTTTGTCTTCGGTGATACGTCACATATGCAACGCATATTCGTTGTTTTCATTTCGTCAGAGAGCACTGCGTGATGTGAAAGGTATGGCAGTTCAAAGGCAAGTGGTCTTCGACCCCATTATGCAACTATTATTGGATGAGGTTGTGATATTTTTCGATCATATCCGACTTATATATGAGAGTTTTAATAATATGGAGAAGTCGAGCAGAATTAATATTTATTCGGAAGATCTCCCTTGTTGCCCTTGAGCGGAAGCTGAATAATGTATCGCTGTGTTCATTGTAAACAAGGTTCATGGTTTCGTCGAATTTCTTCACGCATTTTATCTTCAGAAGTTTTCGAGTGTCTACCACTTCAACGGATTCCAAACACCAAGAGCGGTGTACTAGCTAGTTTAGTTGCTCAGCAACATCGTAGTTGTAATAGCAGTCTATCTTATTAAAAAGTAGTAAGTAATGGTTTTTCTGTGATGCCTCCAATAGAAGAACGCACAACGTTGAATACTTTGGCGCGGGAACGCGCTTTCTACCCTCCGTCCCCTGGCCTGCCGACCCCCAACCCCTGGGCTTGCTGGAGAGTATAGTAGCTGCCTTTCGAGATAGTAGAGATGCAGACGTTTTTACCCGCACCTTAAGCGCAGAAGGGGGTGGAAGCCGTTCCGCCAAGCTGCGGAGTTCTAACGTAGAAGTCCTCTGACAATAGAATTTCTCAAAAGTAGTCTTTTGCGAGTTTGTGAAGACCCCCACTGTCGTCGATTTCAAGTGTCTCGATAAGGGGCTGAAGAGCTTTCACATTCAAAAATCATTTCTGTATTCCAGGACTGATGATTTGTAGAAAGGATATGTGGCGATATATGCCAACTGTAGAGTTCCTACCCCTTTTCGAGGTACACGGTGAATTAGTGGATATCTTTATTGGCGTATGCACAGCTCGAGTCGA
Source organism: Heligmosomoides polygyrus bakeri (assembly GCA_947359475.1). Lineage (NCBI taxonomy): Eukaryota > Metazoa > Nematoda > Chromadorea > Rhabditida > Heligmosomidae > Heligmosomoides > Heligmosomoides polygyrus. The sequence continues at coordinate 73,785,334 of OX375869.1, forward strand.
GGGTGTTGGAGCAGACTGCTGCCCTATGGGTCGGCCTTGCTTATGAATTACACGCTTACCGCCCTCATTTACGGAGATTCGTGCTCTTTGTCCACGCCACTCCCGCCACAACAAGGACAAAATAAAAACAACAAAACTTTCATAGATCAATAAGAGCCTATTCCATGAGGCAGACGAGACATTGACATTGACGTAGGCGAGCGACGTGTACCGACGGTGTAGATCCGATTCCGGCATTTGTCGATATGGATCAGCAAGAATAATTTTAGGCGATTTAGGCGCGCAATTTCTGACGAAATAGTAGAGTTGGGGTGAGCTGATGATTAGCTGAGGCGATTGAATCCGCAGCTTCTGTCGAGATGGTAGTTGAATTAGTGGTCTAAGTGAGTACTAATACGTCGTATTAATAAACCGACAGTAACAAGAACTGTCCAAATGACCCTCGCAATGCCCGAGAGCATTTCAGAATGCAGTGAACGCTTAATGTAATTGACCTTATTAGCAATTCATCTATCAACGGTCCAAATATATTACACCCATTAGCGTTCCTAGCGCGGCCACTGCTATGGTAGTGACTCGCCATTTTTCTTTGATATTTCATTTCATTTCACTTCACTTATTCCACAAGTTGTGCGCCCCAAACAAACAACAGTAGGCAGAAACAAAAACATATGCTGCAGTCTGAGTGTTCTTCAATCCTTTGATCCTAAATGTTTCGGACACTTTTACAAAATTTGAGATCGTAGCAAACTTATAGTCAGTAATTGGAGACAGGAGAAATGAATATAGCGGCAGCAGTGCGAAAAGAAAAGCTGACAGAAAAAGAGCTTTGTATGTTAATGCTTCTGTGCCGTTGCCATTACCATTACACCATCAATAAGCTGAAACGATGTGAGAGAGCGAGGACATTGTATGAAATGTTGAGGATGTTAAGACAACACAATGAGTAATGCTACGAGCTGATAAATTTAAGGACGGTTCGAAACACTCATACATTTGACAGCAACAATACAGAATACTACTCTTAAGTAGCTTTAAAGCAAGTTTTCTTCATCTGCCGGTGTCTTCTTGGAATTTACGAGTGTCAGTGTTGCTGCTGATGACGGAAGATGGTTAGAGACTCGCAACACTTGAGAACGTCGCGACGGCAAGTGATAGACGGTGCGGTAGCAAACACTTTAGCCGGCGAAGCATGGTAGGAGTTTGTTTTCTATCGGATATGTTCCCTGGAACGGGAAAAGACGAGAACTCCAAGATTCTCCTATACCTAGTAGCTGTAAAACATTGATTCTTTCCAGTTTGTCTTTAAAATCCTTACCCTTTTTCATTTTATAACGTCAGATGAAAGACGCTGCAGCCATCTTGCAACTCTATAGAAAAGTACATGGAACATTCTTGTGTGCCTTGGCCTAAGGATCCTTCTATAGTGCAAGTTGAACCCTCCCAGTTTTTTCACTACTTGGTATGAACGTCCAGTACCTACTGGGCCTCATCTTGATTTCGCCCCGAAGAATACGAAAAACCAATACAAGGTCGGCTATAATACGTCTGTGCCGCAAATTTTTCAACCCCAATTCTGTCATCGGAAAGGTATAGCTTGGCATTGTACACGAATTTGACCCAGGATGAGTGCGGTAAAAGACCAGTCTCGTGAAAGTTTGTTGAACCGTCTCAAGCTTAAGTATTTGCTTTTCTGAAAAAAGGTTCCACGCCTGTCAACAATGCTCTAGATGGGGCAAAACGTAGGATTTGTATAAACGAGTCAAAATTTGGACATTGTTGCTATGAATATTGCGAAGGATTGAGAAAAGGGAGGTGAATGGTTTTCTTACTACTTCATTGGAGTGCTCTGAAAAAAACATGTTTATTGTCAATCATCACCGCAAGATTTCTGGTAACGTCGTAGCTCTTGAGAATAACTCCATTTATGGTGTATTGATTCCTTGATGCTACTATAATGTGCATCACAAAGCATTTATCTAAATTGACACTCAGATTCCATTTCGAAGCCCGGGTAATCAGTTTTCCAATAAACCGAGATAGCTTTTCGGTCTCTTCTGTGAAGTTCTCGTCATTGTAGGATCCGTATATTTTAATATCATCGGCATGTATGGAGACCAATATTTTTAGAACCTTCAAGAATGACTGAAGGCAAATCCATGGTGCAGATTAGAAACAGTAGGGGCGATAGCGCTCCTCCTTGGGAAACTCCACTACAGCAATGACATCTGTCGGGAAAGTTTCCCCCAATCACTGTCATGTATCTCTCGTGAAGATACGATCGAAACCACTTCAGCAAATTTCCGTCATTCCTACCTGATAAAGACGATGAGTCAACTTTACGTGGTTGACCCTATCAGAGATCAATGTAAATTACATCTGTACAACAACCATGGTTTAATGCTAAATTCCAGTCAAATGTACTGTCTAAACATTAGTTGTAGTTGAAACCCCAGCAAGGAAGCTGTGGCGATGGGACGGAATTTGGAAATCCACGAAAGAAGTTTCCGTCGAACACATTTTTGCATCACTTTGACTGGTGTAGGGGTTAGGCTTATAGGTCGGAATTCAGAAACAAGTCTTGGTTTCGTTGTTTTGGAGATCGCCACCACTATGGAGTCTTTCCAAACCTCTGGCACTTCTCCTAGCATTAGCAAGATGTTAAATGTGTGTGCCAAGGGTTTTGAAGGAGACTTCGCACATTTACGGAAAACTAAAGATGGTATTCCATCATATGTCTCAGTTATCGGAGGCCTCATGCTTTGCAGTACCTTAGCAATATCATCAAGAGAGAAATACATTCCGGTGAGTGTTCTCCTAGTCCGTATAAAAGATTCATTACCAAGAAGCGATTCATCTGAGTTGCCGCATTTAGAGAACACAGTATGAAATAAGTTGGCTAGTGCTTGGGCCTTCTCATTATCAGTAGCATATTTTCTTTCATCAACGTCAGTAAAAAATGGGATTCCTTTCGTAGTCTTCATCTTACATTGCAAGTGGCGATGCAAGTGTTTCATCGAAGAATGCGCTGCAAGTCGTTTCTCCCTGCTTGCACAGAATTTTTGCAAATGATGGTCAATATCACCACATACTTTTTATATAGATTGCTGGGTTTGGGTTTTTTAAGCTCCTGAAAATGCGCTCCTTCTGGAAGAGTAGATTTAAAATGTGTTGCGGAAGTTTACAACGAGATGTTCCTAAAGTTCTGAACGGAACGAAAGTAGCAAATGCACCATAGGCAACTGAGCAGAATCTTCGGTATACATCGCTGGCGCAAGAATAAGCCTCAAACAAGCTAAACCAATCGAATGTGGAAAGTATAGATCAAGTAGCTTGTTATGTAGGTTCATGAAGTTAGGCATAGGAAGGCTATCAATACTGCAAAAATTCGTAGGAACCTAGAAGTGGATCGTGCTGTGGTCGGATACCTAACGGTGGAATCACACTCACATCGCCCGCTAGAGGAAAAGTGGTTAGTACAATAACAAGCACTTTATTTCCATGTGTTGGTTGGAAAACTAAACTGTTGGATATTAAAACAACTTCCATCATGTGTGTCCAAACGCGCCTGGACAGCTCTAGTGGCTCTAGTGAAATACTCCTCCAGCACCGCATCTCCAGACGCGTTTGGCGACGTGTTCGGCACGTCTACAGAATCGCCATGGAAGTTAGGCAACGTGTTCGGCACGTCTACTGAGTCGCCAGGAACATTACCCAACTACAACCCCCATCCCCACACCTTCCGCAAGCACTCCTGTGCAAACAAACAAACAGACCGACAAACGCCGGTTCTCGCTAATATTTAGTAGAATATTGCTTCTCATAGATTAGATTATCGTGAATACTGGCATAATTGCCCATAGCATCAACAATGTGGGTTCCAAGCAAACTTTTTGACGTGAAATTTCGCGCAGATGAGGAAAATTTTTGCAGAGCGCTTCGGTTTGTGATGTCACTTTATTGCCACGGTGTAATTTCAAAGTGACATTTGTAGCCTTGCCCAGTAGTGACACACCATGGTAGAATCGTTGTTCGCTGGTTTAATGGATTTCGTAGTCATTTGCGAAATAAACCTTGTATGGGCTACTATCTGGAAGATGATGGAATCTTATAATGTAGTTTATGCACTGTATACGTCCATGTAGGGTGAATTGAGCAGCGAAAGACAAGCAGCGTAAGCCTCCGATTTCCCTGTCTTTCTGCAGCTATCACTTTCTACGACATGTACGTTTTGTACTGGGTTGTCTTTTAACTATTTTCAAAGTCTTGTATAACTTCGTTTGCCAAGTTTTTGACCTGCGACCTGGTAGTGCCCGTCGTTCTATTACGGATGATTACATGCTTCGACCTCCATTGGGGCTGGGCTCCACATTATCCGGAACACTTCTAGTTTTCATAGGATAAAGCTCGTTAATTGGTTTCTGCAGAATACGTGATTCGGCATTAGTACTTTTACAGTGCGTACTTTTCCATCATTGCTTTTCTTTTTTTCAATTTCTTGGATTTCCCCCTTTACCCAACTTCTGCCGGGAATAACCTCTTGTTCGCCAAAAACAAGTTCTCAGAACTGCGAAAAAGAGAATGCTGCTACACGTCCTTGTTCCCCTTGTTTGTTTGAATCCCTCCAAGAACTGCTTGGCAGTCGAAACTCCATTTTTTCCAGAATTTTGATAAAATTCTTTCCGAGAATTTAAGCGTTTCCTTTACTTGAGTTGCTGTGTGAATAAGCTTCGTATCATGCGAAGGATCAGAGATGTCCTGTAGTATGTTAGTATCTGGAACTGAGAAACAGACATTTCCGCGTTCACAATCAATCAGTCGCGAAGGTATTTCGCTTACGTCGCTTGCCTTCACCTTGGTAATAGACCGAGTGTTCACAATGTCCTCCATCCTGGTGACTGCAGTGCTTTTGCTGCTGTCTAAAATTGCAGTGAATCCGTATTCTACGGTCTGTTCTGGTTTAAACAAACTACCTAAGGTGCCTCGACCATATAGTGTGGGCCCAAAGATTGTTTTGGAAACACGTAGCACTTATGGGGTTGTTGTGGTAATTGCCTTGTCTAACACTATACTATAATAGTGCTTCAAACCCACAGGTATATGTGGTGTCTGATGTTCTCCGCGAAGTGTTGGATTGCAGATGTTAATTTCCTTGACGCGGAGATATTCCTTGTCGGCTTCGATAAGCTTTACCGACGGAAAACTGTTAATAGTGGTGGGTTTTGTGTGAATTCCAATAATAAGTTCCTTCACACATGCATCACAGATTTTTAGATTTACAAAGTTGCTTTGGAATTGCTCAATGTGTCCTTCCATTCCAGACATTGTGAAAATTTTCGTTCTGTTGCACGGCAAACCGAACTGCTGAGTGATGTCGTCTTTAATGATCGTTTTCTGAGCGCCTGTGTCTAAAAAGAACAATACTTGTTCTTTTCTGATCTGTAGTTCCAGTTGTTCCCTAGCGCAGTCATTAGCACGATTTGCTCTTTGTTTCGGAGCAGGGATAGGCAGAATTTCTGTTTTCTGTTCCCTGATTTTCTGGCCAAATTGGGCAAAGTTTTTCTGTTTTCTGGGAAATGACCAAAAATTGGCCGGAAAACAGAAAGTGAAGCTGCGAACAAAATTATATCATGGAAATCCAATAAAAAGAATCCAAAAAGTTCATTCCAAAATAATGTTTCTAGAGTATTTTAAATTGCAGACATGAAGCGTCACGGAAATCTCTCACCCTTTCAAATCCGCACTCATTTGCGGACTTCTGCAGTTCAGCATAGAAGTCCTGCGGTGTCTGTCCTGGCTTTTGCGCCCTGGACATCGTTCGGCCAACAACTTTTTCGGTTGGAAGTGCTTCTCAAGCACCTCCTTCAGGTCGGCCAACGGAGTTTGTTCTGGCTCCCTGCCTTAGGAGGGACTCCAAGAGCTCATAGTTCGAGACGCCGATCTCTTGGAGAAAGATCAGCCTCTTCTCGAACTCATCCGTGACCTTCCTCAATATTAGAAATTTTTGAAAAAGCCTCCACCAAGTCTTCCAGGAGGTTCCGAGCACATACGGGCCCGGGGTGCGGCCGCGGTACGGCTCTATGGCCGTAGCAGGGTCCTGCATCCCTCCTGGACAACTGGTGGTGGCCGCGACCACCTTACCTTCCTTCGTTTCCATCGGTTGTGTTGCCATTCTTCTTCACTCCTTGGCGGTTCGATGTCTTCTTCTCGTGCTTCTTGAGTGCGGCTCGTTGGATTCTTCGGTCTCCTCCGCTTGCTGGAGTTCTTCCTCCCTGATCGCCAGTTGCGATGTCGGGACATCAGTGGGGTGAGAGTGCTTTATTAACATCAGCAGCCGTCTATTTATTATGTCTTCAATCATTATCTTCTTCTTATCCTTTTTCTTCTTATCCTCCCTGTCGTCCATCGTCCTACTAATGCTAACTACCCTAAACGACGCTGGTGAGCGGTCTGTCGCCTAACAAACCATGGCGGTATTGAAGCAAATACGGCGACGGTGGGAAGAAGTGCTCACAGGTGATTCGGAGGTGCTGTGGTTACCATTAGTTGGACGTGACACAGCTTGGCCGGAAGAGATTTATTAGTATTGCGTATCGCTTTATTATTTTATTCATTTATTTTTATAGAAAGTGAAATGCGTGATAGAACAAAACCAGTGGTTTTAATAAGGCAATATTTGTCGTGTGGGGAGGCGGAGATGAAACCACCCCAAAGGGTCCCCCTAAAACGTAGGCACCGTGAGGCAGGTCAGATGGTCATGGGCGCGAAGGCCCGCGAAAGAAGCCAATATAAAAGGGGCAGCTAGGGGCGAGCCGTTCTCGTCTAGTCCCGTTCGATCCCCGCATTCGTGTCCGGTGCCCTCAGATCGACCTTAGTGGAGTTCTGAGATCAGCTCTTAGTGAGACCCATCCCGCCAGATCTTCTCCGTGGACTTCTGGCTTCTTCGAGGACGCCTACTACCGACCCCCGGTTGCCGTCGAACGCTTAATCTCCGCCTCGCCGATTCGACGCGTCGCTGCTCAACGTTGTGATCCGGTGTATTTTTATTGCGTGTTCTTTTGTTCTTGATAAACCTAGTTGCACTATCTGTGTGTTGGTTCGGACCAGAAGGTTCATACCTACCATACTTCTAGCTAACCCAGCTTACATATTAGACAAAAATTAAAAAGCGGTGGAGAGGATGATCAATGCTGTAAGAGTTTTGAGCCTTATTGCTAATTTCTGCGAAGACAGAAAACGCCTCTTGCGAAGATGTCTGACATGCACCCCACTGAATTACCTGCCGGCGTTCTTCGTTGTCACCTGCTTAGGGCCCCTCGTCTTCAAAGCATTCTTCTCCTCCTTGAAAAGCTGGAACCATCTATTGTGCTGCCGTTCGGATGAACACCCTCCCACACAGGATACGGCGCAACTATGCAACCGTCTCCTCTCTTTGTAGTCACACAGTAAGCAAACGGGTCCTCAGAATATGAGACCACCCCTCATTCTAGTATTTCTGTCGATAATAAACCAGTTTCATTTCTAATTTTACGACAACGTATGCACGCGCAATGAAATGGTGTTTCAGTTGATCAGGTGAACACAATTGACGGGTAGAATCTTTATTCAAACTCGTCAGGGGTTTAAATAGGGTACCGGCCGTCTTCTGTTTTATCTTCCTTATCCCTCGATCTTCTTCTCCTCCGTCTTCATTATACCAACTCCCCTATGTTCTTGCGGCTACCCCCTAACACCTCCCCCTAGCGAGAATCTCTCGCTCCTTCCCAGGAAGTTCGGGCAAAACCCTACATCTCCCTGATCCTACTTACACACTTAGGGAGTTCGGCTCCTTACCTACATCTCCCATTCCCTCACTGTTTTCATCAACAGCGAAAACATCACAAAATCATTTTATTCATTTCATCAAATTTCTTTTACACCTGCGTAGTATCCATGCCCTACGGGGGGCTCAACCCTTCCTCGTCCTTAACAGCGTGACTCGGAATCGCAGCATCGGATGTACGGCTACCCTTGTCCGGAACTTTCGTCGCCGCGCATTGACAGGGGCAACCTCTGTGGTCGTTTCTTGCCCTCTTCGTAGGCATGACGGTCGATCGCGAGAAATTTCTTCGCTGAAACTTACTCCTCATCGAAGTTCTTCCTAAATATAACCGAGCGCTCACCCATGGGCGTTTCCTTATCATCTTTCGTGACGGCTGCTCGATCTGTCGTTTCGGCACTACGGGCGCCATGGTCACCGGCAGCACCACCGGCGCCACGACGGTGGGCTGCGGAGTGGGCTGAGTTGCCTGCTGAGCAGGCCACTGCAAAATCGGGTGGAGCGGCTGGAGGAGATTCTGCAGCAACGTCTGCTGCAGAGCCGCGGGAAGGTTCATAACTGGCAACCTCACCGCTCTTCCCCTTTTTATAGGTTCTCCACCTCCAGCTCTCTCAGTATCAAGCCTTACCGCGTTGATACTCGTCGAGGGTAACATCCTCTTCCTTTGTGAGTCTCTGAAGATGGTCATTTTCCACGTCGGTCTGGCTTTACGTGTTGACATTCGTAGTCCTGCTGGTGCCTTATCCGCACTACCTTCAGCCTCTACCGACTCCGGACGCCCCGTAACCTTTGCTGCCGGGATCCATCTTTTCTCGAAAACTCCATCTTCAGGGCTTTCTAGACAGAAGGTCACCTTAGGCTTCATCTGATCAGCATGCGCCTTCCTACTTCCGGTACCATAGTGTACCCAAAAAGTGTTTTCGCCTAGTACTTCGGTCACAATTCCGGGAATCCATTTCTCACCTTTGGACAGGTAGCTCCTCAAATAAACCTCCTGCCCAACCTTAAACGCTCTCTGACGCGTATGCTGATCATACCGCTGCTTCATCTTTTCTCTATATACATTATGCGGAACCAACCCTGAGACCGTCTTCAAGATATCTAAAGTAGTCCTCAGCGGTCTTCCCATTAAGATTTCACAAGGCGACTTCCCAGTCGCAGGATAAGGTGTCACCCGATACTGTAGCAGCACCTCTCTTACCATCTAATTTGCGGTTTTCCCTCCGGTTCTCAAGCTCTTATAAAGCCCTTGTTTGAACGTATGCACGAACCTCTCCGCCTCTCCATTTGAATTTGGATGATACGGTGGTGTCAAAGTCAATTCTACGTTCCTACATTTACAAAATTCACGGAACAATTTAGACGCGAACTGAGGCCCATTGTCCGCCACGATCTTCTCAGGCAGACCGTGCACCGCAAATATGTCCAGTAAGGCTTCTACCAACTTTTCTGTGGTGGTAGATTTCATTCTCACCACCTCCGGCCACTTTGACTTCGCATCTACCACTATTAACCAACCTACCCCCTGGCTAGTTTCACAAAAATCCATGTGAAGTCTTTGCCAAGGTTTTGCTGGCTCCTCCCACGCATGCAGTGGGGTTCTCGCAGGATTATTTCCAAACACTGCACAAGTTTCGCAGCTTTTAGCGAGCCTTTCAATATCGGTATCAATCCCCGGATAACACACCTTCATTCTTGCTAAAGCCACCATCCTATTACGGCCATAATGACTACTATGTAATATTTGCAGAACTCTCTGGCGAAACTTTGCCGGTATCACTACCCTGCTGTCCCAAACTAAACATCCATTCTGCACTGTCAGTGAAAGCTTCTTGTTGGATAAGGTTGCAATTCGCCTTGCTTTGCCTTTGCCGGCCACCCTTGTTTCACGTATTGCAATACCTTACTCAAGACTGGATCTTTTCTTGTAGCTTCCGCTACTTCAGCTTGAGCCAATGCTAGGTTTTCCCAAACTTCTTTACCTAACTGTGTGTCTTCCAGCTCGTATACCAACATCTCGGCACCTGGCAATTCCTTTGGGTCAGGCAGTCGGGACAATCCGTCAGCGTTGCCAAACTCCTTGGTTTTACGATAATCTATCTCAAATGAGAATGCCATTAATCTAATTGCCCATCTGTGCAGCCTCTTTGCTGCAATGACCGGCAATCCAATCTTCGGACCAAATATACGGACCAGCGGCTGATGGTCTGTCAACAGGGTGAACTTCCTGCCGTACAAATACTGACTAAACTTTTCAATTCCATACACAATACCTAGCGCTTCCTTTTCAATCTGCGCATAATTCTTCTCAGCTTTTGTCAAAGACCGAGATGCATAAGCAATCACCCTTTCTGTACCATCCTCAAACGTATGATAAATCACCGCACCCAGACCTTATTCCGATGCATCTGTAGCTAGCACTACGGGAACATTAGGATTGTAATGAGCCAGTACGTCAGCCTGTATTAACCTTTGCTTAATCTGCTTAAATGCAGACGCCTGTTCTGCTCCCCACATCATGTGGCACCCTTTCTTCTCAGGCTATTTATCGGAGCAGCTAAACTGCCTCCACCACGTCCTCCACGACTGCCCTGGCCGGTACGGTCCCGGCGCACGGCCACGGTACACCTCTTGCAGGGCACCGTAGGTCGCAGTCGTGGGGACTGTAGCGGGCGGTTCACCTATCTTCTTGTCGTTGTCCATCTTCTCCATATGTCGTCCTCAGTCCTTGCTTCTCGTCGTGCTTTATTCCTATCTTCAATCGTAACCGATCCGCCAATCTTCTTTCTTCGTTCAATCCTGATCGCCAGTTGATCAGGTGAACACAATTGACGGGTAGAATCTTTATTCATACTCGTCAGGGGTTTAAATAGGGTTCCGGCCGTCTTCTGTTTTATCTTCCTTATCCCTCGATCTTCTTCTCCTCCGTCTTCATTCTTCCAACTCCCCTATGTTCTTGCGGCCACCCCCTAACAGTTTCAACTGTTGGCAAATGCATTACATAAGTTCTTGTTATATCGCCGAAACTGTAGAACGCTGAACAACGAGCACTCCATTTCTGCAGAGCCTACTGGCTCGAGTAACGACACCGGTGTCAATATCCCAATGATGTGTCTTCAACACCTACTCTGTCCTTTATTAAGAACGATACAATGACTAAGTATCAGACTATAACTCTGAAATAGCAATACATTACATAGCACGCTAGAGCACCGTTTGGCACAGGAAGCTGCATAGATTCCACTACCTAAACCCACTGAGACAACAAGTTACAGGCTCAGCTTTGATATGTTTCACATTCAACAAAAGACGGTGTGTAGTAACCGGGGCACAACAATATCTGTCAACGACGGCATGGCACCAAAGCACTGAGGGAGGAATTCTTCTAGCGACACAAATACACGGAACACGTCAGCAGCACTTCGGCTCTTTCCTACGAGGTAGCATACAAACGCGCACAACAAGCTATCACGAAGCCACTCTGGACTGCTGTTGGTATTTTCAGTAATTTATGGACTTTTTGATGGCTTCGATCAGCCTCCACTTCGTCGGCAGGTAGAACGGCTCGAATACATGCGGGAACGGCGTGTCGAAGCCACACACTCGTTCGATTGGCGATTCCAGGTGCAGGAAGCAGCGACGCTGAAGAGGTTTCAGCTTTGGCAACAGGAAATCTATGGGTTATCAGACATTTAAGGAATCTGCTGCATGTTCATTATTCATTTCCGTGTTCATGACTTCGCTATTCATGACTTCCGTGTTATCTCGCTTCTGAAGATCGGAAATCGAATCTATTCTAATTGGGGGGGGGGGGGGGGGCACCGGTAGTAAGGCGAACTGAAAGCATCCAGGGTGGCGTCCCATGGATGTGAAACTGCAAAGCACTGTCCTCCCGAGGGTTAGATTTTTGTTTACTCCATTGCCTCTGGACTGATCATTGCTTTAGATCGCTTACCTGTACAGTCGCCGCAATTTCGGCTCCGAAACCGGACGATATTGGCGCTTCGTGGGTGACAATCAGTCGGCCTGTCTTCTCCACACTCTAGAAATTGGGTATTTTCCAATAATCTGTTGAACACTTTCTGCTCTTGCAAGCCATGCAAACCTTAATAACAGTTTCCGCATCCCATGGGTGAATCGTTTCCAAATCGATTACTTCGACCGACGCTCCAAGCTGTTCCTTGGCCATCTGTGCTGCTTCCAAGGCGACATGAACTTGCGTTCCCCATGCGACTATCGTGATATCCTTCCCTGGAACCATCGACATAAGACAAGAAAGCAATGACAGCACCTAATTAGAACCCACCCGGCAACACCACGTCAGCCTGACTTAGAGGAATCATGTAGTCACCCGTCGGTACATCTTCAGCGGCTAGTCGGTAGAGAATCTGGAACTAGAGAATCGTTCTTTCCTGGAATTCCTCGAAGTCTAGCAGATCAAATTCACCTTCGGCTCAAAGAATATGCACGGATTCTTATCTCGAATGCACGACAGAAGGAGTCCTTTCGCCTGCACTGGACCACGAGGAACCACAACCTGAAGAACACACTTAGGTATCGATAGAGATTCGCAGCACACGGGCTGTCGACCAATCAGCAGAAAGAAGACCACTGTGATGCTCATAAGCAAATTGCCCAATTCCAATAAACTTGAGACCAAGACGTTTTCCAGAATAATCCACGCAAAAGTCAAATCAAACAGCATTGACCCTGAACAGCTTCCGACATCCGCTTTCACTCCCATTGGGCGACTTTTTTACTATCACTTGCTCGAACTCTAATCTTCTAAACGATTCTAGTTTAGCGCTTGTCCATGGGCCGAGTTCATCAACGAGCGGAAGTGTGTGTGGTTGGAGGAAGAGATATACTCACGATGTGACGTCCGTCATATACTTTACCCACCAATTCGCGGGTGTACTGATAGGTGGAGGATACTCGACTATCGTCAGGGATGTCTCCGCACACCCACAAGGGTTCCCCTACGTTCAGTCCGTGATTGATAAATATGTATCCATCCCATATCTAGATCTTGTCAATGAAGACGAGACAAAAAGTTTCAAATATGTTAGGCGACTCCATATAAAGCAGTCCTCCAACATCACAGCTCCTTCAGAAGTTCGTAGTGTGAGAACGAGTTGATCCTATTAACGCTCTACCGAACTTCTAGACAGTGTTAAAGGAAAGCTACTGATGGGTTGTAGCGAGTTAATGACTACGATTCCCTTCATTATTCTCCAAGCAGCTGAAGCATATCACATCGATTAGTCGTGAAATTGACAGCGGTGATTTTCTGACGCAGCGACTTCTTGCGGCTTTCAGAAACACGCCAATTACTCAAATGTATATGCACTTCGTTTAGGTGTAACAAGCCAACATGAACCTATATCGTTTTAGCAGATGAATCCGCTCTACGACTCAACCCGCAGAAGCTTCATTTATTCTGCGTTTTTATTGCACGTCAATTGAACCCAGACAGACTGGTCCCATCTAACTTCAGCCGTAGCTTATTAGCCACCTAAAAGTGAAATGACGTTTTCTAAGTCGTATGGCCTACAGTATACTCACAGCTGTAAACTACACTATACACGGCTCATATAAGCGCACTAGAAGAAGGAGCTGGCTGTGGCCTACACCCGGATCTTGGTTTACAATTCCTTTCTCGCTCAGGCCTCCTTTAATCTCTCAGAGGTCGGTGAATTGGTACCAGAGTGGTCTGTGAAGAATAAACACCGACTTATTCATCGACCGGACACCGGAGACCATTACATTGACCAAATACACGTTCAAATAGCTTTCACGACATCCCGTAAAATGCCTGTCGCATCCCGCAAACGACTTCAATGCGTGCAGCACAGACAAGACTGCTTGATATTCTCTAAAAGCTCCTAATTGCGATGATCTCCCAGGAACCGAAAACTTGGTTCAAGCATGGCTTATACGGCGAAAATTGCGTGTGCACGAAAAGGAGCCACGATTTCCCGCCAGTGGTCGAATTTTTCTCCATGATGATAATCTTAGAGTTAGAAAACCAAGCAACAAGGTTTGCTTAGCTTAATAAGTAATTACTAATTTCGTTCACATGCTCATACAACTGCGCACATTGTTCAAGCCGGTGCCCTAAGGTCGATCATCTAAAAATGGTGCTGTAAAATCAGTTACTGTTGTTCTCGCCGAGAACCTAACACGGAGCTTTAGGAAATTAGACAAACAACACTATTCCTTGCTTTTTATGTTTTCTTGAGCTCTTGATTAGGCCTTTCACGACACGCGCGATTTTCACGTGAGTGCGGCGTGGAACAGCGCGTATTTTTCCCACGCGCCGTGTTTCACTATTATTATTAACAAGTGCTACGACACGCCTAACGGCGTGTCTCGCACTTGCCCGCTTCGCGGGGTTATAGGTTTGCGCTTTTTTCTCAGAAAATACTCTCGCACAGAAAGTACATGTGATTTTCAAAACAATCTTGTTAACAGAACAGCAAAAAGACAACATTTACTGAAGCATCTCGGTGAATACTACGTTTGATATCGACTTGAGTCCTGGTGTTAACCAAATTTTCAGATGGGACTTCCGTCGAACTCGCGAGCACGCCATGTACAGTTGACCATGAGAAAATCCTGGACTGGGGAGATATACGCAGAGGCGTACCTGTCGCGGGTAAACTTTTCCGTTCAACATGGGATAATGCTGAGTTCTGCATGCGGCCGGTCGTCGTACGACGACGATGTGACCTCTGCTTCCTTTCTTTTCATCTTCTGACTCCAGACGGTTGGGATGCGACAAAGGGAACCCGTCTTCTGGATTCAGGGACTCAGAAACGCGCACAGACGCCGTTGTGTCAAGCAGGAGGAGGCTGCGCTTCCTCTGCTGCAGCAGCATCTCATGCTCAATTCTGAATGCGATCCCTCGTCGTAGGACGACGGTGTCTCCTCTTCTGACTCCAGACGGTTGGGATGCGACGAAGGGAACCCGTCTTCTGGATTCAGGGACTCAGAAACGCGCACAGACGCCGTTGTGTCAAGCAGGAGGAGGCTACGCGACCTCTGCTGTAACAACACCCCATGTTGAACGGCAAACGTCCCCCGCGCGAGGTACGCGGAGGCGTCGCAAGGGCTTCCATAAGATTACACGTGGTTCCACGGCGTATCTCAGCCAGGTTTCCAACCTGAGTGAGATACGCCTCATCATCTACAGGGCAGGGAGCTAACTCAATTATATGGTGGTAGATATAGATATTATTTTGTTAGATATAAATAAAACAGTAGCCAATTAAGTTTCCCATGAATCATCTTGACCGTAAACATCAGTGGACTCCGTGATTAATACTATAGTACTAAATGTTTGATAAAATTCTATGAAGTATTTTTATGATGGTGTCCAACAACATCGTCGGACATTGTCACACGCGGCAAAAAAGTGTCCGACGACGTCATTGGACAATGTCGTGAAAGGGTTGAGGAAGCTTTCTCACCTTTAAGCCAGGAGTGTGCGTGAAATGCGCCTCAGGACTCTGTGAATGGTACAGTCCACCGTGTCCGACGGCTCCATATGTCGCTCTCACCGTTAGACCACCGCAGTTGAACAGGTTACCGCTCCGATATCGGTACTTGGCCGCCTCGTTCACCAACTGTAACGAAGCAGTTGAAAGCAATAAAAACCTAGCCTAGTTGGGAAAATAATTCCACGCTGGACTTAATCAAACCTGGTCATACGCCGGGAAGATGTAGTCGGAGAACTGCACCTCGGCAATAGCTGTGCTTCCACCTACTGCTACCCCTATACCGAAGCCGACGATACCTTGCTCACAAAGTGGAGTGTTGAAAACTCGGCCCTCTCCTGAACACAGAAGATGAAGATGGTTGAAGGTGGGCTTAAAGTCCAACATGTACCTACCGTATTTGTCCTTCAACCCGACCGAACATCTGAACACTCCTCCAAAGGCAACATCTTCGCCGAACACCATTGCCCTGTTATCCTTTTCCATAGCAATGTGCAGCGCGCTGTTAACCGCTTGGCACAGGTTCATCTTCTCGCTCTTGCCGCCAGCTGAAACAGGAATGAAGGAATTAGGCATTGTATTTCGAATACAAAAATTAGCCTATCTCACAGCAACATGCAATCAAAATTTATAGGAAGAGTTGTGATCCCCAAGAATAGGGAGCGAACACGATAACGCGTGATTCAGCGATGCAGTTATTTTCCATAAGATGGAGTTTATCAAATCTCCAAAACCGCCTCTTTTTAACTTTTGAAACTAATACAGAAACAAACTCTAAGAAAAACAAAACCTAACTTAAGGAGTACCAATGCACGTAACAAGAGAATAAAGGCAAACGCTAGGGCCTTAGGGATTCTTTAACCTAGAACGCTGTACGCGAGGCAAATAACTGAAACACAACAGAGATCACCTCTCAAACGAGTCTTATCCTCAAGGCAATGTTTCGAGAGTAAAACCAATCAAACCTATTCATGAGCGAACGAACCCTATCCGTCCTAAGAAAATCGTAGCCCCATGTGCAGCTAGCATGTGGTGCTTTGTAGAGCACAGGTCGCGCAGGTCAACGAGGAAATTCACAGTTGCATGCCTCTCATACAAAGGAGAAGTGATGGGGATGCGTGCGGAATTGGAAACAATCGGATGCTTTCTACATAACCAGCGCCTGAGGTTACCTCGTCACATTCCAGTACCCATATCATCATTGTTATCGGTTCTAACTTTAGTAATGGCTTTATACCAGAAACATCGCTTTCCAGATCCAGTTCTTATTTACAAGACATTTTCACGGAACTTAATGATTCTAAATGAATGAATGAATTAATTAATTAATCTCCTCAACTAAAAGACAAACCCTATTACGTCAGAAATAGCTAAAATTCTGCCTACTTTCTCAAAATATTCCACAAAATTCAATCAAATCCTACTTTAATGAACCACTCGAACATCTGTAACCAAATATTCAGCAGTGTAAAGTGACGCTTCTAGTTCAAATATTCTCAAAACCTAATACTCAGCAGAGAAGCACAGATGCAGAAATATCTCATCAGATAGTTATTTTTCAACAGGATTGCCCTCAATAAAAGTTAAAACACTAACGAAATGAAACTGTCACAATTATTTATTATTATTTTCAGGTCAACTTTGCCAGTCATTCCAGTGTGTGAGCTGTGATACACCACATTTCACTTGCTAGAATCTTTCAGTATCAATTCACAGCAGTCAATTTCGTTAGCATTGTGGATGTTCCTTCAAGATACTCTTGTCATTCCATTACTACGAAAGGGGATGAAAACAGTTGAAGCCTGTTACGTTATGAGCGTAGAGCCAAGGAAAACTGGTATCTCTTTCAAGCCCTTGATAACAACGATACCGTGCAGACGTCCGACTCAATGATGCTACGTTATAACAACTCTGCGGCACTATTCCATTAAATCTACGTTATATAGCAATAAGCTTACTCTTACTTTGGCAAAGGCATGCTTGCAACCATTCGAAAGTTTAAAAAAAGCATTTTCTTAACGATATGTGAACACGCAAGCCGGCAATTAATAAAAAAGCACCATGGTAGGTAGGTCATGACGAAAAAATGGGATCTATCCTAGTCGGGAGTGTTACAGCTGTCTGCACTATCACGCCACTCGGCTACCTCACTTGAATTTGCCCAATAGCCGTCAATATCATGATGCAGCGAGTGGAGCCTTGGACAAGTTTAAGGGAGCGAACGGTGAACAAAAAAATCATATGCCCCCCTCCGACTAGGTTAGATCCGAAAAATGGAATGTGTTTCGAACCGCTGACGGAACCACTACTCTGAGTTTTAGCTTGAACATTGATTAAGTCTGAACATAGAATTATCGCTGAAACAAAAGAATTCACCTTTAGCAATCTCTGGCTTCACTTGTGATGGATGATATGTGAAGTGAGCGCTGGTTCGCTGCGATTGCAGCAGGAGCCGAGAGGCTTTATTAAGGGCTACACTACCATTCCTGGATGCCATGCCTGAAATGCATACATGCCATTCACTAGCAAAATTTAGACTCCGATTTTATTGATGTTGAAAGTAGAAATAAAAATACAACCTCAACATTTTAAGCAAATCTGGATAAAGGGCACACGGGTCTAGATAAAACTTAAAATTGATCAGATGCCCTACGGTTCAAAGGTAGTCATTACCCACGAAAGCAGCAGGAAACTATACAATTGAAGAAAAAGGAAACCATCAAACCGAAAATGCAGTCACGTGAAACTTTCTGAATAAGCCTATGGCTGTTCGCATGTCCTCTATTGCACTAACCCTTATTGAATCGTGGCATACTAAGGTATACACCCAGGACTTTATGACCTCAGAGGTCCTTAGGTGCTCCACGTAGAAATAGATAGGCGATAAGTTAGCTATATTGGAGAGAGTGGATCGCATTGTTCTACAGGATCTAAAACCCCAATCTTGCATTGAAATCTAACACACTTGGCAAAAGAACAAGGCTATGCGAATCACATGACAGAGTCACAGGTACGAGCTCGCTTAATACTTGTCAATCAAGGCAGCCAACACCATGGGAATACACATCTTTATTGATCGGAACACACTGAACACACCAGTGACATACCCAAAGACACGAACGCACACAGCGCCAGCCACCGAACGGCTCGTCACGTCACCGGCGGCAATAAAATTCTCTCGAAGCAAGATGTAGACTATTCGAATGAACTCAGCGGAGTTAAGACACCAAACTAATCCAAAACCACAACAACTAATTCCACAAATAACCACTAACAACCAGATTTTTTAGCAGCTAACTCTAGTACCCAGGTGAAAACCGAGTAACCATTCTGAACAGCGGGTGAGTGAATGTGAATGTGAACTGCTTGAGTACGTAGAACAACAGCAGGGATGAAATTCAATGGAGCACTGAAGACTCGAACGCAAGGTACAGCAACAGAGATGTCTCAGCTGACCGTTGCAGAATGGGCCGGCTCGTCTTCGTCCGAACTGAGTCCTTCCAAACCCTCGTCGACGTCGAACAGTTCTTCATTGATAGCTATAGAACCCACACCTGTAAACGGCAATGGCATCATAGGTCCTATTGTGGGTGACTTTAGCTTGCCGAAGCCTACCTGATGCCAATCCATCTGCGTTCGCAGCGCCATCCATGGGCGACTCATCATCCTCGTCAAGATTGTCATCCATGCCTTCGAATTTGAAGAAGTTGTTGTCGATCTCGAACACTCTCTCATCAGGCTAAATTGGAGAACTATAATTCACAGACGGAGATATCAAATACAATGCTTCCTCTCAAACCTACATCAACTTCTTCCTTCTCGTACTCGACGTCTTCCGCGTCCTCGTCATCCATACAAGCATCCGCATTGAAGGTGAACAGATCACGACCACTCATACCCAGCTAAAACAGTGGGACAGTATGCAGATGTTAAGGACCGGCAAGGAAAACAAGTCACGTACCGCCTTTCCAGCCTTGATCTTGTCCTTCTTGGCCTTCTCCTCTTCTTCGGCCTTCTGTTTCCTCTCGCGCAATTTTCGCTTCTTCCATGCTACGAAAGATTGTAAGGTGATCTTCGTCAGATTCTTCGACGACAATGCGGCGCGCTGAAGCAATTTAAGATGAAGTACTGCAGCAATATGAACTGCGATACAAGAGCTTGAAAATGGAAGAAACATTGCGTCTAAGCAAATGGCACAGAGGCTTGTTAATATCTAGAACTAGAAAAGTATTAAACAAATCCATAAGGAGAAAATTGAAGTCTAGGTTCAAATTTTCACAATCACTTTTGACTACAAAAAACACGCATGATATCTAACTTTAGCAACACTTTGCAGATTGGATCTAAGCGAATACGAACTTTCACACTCCATGTATATCAGGATGGTCTAACGGTAAGTAAACAAAAGCTAAGAATGGAGGAGAATGCAAAACACCACTCGATCACCTTGCTCGTTTTAGTGACCTTTTAAACAATCATAGAGCACACTCTTAGACTAAAATGTATTAACGGTAACACTGAAATTACCAAAAATGCTTTTAACAGGGTTTGTGAAACGTTTCAACAATAAAGAACCGGGGTAAAAAGAAGTAGGACTAGATAAGAGGGACGGCGTTCTAAATAACAATTCTTTTTTAGCAAGAAAAACGGGACTTTGCAAGCAATTCAGAGAACTAAAATAAGTGCAGCGAAAACCAAAGCCGAATTGAACGCCGACCTCCTTCTCAATTAGCTCCTCGAGACTGATTTGATTTTCCTTATCTTGCTCCTCCATCTTCTTTCGATCCTTCTTCAGCACGTAGCTGAAATAGTGAGTTAATTAAGGGCTCCAGCGCTTCGCAGCGACTTCGAAATCAAGATGAACGGATAGAAGCGGGATGCCAAAGAGTAATAGAAAGGAAACGCTGGTACATATAAACTCACCCTTCGGGGAGGCAATGTCTGTATATGCACTTATCGCCTCCATTTGGGCACTCCCAGAACCATCCGTACTTATTTTCCTCTACAGCTTGAATGAAATACTTGCAGACCTGAAGGTGTTTCATAGAGGCACTGAAAATATGATGCTAGCTTCTAGTAACCTACAATGGCTGTTTGATTTAGTTTCTTGTTCGCCTCGCCGTGCTTTGTGTTAACCACTTCGTTCAGTTTAGCGTCGTCCCAGTTCTCCATAGTTTCTAAAAGGGGAAAATGATAGCAAAAAGGTGCTCATAGAAAAGGTTTCTAAGACTTCAAAGAACTTACCTTCTTCTCCATCCTTCAGGTCTCTGCTGTCCACATACAGATTCTTTTTCACGGCCTTCTGCTCAACTGCGAGGTCGTGACTGAATTTGCACTTCGCACCTTTGTGGCACATTCCTTGCTTGAAGAAGGCGCAGAGAACTGATTTCGGATCCACATCTAGAATATCCTAGCTTTTTAACGGATAACGGTTAAATCAATGGTGGACGGTGTCACAGCAAAAGTAGTCCAATCATAGGAACACAGCAAACTTTCCGCATTATTCGGAATGATTCCTATGTACCAGTCTCTTTCAAAACTTGCTTCACAGTAGAAGCGCAATAGCCCTATCCCAAATCGCTCACATATATAAGCTTGCGTCTAACAAATCTGAATTATCGACACTCAAGAACTGTCCTTCCATTGGACACTACATCCTAGTAAATCAATAATTTCATGTTGCCTATCCCGATGCATGGAGTAGGACGAGGAACGGACTGTTTCATCACAACTAAAACCTCTAAAAGAAGACTTTCATAGACTTTTGAAGAAAAAGATTGATCACTCTATCGATGCGCCGTTAAACCCCTACGCTCTGGTACTTAACGGTCACATCTCAAGTCTACTACAACTAGAAAAAGAAATCCTCGAAACAAGATCATCGGCATCTGCAGCGGTACACCTTTGTTTGGCAATAAAGAATGAAAGATAAACAGCGGCCTCGATAAACCCCATCTGGAATGCTTTGCCTATACGAAAGTTATAATTTTAAGTATACGGAACACGGTGGAGGCAGCCTAAATGGATACCTAGTCTATACAAGGAATTGTGGTCGCTAGCCTATGGACAAAACGGTTTCTTCCCTCCCAAAAGACCTGGTATTAATTCAAATAACAATTAACATCAAAGCGACGAAAGGCTTGGTAGAGATGGGGGGGGGGGGGGGGGGGAGTTCGCGCGACAGCTGGCGCCTCCAACTGCGCTGTCTCGTCTGTCTATACCATTGTGAAACTTGTACTTAATGAACACTAGGACTTTTGAAAGACTTTTATGGGATTTTACTGCAGTTTTTTTTTCAATCACATATGTTTTGAACGCACTAATATATAGCTTGACACCCTCAAATAAACCAAAACATGACAGAGTCCGAACCTCGCTGTACTTTCTGCTCCACAGGCTTCAGAAGCTTCGTAAGATCCTTCAGGTCGTCTTCCTCCTTCTTCTTTTTTGCCTCCGCAGCTTTCTGGTTGTTGTTTCGAATCTAAAACGATTGTAATAACAAAGTCGGCAGCCGAGAGCTCCAATAGACCTACCTGATTCTGGATCTGCTGAACATATTTCTGGTTTTGCGCACCCTTCTTGTTCTTGATGCCGAAGGTCTTGTCTTCGATGATTTTCTCCTTGCGCTTTTGTTCGGCCTTCTTGCCAACCGGCTGCGCTTTCGGTGGCATTATTCAGGACAATGGGAGCGCCCTGCAAGAAAATAAAACGAATAAAGAGATGAGGAGAAAGCCTATCCAGGAGAGACCGTATAACTCAAAGCAATTTTAACCAACACAGAGAACAGGAATAGAACGAGAGAGCGACGTCAAAGGCTTCCTGAGACACAAAAAGAGGAAGTACTAAAACTGATCCTGGTGAGGCTAAAAAGGAAGGTGACTGCATCTTTCCCACAACTGGTAAGTTTAATAGAGCTTAGATGACCTTCAGCAGCTACAATGTATATGTGTCCAAGCCTAATGTCTCAATTTTAAAGACTCTTGATCAAAGTTCTAGGGTTTTAGGAAGAAAAAAGTCATTACTAACCATAGGAGATGAAGCCCTTCTCCCAGCTTTCCGTTGCACCTGGAGTAAACGGGACCATACTATGTTCTTAAAAGCTTAGGTTCGCATCACGGTTTCAACATTTCCAGAGTATCGTCATGCCGTTTCCCTTTTTATACCTCAGGCGTCAATGTAAAAAAAGCTCATAACCCTACTTCAAATGTAGTGTAGAAAGTTCAACTGTCCTTTTTCTAGTTTTTGTTAGAATTCCCTGTTTCGTATCATGTCTATTAAGCAGCCGGCATTCATCAGACAAATAATGCACGACACAGTACCACCAGCAATGACTGGCTTAACCTCCAAGCGGTCCGCTAAACAGAACGAGGCGCAATCCTAGCTAGAGTGGGCCGCGTCTCAACAGTCATCGAAGGCGAACGTGTTCAATACAGCCATGTGTCGAACACATTTATTCCATAAAAAACTGCATTAACGGAATCGATACAGATTATGTAAAAATGATTGGGAATGTGACTGTATACGCTGTAGCTATATATACGCTACACTCTTAAGTACAAATCTTTGGAAATGGTGAAGACGTAAGAGTGCTTGTTTATACCATGAATCTCATATCATATTCGAACAGCTGATCGATTTCAGGCTCTTTGTTGTAAATTTCAGTTTAATTCATTAATCATCGCTTATTTATCTGCTGAAGAGACTACCTTTGTCTTGCTTTTTAAGTGCTTGATGGGCTGCTGCCCACATCGCACCGGTAACGTATCCTAAAACGGATAAGTCACATCAGTTAACCCCCCCCCTATAAGCCGTGCTGTATAATTGCTCTATGTGCAATCCCAAGGCGGGGAGGGCCACTCCATACTAGTCACTTGTAAACATGTAGTATTTGAAGATAAACTCACACAATACAACATATAAAAGTGCTTATCTGATCCCTCCCGTGAAAGCAGCATGTCCAGTCGCCGCAATATTGAAAAATCTAGTTATAAAGGCAGGAAAAGGTTCCAGCGAGCTCGGAGTCCCCCCCCCCCCCCCCGCTTTGGGATTGCACCTACCTCTACAGGCATGTGGTGCAATCTTGATGCAGGTGCTCGGTAAGTGCCCATCCTTTGTGTTTCTTGGACTTTATCCAGTGCACATTGTTGTTGCTTGTCAACCTCGCTATATAAAGATTCTTAGAGCGTCTCCCTCCAAAAGACAATGCCTAAAAAATTTCAAAGACTGAAATTTATTTTTTTTTGGGTAGCCGGCGCAGTTTGGTTATTTCGAAGTGTTATTGCTTAATTATCGCCTTTCTCTTCGCTGTGATATGCTTGCCCCTCCAATACCCCGTTAAAGGTTTGTCCATCCCCCATCTTACTTCAGCAGATTTACGCGACGAAAACGGAAGAACGTGAATATACTTATAGTGATCGACAATTATGAGAAAGACTAACAAAACCTCATGACATGTGGATAGACACGTAAAACGCTGAAGAAACATAAATAACAGAAATGAAGCTTTGAAACGAACGCAGCTAACTAGGTAAAAACTTGAGGAATGCGAAGGAATCTGGCAAGGTTGAAGTACAGCAGCTGCGCAACCAAGCTCAATCTCCTTTCACGGGGCAGGAGAGGCGTTCTGCTTCTAATTGAGAGACCGACAACACATACACAGATGCAAGTTAGAGGATCGGAACAACCACTGCCGGAAATGGATTAAGGAATTAGAAAAGTCAAGAACAGACACCAAGCGGGGGCTAGCGGCCTAGTTGGCGCCAGGTGTTGCTGGTTGGCCCGCAACGAGTGTCAACTGGTCGAAGGTTTTTGTTATTGCGGCTTCAGCAGTTAAGCGTACTGCTGGAGGCTTCCCGAGCACTTACTAGTCGGTGAGTGCATCTCTTTGGTGTTGCTAAGCATGAAGAACGAATATTTCAAAGCGCAAGTGTCGGAGCGAGTGTGTCTTCCATTACATTGGTAGAGCTACCACACACTTTTAAAACGGAAAAGTTAAAAGTCGTTGCATATCTATTTATTTATTTAACTGCTCTCGGTGGTGCACCACAACACCAAGGAAACGGTAAAAAACAGTCACAAAGCAATAGCAGAAAGAACGTTCAATTTCGTTCACAATAGAAACGCATCTCCTTAGATTATTATCATCTGACTACACTGATATTATGGTGCCTTCTGTATTAGTGTACCTAAATAACTGTAGAAGAACGCCTAAGCTTGACATAACTAAGGTAAAGCTACCTGTCACGAAAAAGACAGGGTCGACCCCACTCCGGCCTAAATTGCACCTATTTCTGCTTTCATTACTCAGAAAAACGGTACTATTGTACTTTTGGTACCCCACTTAATCATGTTTAAAATAGGTCTACTAGAGGTAGTCTGCCATGGGAAAAACGAATATCATAGTCGTTTTTTGCGGAAATGCTTTATAAGCCCGTTATATTAAGTTCTATTTGCCTAAGGCCTTGCGAAATAGCGCGCGCTGGTAAGAGACGCAGACTCCGCCTCCTACACATGCGCACTACTTCGCCGCCCCTAGCCTGCAGCAGAGGTTAGCCAGGGCATAAAGCCTTGAAATCTCGAAAAGGCTTGAAAGCTCTGTTGTGTGCTCTCTTTCGCTCGCGCGGAGGAGAGCACATAATTGGACAGGGGAAGGGACTACGGGGTGTGGGCCCCTAGGACACCCGTGTTAAAATCGCATTCATCCTAGAGTTCCCTCCCTTGCCCGATTCGGAAGAAAATAAGACCCGAATCTGTAATCGAAACGAGGAGATAAGACTGCTTTAATTCGCTGCGAGTATCTAGTCGCTACGCCTGCGCGCCACGGCATACTATGGTAACCCCCCCCCCCGCCCGAGACGGCCGCGAATGCTTGCTGGTAGGGGGCGGAGTTTCTGCGTCTCTTACCAGCGCGCGCTATTTCGCAAGGCCTTCGGCGATTCCAACTTGATATAGCGGGCTTATAAGACATTTCCGCAATAAACGACTATGATATTCGTTCTTCCCATGGCAGATTACCCCTAGTAGACCTATTATGAACCAGATTAAGTGGGGTACCAAAAGTACAATAGTACCAGAAAAACTGATAAAACTGATTTATTGTATAAATTTCCAGGATAACTACGTGGAAGACGGATTAGATCCTTGCGCTTGAGCACGAATTGGAGTTAGAGTACACTTTCCTGTGGATCAGTCTTCCCGCGCTAGGCAAGCATTAACTTATTTATGCAATGTTTCACAGTTGTCAAGCAGTTTAAACTTTGGACTCGTCGCTATTATTATATTGAGTCCTCACCCGAGGAAAACCGTGCCCTGATCTCGTTCTCGCGCTCCAAAAATCTAATCCGTCTTTCCTTTAATTTTAATAGGTCATCTTCTGTGTTGTTCGGAGTAAAACGTCGTCGAGGTCCCTCCACAAGTATTTTTGGGATTTTCTTGTTTTATATTATTCGCGGAGTATAGCGCCGCTCTGAAAACTGAGTAGTTCTAATAAATCACTGGAGAAGTTAGTGTATGCCACCTTTATTATGCTTAGGATCATCATCTGTTGCACATAAAACCGAAGGGGATTACTGGGCACCCTAGGCTTCCGCGTTACGACTGCCTTGCGTTCCAACGGCGGCCTTAAGTATGTCTAATCGTTTCATATGGATCCGTTTTCTCACATTACGTAATTAAAATTTTTACTTCATTTTGACGGACTCTAGTTCTGGAGATCAACTATAAGCAGTGTTTTCGTTACATGAATGTAACATCTTCACCATCTCTACATTTCTAGAAAGGGTTACTATTAGGTTGGTGAAAAAGTCTTGCGCCAAAAATTTCGAAAAATTTTAAGATTCAACAGGAATTTCCAAGGAGTGTTTGGCGCCACGTAATTGTAGCACAAACATTCTAGAATATTTCGTATACGTAGAAATTTGCTTCTGAGGGCGTATAAATACTACGATTGCAGTGAAGACTGACTGATTCCGAGACTCGGACAAGGCTTCGCGATTAACTATCGCTCGGTCTCTCCTTGTTCGCTTTCGTAATAGGGACTTTCTTGAGAAGGTCGTCACGGGAGATGAATCCTGGGTCTTCCTCGTTAACCATACTCGGAAGACCCAGTGGCTCCCTCAAAGAGAACCACAACCTCAGGGCGGGCATCCACCAGAGAAAGGTAATGCTGTGCTGTTGGGGGGGGGGCTCTCGGGGATTGCTCTGTCATGAGCTCCTCGATGATGGCATCGCAGTAACAGCGAACATCTACGCTACACAGCTGCAGAAGCTGAGCGAGGCCATGTCGTTGCAACGGCGAGAGGAATGTTTATCTTGTTAAGGACAATGCTCGCCCCAACGTTGCAAGGTCGTCTCGCCAGAAGTTTCAGGAGCTTGGGTGGGAGGTGCTGCCCCACCCACCGTATTCGCGGGTCTTGCGACTTCGGACACCACCTCTTCCGAGTTCTCAAGCAACATTTAAGGGACAGGTGCCTCATCGACCGAACCGAATTGGAATCCGAGGTGGAGCACTTCGAACAACTGACTTCATTCTGAAAGAAAGGATTTCGTGATCTCCCCATCACATGGCAGAAGGTTGTAGATGTAGATGGTAATTACTTTATAGATGGAAGTCGCTCACAAAAGAAGCAATAAAATTTAAAATTACGCGTTGTGCAAGACTTTTTCACAAACCTAGTATAAATGTCATCCTTAGCAATTTATTGGTACGAGCCGCGCACTCTGCCTCTGCGAGACATTGTAAAGGCGCTTTCTCATGCATGTTTTACCTGTCAAATGATTTGTGAAAGTCAGTCATATAAATATGACCATGTGCGGGCCTGTATGTTCCCCGACCTCAAAATTATCGGAAGCTGACTTTAGTTGGCCTGGGCGCACATAACACTTTGATGTAGTGGTCCAATATCGGCTTCCACACCAACCGCCCGCGCCAGGTTTCTCCGCGTGCTACTGTATTTGTAGAATTCTTCAGCACGTCACTTATTACATTCAAAAATTTCTGTGTACTATCCTTACTACTGAGATGTTTGATGAAATCCCTCTAGCTAGCAAATGGTCTACCAACTCCCATGGTGTCTACTTAATCCCACGCTCTTTGCAGGTGTCAGGTTCTTAAAGAATCCGCGTTGCTTATAACTGGATAGCTAATTGAGCTGACAAATCTGCTGTATGAGCTTTGCCTGTGCGGAGCGTATTTGTAGGATGTGCGAACCAGAGTATCTGTGGTCTCACACACTATCGAATAGCGGCCCTTACTGTCATTCCATGAAAGAGTGGGCTCTTTTTTCGTATCTTATAAAGGACTGTCCTGCAACCACCTTCGGCTTTTGGCCAACGTCGTTCCTCCCTAGCTACCCGTATATGATATTGCTGAAGGACTACATTGGCTTGTGTTTTCGCGGGATCACCCTCATCGTATCCTCAAAAGGTCAATTCTAATTTTCCTTTAGCGATGAATGGACTCGTTCTCATAGTCCACTGCCCCAGCGTGAGGTCACATGTGTCATGGTATCCTTCATGGACTCACCCATTTGATTGAGCGAACCTCCTCAACGTTTCCTTCCTGTCGTCTGCCGCAGTAGACCATTATTTTAAGGATATGAAGAGCATCCCTAGTGTTGCACAGCGCTTCCATACAGACGTCCAAGTAATACACAGCTATGGACGTTTTGGCCTCGCCGGTTTTTTACGTCTTGCGTCACTTCTGATCTTCGACACTTGGCTCAGAATACCGGGCCTACAGTTCTCGAATGGCGCTGCTGAGGTCTTCCCTCGTTGCATGAATAGCGTTACTCCCACTATTATTCTCTCAATTCTTCGATGACCACTTTGATCGCTCCTTCGTCCCGTTGACTTAGTGGCTTGGTTTTCGGGGCGCTCGTTAGCGCAACAGGAACAGTGCGGCCAAATAAGTGAGCATGAGGATTTGTGGATTTGATTCCTTATGTTCAACAGCATTTCTTCCGCGCTCCTGAAAGCGTTGCAAGCCGACTGTTACCTCTTGCTCAGCTCTTGCTCTAGATCGTTGGTCATGCTCATTTCGTAACCTAGCTACAAGCAGTTGGAGCATTCGGAGATGTTCGTTCTGTTGAGCGAGAATAGGGATCAGAAATTCGTCCATTTCTCATGAACATGGTCTTCTTAAGGTTCAGCTCCACCCTAAGGCCCCGTTTATATCTCGAGCCGAGCGACGCGACGGCATGTATAGTGGCCAAATTGGCCGATCGCGTCGCCCGATCAATCTGGTCACAATACGTGGCGTTGCGTCGCTCGGCGTCGAAGTATAAACTGGGCCTAACGCTGCCACGTCCACCACCGAAGTCATCCAGCATTC
Source organism: Heligmosomoides polygyrus bakeri (assembly GCA_947359475.1). NCBI lineage: Eukaryota > Metazoa > Nematoda > Chromadorea > Rhabditida > Heligmosomidae > Heligmosomoides > Heligmosomoides polygyrus. Next base: position 73,813,982 of record OX375869.1, read on the forward strand.
ACTCCTCTTGACTAATTTCGGCGCTGTGAGTTGGCGTCGCCAGCCAAGCGAAATAGTCTTGTGCCATCAGTCGATCCGGTGCTTAGCGTGCTGGTGCCCGCATCGAGATTGTACATGGTCGCGGAACACTCACATAGATTCGGTTTTTGTGATTTCCGCTGACGCGGAGGAGAGCACATAATTAAGCAAGGGAAGGAACTCCGGGGTCTAACTTACCCGTTTAGGATACCTGGTCGCTGCGCTGTGGGTACCCGCCCGTTTAGAACCGTGGATCTTCACCCTGAATGGCTTCGGGGATACGGTATCACATTGTCGAACCCTCTATTCATATTGACGACGACGTCGTTGTAGAGTGGCGAGATCTTGGTCGTGAGTCCACTGCTCTCGAAGTTCCCTTAAGTGCTGATGATGAGTAGGAACAACCTGTCCACAAAGACCTTCGGTGACTTCAGTATCGACAACGTCGAATGTATTTTTCAAGTCAGCGAAGGCTATGCGCAGCGTCAGCTCGCGGTACTCCCATGAGGTTCGTCATTGTGTGGATGTCGTCGGTCGTGAGCTCTGCAGTGCTATAGTGGCTTGGTTGTCGAGTTTTGAACCTCGTCTCTCTTATTTCAGACCGGTTGTCTAAAGCAGTACGTGCCCTAGACATCTTCCCATGAATGTTGCTCGATTGTGTTACAGCAGGAAGGTTACTCCATTTCACTCTGGTGTAATTCGGCGCTGGTTTGATGTCATTTCCAGTAGAACTTAGAGCGCTCCAGGTTTCTTCTCTACTTGTTGAGAAGATACAACGCTCTGCATTCCGGCAAGGCGGTCGCAAAACAGACGTTCATACTAGCCGACCTTTGAGGTTACTTGGTGTGGTGGATAATTAGTCACTAGTTGAATCTATGCCTTCGATAAGTCATTTCACTGCGTGACTCGGTGATCTATTGACCGCACCGTTACCGTTCCCCATTTAGATGTTTGGAAGCATGCGGAACGCGCAAGGCAACAATGAAAACTCACCTCCGGACGCCGGCAATGGACACTACAGCAGTACGCAGAACATCACTGTAAGTCAGACACCGTAACTGGAGGTTCTCATGTAAGATCTCAATTACGATTATTTTAATTAATTCTCAATTACGAACGTTATTTTTACTGTTGACGAGGTGTGTTCGCAGTTTTGCTTAAGGAAAGCGTAAATGCCTTTAAAACTAGCCCTCTTTGGCACGTACGATATCAGGTTGAGGCTTTGCTTTTTTTTTTGAAAATGTTATTCTAATTGATTAAGAGGTTAGCCTTGATCGATAGTTGAACGAAAGACTTTTAAAGATCTCAATATTTGATACCAATATTGACTGAAGGCCGAAGTTTGAAGTAAATCAAATTTCGGTCTACTTACTACACCGTTATATCTATATACCAGCTTGCGCTGATCCTTTTATGCATAGGACGAAGTGCCTCTGTGTCGAGATTTGGAATCTAAGTGTGCGTGCATGTTTCAGGAGCCCGTTATGACTACTTCCCTGACATGGGAGACTCGAATACAGTGCTTTGTTGGATGTCTCCTACTATCTGTTATCAGCTCCTTTTGTGTAGGTTGTTCTGCAGTTATTCTTTCTGCTTGCTCGGCTCAAGCTTCTCTTAGCTCTCTCTCTTCTATGTTTATGAACTGAAATTCTAAGGCAAACGCTTCTCAGATTGTTCTGACGATTAGTTGCACTTATTGTTCTATAATTCTGTTCTCTGCCATAGAGAAAAGAACGAAGGAAGGAGTAAAAGGCTTGTAATGAATGGCGTCCCCAGTCGTCAATGAATCAAGTTTCACTGACGACTGGAAGCTTAATATCTGCTTCTTTTTCACATGTGTTCTTAAAAGATTTAGTTGGCTGGGTTGGGATTGGGTTCACCAGAGTTCGGTTTAGGATCCAGCTTCGGAGCTAAAACTGATAAGGTGCATCCTTGAATTCAACGACAACAAACACGGAAAGTAGAAGGATGGCGAAAAAAGACGACGAGAAAGTGATGAAAGAGAAAAAGCACCGGGAAGGAAGGCATCAGCAGAGAAGAGGACGAACGCTGAAGGAGGAAACGGCGTCGAGGAATAGTGATACGAAGGTGACGACCGGACCAAGGAAACCGGTACGAGGTTGGCGACGTCGACGACGAACAGGACGATAAGGAAAAAGGAGACTGTTTCAGAACGACTTAGAACGGGACAGTGTTAAAGACGGCATTGAAAAATGTGGTGAATGAAAGAGTAATGTGGCGAATATGAAGGTGAAGGAAAATGGGAAGCTGATTGTCACGAAAAAGAAAGCAATGACGACGCCTTCATCAAAAACGAGGAGGAGAAAAGCTGTAGTATAAGGTTGTACTTTATTGCTCTAAGCATAATGTGACAGGTAGTGAGGAGCTTTTTCTATTGGGCTGTTATTAGGAGGTGTATTACACTCCTCATTCGATGACCATAATGTCCAGTCACAAGTTCTGTATTGATTTCTGGCTTCTGAAGTTTTCGCTTGCCCTCGCGGCAAAGCAGGTCCCTTGAAATTTTCTACGCTTTCCTTTTGAGAACTGTCGCCTACAGTGCTCTTTCCCTGGCGACCTTTCGAAAGTGCAGCCACTTGCCAGTTGTGTCTCAAGTGTCGCCTTCTTTAGTGTCTCTTCCCGTGGTCGCCATCTCGAAAATGGTTTTCAAGGACTGTTAATTGCTCTCGATGAGAAGAAGAGTGACCTAACTGTCTCATAAAGTCACTGAGAGATTTTAAGGAGATACCGCTATCTCTGCACACGTTCTTTTCAGGCAGGTTATCTACTGCTGCTGACGAAGTTGAACGGCTTCTGCATCATGTCGTCAATTGGAGCGATGTTGTCACTGTCTAGCACTTGTTTTCTTATGGGACCGGTCGGCCAATGCAAGAAGATGTTCGACGAGAGCCGCTGGCTGGCTTCGTTGTTCTATGTCGGCTTCATTGCTTTGGCTCTCATTGCAGGTTAGCGCTTTGATACTGGCACAAGTAGTGGGTTGGCCGTGAATTACTTGATTCGAGAGTAGCAGCAGAAGCCATATAGCGTTCCTTAGTCACCTCCTGCCCTTGTCTTTCTTGTCATAGGTGTTCTAGTTTTCTATGGGGGCGATGAGTAGTTCGGCTACGCGGAACTTCAGCTCGGCGGAGCCGAGCTCACGTCTTTGTTCTCAAGCTTTGCTGCTTGTCCAATCTTCCTTCCACGAGTAGAAAATGGCTTAAGCAGGAGAGATTACTAGCAGAACCCTGGACCTATACGGATCACGAACGCCAATTTCTTTCGCTTCAAAACCAAGACTTCTACCATATACGGGCCGTTTTTACTAACGTCTACGTCTTCATGTTCGCCCTCAGCTGCAGTAGGATGTTTGGACAATCGAACCCAGGTGGTGCAGTCGATGAAATGTCCCTAAAAATGGTTATGTTACAATGTCGACTCTCACCCTAAACTGATGCCGTGTTACTACGTTGAGGGAGGAGGGCAATATTTACTAAAATCAAAGAGCATCGTTGCAACAATCACATCGGGCTGAATTGACCATTACGACATGCACTGTATAAATGTTGGGTTTCTATTATATCTAAAATATGGGGGGATAAATGTTAGCCCCTAACATGCTGTTTATACTTTCGGAATTTGGTTCATTGCAGCAGTTCTTATTGCAGTAAGCATTAATGCTCTAGGTTTATGTTCACTTTTTTGGCTTTTTTTGCCAGTGAAGTAAAGCTGAAAATGATCATATACATCGATTCAAGTCTCTGTCATGGTTGCATATATGAGAAGCCAGCTGTGCTACTGACTCAGTTTAAGCAACAATATTTGCTGCTGTGGTTCGAGTTCTATCTTGCCCGAATTGTTTATGAATTTCGGGCGTTCAAAATTTTGCTTTCGGACCGGCTGTACCATGATCTGAACAATGCAGTTCATGCGTAATCCTGCTGAATGGTTATACCCCAAACCAACTTTTCTTCGAGTCCAAATTTGCTATACAGAGGTGCATAAGTTAAATGAAGGGCTTTGCTTGATTCCGTGAAGATGTGCTTTGTGGGCTGGTACGTCTTCTTTTTTATGTGGGCTCTTATTCCGCTGAATGAAAATAGCGTATCATGGTTATATCGTAGCTTCTCATGATTTGTGCTGTTTTTGTAGAGCAGCGGTGTTCATGTGTAAACTGTGTCTATCTTGTCACAATGAGCTCATTCCTATAATCAACGAGAAGATTAAAGCTATTGTTACACACGTGTTTGCAGAAAAGAGCTGTAAAGAGCCATTTTGTAGCTGTTTTTGTCATTTATCAAGTGTGAAATATGATTTTGATAAGACTGCCCGGCGAAGTAGTGATGAGGTATGGGTCGAAAAAATTATAGATGTTCGGATGATAGTCAGCGTTGCCTCGTAATCTATCAGCTCTTGTTTCTAAGACGTACATCATGCGCCGCTATCATTCAAGTGGCTTTGGCCGGGGTTTATTGCATTCGGAAAAAGTGAGCGATTGCGGTTATGCGAGATCGTGTCGGGTCGTTCATAAGTCGGGGAGCGCTTTGATGTCGTCAGTTGCTCGGAAGTGCAGAAGTTCGTCGCTCGCTGATGAGCATGACTTGTTTTTCCTCTGAGGTAGAAGCAGTCGAAGATGACACGTTGAGCTTACAGCGTGCACAAGTGTGTTGGTATAGTTGGTCACCTATGCTACAGTTTCTATTTTGGAAGGACAACATGGTGTGTGGGTGTATTGTGTGAGATTGCATAAGTCCATACTTTCGAATGTATAACAACTCGTAGCGTGGTAATCAATATTGAAAATGGACTGCCCAATCAGCGTAGGGCGCTAACAAGTTGTAAGTATTAGGTTGGTGAAAAAGTTGCCCCAAAGGGTAATTTTTTTCAAAATTTGATTGCTTCTTTTGTGGGCGACCTCAATCTACAAAGTAACTACCGTTTACATCTACAGCATTCTGTCTTCTGATGGGGGGATCACGAAATCCCTTCTTCCAGAATGAAGTCAGCTGTGACTCGAAGAAGTGCTCCACCTCGGATTCCAGTTCGGTTCGGTCGATGAAGCACCTATCCCTTAGGTGCTGTCTGAGAGCTCGAAGGAGGTGTTAGTCCGATGGCGAATACGGCGGGTGGGGCAGCACCTCCCATCTAAGCTCCTGGCGAGACGACCTTGCAACATGGGGGCGAGTATTGTCGTAAAGAGGGTAAGCATTCCTATGCGCTCGCCGTTTGCTCGACATGGCCTCGCTCAGTTTCTGCAGCTGTGTAGCGTAGATGTTCGCTGTTACTGCGGCGCCGTCGTCAAGGAGCTCATGATAGAGCTATTCCTTGAGAATCCCATCAACAGCGCAGCTTTCCTCTGGTGGATGTCCGCCTTCAGGTTGTGGTTCTGCTTGAGGGAGCCATTGGGCCTTCCGAGTATGGTTAACGAGGAAGACCCGGCTTTCATCTCCCATGACGACATTCTCGAGAAAGTCTTTATTACGAAGACGAACAAGGAGAGACTGAGCGCTAGTCTACTCGCGAAGCCTTGCCCGAGTCTCGGAGTCAGTCAGTCTTCACTGCAACCGTAGTATTTATATGCCCTTAGAAGCAAATTGCTACTTATGCGAAATAGTCATGAATGTTTATGCTACAACTACGTGGCACCTAACAGTCCTTGGAAGTTCCTGTTTAATCTTGAAAATTTTCAAAATTTTTGGTGCAAGACTTTTAACCAACCTAATAGTATGGGGAGGATCAAAATGTTCTCATCGTTATGCATAATGGCGTAAATGCTTCCCACAGGGCATTATAGCGTAAAGTTCTTTAACAGAAAACGGTAATAGAAAACTTCGTGCGATACGACATGCCTTATTTGGTGTTCCGCAGTGTGACCACTGAGCCGTTTAGCCCGCAAACTAATTTATAGAATGTACAAATTGAATGGTGTTTCTAGGCAGCAGTTAGTCGGCCTAGTGGCCCATGTACGGCTGTGATTCGTTCTCCAACAAAGGAAGTAATAAGTAAAAACAATATAAATATAAACCGAAGTGCTACACTTTCACTGCAGCAATCGTACCCGAACGCGGTTTGGGTTCCTTGATTGTTTTCACTAACGCTGGCTTAGCAACGTTTCATTTCGCATTGATGCCGCTAAGTTTGGAGATCTAGTAGGAATTTTTGCAGCTGGGAGAAGCTGTTCGATTTGAACCCAAATCGCTTGCCCCAAGAAGTTCAAGTGAAGGGCAGGCGAGAAATCCTGAAACTCATGTCTCAACAGTTTGTGGCGCAACACTAGCAGGCCATCTTGTGACTTATACAGTTTTCTGGCTCGAAAATAGCATGGGAAATTGCTCTGGGAACTTTCCGATTGCTGACTTCTTAGTGCTGCGCAGTGTCCCTCGACTCGAATTATTCATCGGGTCGCGTGCAGCGAGCATGCGGTTTTTTTGGGTCTCTCGGTGACCTCATCAAGTTCGTTTTTTGCGAGTCTCGGAGTGTCCTCCAGTCTGCAACATGTGCCTTCCCTACTCCAATCAATTCCGCGCCGGTGCCCTCAGATCACTTGAGAGCTGTGCAGTAAACTTTGGTGCTAAGGTGAATGTTTCGATGATTTTCAGGGCTCGTTCTCCAGAACGCTCCACTAGCGTTGATCTCCATCGCCGGTCAGTACGTCGCCATGGCCTGGTATTCGCTGTCATATATCCCCTATGCGAGGTGAGTGCTAGGCTCCTATTTGGTTACGTATGTCGTGACTGGGGCCCATATAGGTGGACAAATGGAGATGGCAGCTGTCGCAGTTTAGTGTACTTTCGTGCTCTTGAGTGGCACTTGCGTTTTATTGGATGCTGAAGTGGCAAAAATGCTCTATGCCACGTTTAAGTTGGGTTTTTGCCTCGTCAAAGGGGGATCTCGAGCTTAAGTGGACCTCTAGGAGGTCATAAATCTCAAGTGCTTCTCTCGACGCTGCGAATAGTCGACGGTGATGTCCTCAAGGATCGTTTAGCACCGCCACTCAGTTGGCCATGTGTTTGAACAACAGGCTGTTCGATAGTTCAAGGGACGGGATAGGTGGGAAGTGTCAATAGTTTAGCTACACTAGTGCAATAGATACGACTCAATAGACTGAAGAAAGGGTTGAGGCGGAAAGCCTCCTGCTGAGCATCCAAAAAATTAAGGAAATCAAAAACCCAGCTAATCCATCTCTGATCCGCTGTGCTTTATAGCTTTATGCGATGTTGTGAGGACAGTTTTGATGCGAATTTGGCTTGAAAAGCACTTTTGGTGTCTGAGTCAAGGATTCCTCTTCCTTTGCCAGTGTGACACCAATCTGCCGACACGGTAGTGATCAATTGCTTGGTTAACCTGGGTGCGAAACAGACCTGCAATCTCTTCGAGGTGCGACGAACGAGATCAGCCATACTTACCTTTGCGTCATACCCCCTAAGGTTCCGGTCGAAGCGATGAGCTACTGTTTTATATCCCGTCAGGAGTGCACTGATTTGCTTCCAGCTTGGCTTAATGAGGTTGATATCTGTTTTCATGCAAGCAGTTCATTTTGGTAAGCAGTATACATTGGATCCGAATGAATCATTTTCGGATATCCGATTCGGATTTTCGGATACCCGATCCGAATCATCCAAAAATCCGGTGTTCGCGAAATTGTCGTTATCCGAATCATCTAAAAATCCGGGGTCCGCGAAATTGCTGTTATCCGAATCATCCAAAAATTCGAGGTCCGCAAAATCGCCGTTATCCGAATCATCCAATTATCCGAAGGTTTTCAGTCGAATCCAATGTATAGTAAGCAGCCTCGCAGTACTTCCTGGGTTCGGTCTGGTTACATTTTTGAATTGTCTCGAAATTTCAGAAGTTTCTAAAATGTGTCGAAAATTATGGAGTAGCTACCTTCTTAGTTAGGGCTCTAAGGATCAATTGAGATCAAAAGCAGATTTAATTTTCGCCTTTCCTGGAACGATGGAGAGATTTCACTCACAACCATAACAAATACGGAAACGACTAGTAACAACTCCTTCTTAATAGTGCTACACACTACCCAGACGAGATTTTTTCATGGGACCACATAAATTGGGAAATCCATTTGAAGGAAATCCTGAATGCAGGTTTCACAGGTTTCTCCGCTGGCAAACAATGCTCTAAACTTGATCTCGGTACTCTGTTATGGGATGCGCCGCCAAGGCGATGATTCCTTAAGTATTGATAGGCTTTTAGTGAGAGGCTTTTCAGAATTTCATATGAAAATCAGAGTTGGAAAATCGGTCTGACTCTGGCAATAATCTAGTGCTCTCCTGTCGTTAACATAACATACAGTTCAAGAGAATTCATGAAGTCCGAAGAAGTCAGTAGTGCTTGCAAGGTGAACGGGAACGCGGCTCCGCATCTTGCCAGTAAGAGAAGGCGCTTATTTGATGTATGAACTTTAGCTCCATAAAGCCCGCCAACTGTAACGTAGCGTATTGTACCTCTTTATGAGGTAACTAAATTCGTGCCAGGGTTGTCTGTTTGTGAAAACTATTGCCCGACGTGTTGATACCTTGGCGCTTACAAGGAAAGGTTCCTCACTCAAGGCGAGCTTTTGCGATGCTATTTTGACAGGATGTAGGGCCGTGTGAGCGGACTCCAGAATTACAGTAGATTTTGCTGAACGCCTTTTTAATGACTTGAAAAGAGGTGTGAAAATGTGTGTGCAACAATCATCAACCCCTATGACACCCCACAAAATGTGCCACGGCTTCGCAGTTGATAAAAGCCTTATAGAAGCACACCGACGTGCATTTTATTTCGAGCCCGCGTACTGCAAATGTTTTTGCACATATTAATTTGTTGTTATTACGCTTTCTCATGATCACAGGAGCCAATTTTAGACCATCAATGCTTACAACAAACCAAGGCTGTTTATTTGTGCCTTTAAATGTGCTAGTTTTCTTTTTGGGTGGCAGTTGGTTGCTGGTTGCGTCGATAGACTCCCAGGACCCTTCTCTACACTCATGGATTACGCGTTCAACGAAGAAGAATTGGTCATTCCTTGCCGGAGAGAAGATTGTTCCTCACTGGCTTCTGTAAGATGCTGCTGGTGTGGCATGCGCCTGTGTTTTACTTGTTTCATAGTTTTGTACCTTAGCTAGTGGCTAAAAGGGAAGAGCAGTAGGACTGTTTATTTCCAGAGAATTGATATGGTGCAGATACCCACCGTTGAAAAACTTGCACATATGAGGGCGCAAATAGACGGCCTTGGTTTGTTGTAAGCACTGATGGTGTAAAATTGACTCCTCTGATCATGAGGAAGCGTAATAACAACAGACTAATATGGGCAAAAATATCGACAGTACGCGGACTCGAACTCAGAAGCCCGCCGGTGTGCTCCTATGAGGCGGCACTCCTACCGGGTGTGCCACCGAGGCGCATTTTGTGTGGTGTCACAGGGGCTGATGAGTGTTGCGCACACGTTTTCACACCTTTTTTCAGGTCTTTAAAAAAAGCGTTCAGCAAATACTAACTGTGGTTCTTGTTCAACGGGATATCATCGTAGGACTTTAGATGCGTATTTCGCCTACACACAAGTTGTGTGTCCATAGGATCGATTATTTAGTGATCTGTTCTTCCCATACAGATCTTTTACTCGTTCACCAATCTCGAAGCGATGGAAGGCTTGGTTTGCCTGGCGCAGTCGAATCGAGAACCTGTATTTGGGATGCACGAACTGCCGGCGCCTTCTCCGACTGCGCTACCATTCGCCACGTGGGATGCGTGCAAAAGAAAATCTTTTCTCGATGGAGCGAGCAAATGGTTAAGGTTTATGGTATGGACCGTTTCATATGGTTAAGCGGTCGAAAAATGCAGTCTGGGAAATGACCAAGGCGTATTGATATGTATAAAGACGTCGAGCGATCAGCAGAGGTTATTCCGGTAGGGAACTGGTTAAGTGGCCAAGATAGGATTTTTTTCATCGTCAGGTGGTCAACCCTTCAAAAGGGTGGGAATCTTAAGATACTATCTTTTGGCACGGAAGTCGTTACACGCGCAAGAAATTAGCAGTCTTCGAAGAATAGTTCGGTGAAGCAAACTCGCAGCGATATTTGCCTTCAGTAAACACTCCAGGGCTAGGCGTAAATTGAACTTACTTGCCTATATCCATGGTGTTTTCGTTGTAATGCCCTATTATCGGTAACCCGGGTCATCGGCATGTGAGCGTGCGATCAAGCAGAGTAATAGCATCCTAATCAGATAGCACGGCGTGTTTGAGTCCCGTCCGACTTAGTGTCTCTATCGTTATCAAATATAGTTGTGACGGCTTATAGAATCGGTAGAAGATGTTTCAGACATTAGTGGACTGAATTGGGTCAACTGAACGCTATGTATCAAAAAGGTAGAGACGTAAACTGTAAACTGCTCTGTAGGAACGGAGGGATGAAGCCATGTTTGCGTTGAAGAGGTCAGATAGTCGACCACTAGAAATGTGAACATTTTCATTAACTCGTTTCTCTGTATACCATTCCCACGCCAAATTGCTCACTTTTCAAACAAATTGGACATTTTTCAAAATCTGAACTGGATACCCTTTTAAGCGGGCTCGATGCTTTACTGAACGTTCTCCAAAATAAATCGAGCCTTTTCCACAATACACTAGAGGCTCTCTAAGAAAAAATAGTTTTTTTTAAAGGAAAATTTAGCCTGACCTTTTTTGGAATATTTTCTTTTCTGCTGCCTCAGTGAATGAACGCACTGGAGTACAGAAAGACAGCAATGACTTACTTTGTTGAAAGGAGAGATTTTGCCTGCGCTAGACTAGATCGTCACGATATTTATTCGATTGATAACGTAAATGCTACTTTCTTGAAATACGGGTGTTTTTATAGCAGTTTTTATTGTACCGCTGTCGTCTATGTTATTTCACGCAAGCATAATTTCTGCTATCAATCGGACAAAAATCCCGACGATTTAGTGCGTAGCGCGATCTCTTTTTGGTACTTTAATTGATTACTGTTTTCTTGCGGTTTAAAACAAGTTTTAGTTTATTGTTGTTCCTCAAAGGATAAATGTTGTATGAAGTTTAACAGCTTGCTTCACTTATTGGGCAGATGAATTAAAAACTTCAAACGAAGTCGTACGAAATTTTCCTTGAATAAAAAATTATTCCAACCGTCATGTAGACGTTCTATTGAAAGGTGGGGGTAAGATGGTTTTGATCTGGAAGATGTTAAGTTTGTGTTCGAAAGCGTCAAGCTTGCTTATCGTTTGTAGAGTGACGAATTCGGTTTGAAGAGTGTCCAGTTTGATTTGAAAAGTCTTTAGTTTCAAGTGGAAATGGTATATGTGAATGGCCAAGCGATCATGAGAAGGGATTCCCGGATGTTGGCCAAGAGATTAGCGAGTGAATGGACTGGCGAAACGATCGAGAAGGAGTACAAATAGGAATAGGCGCCTGCCCTCAAGTGATTTTGCTTATTGTTAGGCAGACTCAGCCTACACTCCGATTATACTGTCCCTATCGGGAAGCCGCACAACTGTAGGCGGCGCTTCCAGCTGCAACACCCGTCTAAAGGCCTTCCCAGACTTCTGCGGCGTTGCCGCTGCCCTATCCTTCATCATAGGGCAGAGTTCGCCGCCAGCGGCGTCCCTGCTCTATCCTTAACCACAGTGGCGAGCGGCGTTGCCGCAGAAGTCTGTGGGGGCCTTAAGCCCCTGCCCTTTTGCACGAGGATCGCCTTGCTTGACGCCGTCCCCGCACTCCTCATTCCCCGTGCGCGCGTTTTTTCGCCGCCGGTACAGGGTTGCTTTGATGGGTCGTCGCAGTGCGACGGAGCGCACGCTGCGAACGATGTCGCGCCCATACATCTTCATCGGCATCATTGTTTTGTGGCCGTGCACACTGCCGGCGAAATTAATTACCGTGGTGGTGGAGGGGTTTTTTTCAGCTGCAAGAAGAAATGCGGCCGACATGATTGATTCGAGTGATTCACTAACCAGCTGTCCGTTTTTCGTCCTCTGGGCGTAACGGGGCGCGCTAGGGAAACAAATCGCGAAAATGCTCTCGGACGAGAGGCAGAGAGAAAGACTCGGCGCTGGGCCGGGCCGAAGATTCCGTTCACTGACTCCGTTCTACTTTTTCCAGAGAGACGGTGTTTCGATTTTTCCGGTCGTGTTGCTGCTGAGACGGGACGCGGCATGGCTTGTCGTCTTCGTCGAGAGGTGCATGTGCGCTCTTTCCACTATCATTGTCCTTTGTTCCAGTGCTTCTTGATTCCGAGATTATTGAACTTATTCTAGAGATCAGGTGGAGCCACGAGCAGCTCTTGCCCAGTAGGCTGATACTCATATATTCAGATGCATTCCTATCTGTTTCCCTTGTGTTCACTTGACATAATAGCAGCGGGGTTTCGGGTACCTTCTGCCTGTGCTACTGATTATTTCTTTAGACCTTATTTTCACTGATAATGTAGGGCTGCAGAAGACAGGGTTTCTATGAACACACGACCCTGTTCGACCTTATTCAAGGCCTCTTAGCAATTAATTGTGGATAGCCGCACGCTTTACATTTACTAACGTATATAAGGCAAAGATAGCATTGCGCGCAGTAATCGTAGATATCGATTAAGAGTCGCAGATAATCAATACCGCTGACAGCCGACGCTGTATAAAGGTTCTCTAAGACTTCGTTTCTGTGCAAGTTCGACTATCTGAACATCTGTGTTGTTTGAACGTGCGGTTGCTGTAGGTGCTTCGAACAGATTTCCATCCAAATGGTCGAATGGATCGCTGTGAATTTTCTTCTTCGAGTTGATGAAGGTGCTTCCACCACGGTGGGACGGTGCTGCCGAAGCACATCAAATGCCGCTCACAATTATTTGAGTGACCACTTCAAATGGCATTCCTGAGAGATTTCCAACATTCCTCCATGTTTCTGAACGTGTATAATGTGAGTGCCGAGATTACTTGAAGAACGTAGGGTGAAGGATAGCGTTAATCAGTCGCTGTTTTGGGATATACTCTTCTACGAGATGTCGCTGAGACAATCTGAATACGTATTTGACCTACACAATGAATTACGTCGGGTTGCCGATGAACAAGGTAGTGTTCTATTCCTTCAAACACACGTGGCAGCAGTTGATCGCCTCCGGAGGGTTCGAAGGCTGGGATGGCCTGGGCGGGATTCGGACCATGAACCTCTATTCGAGGTTCACGTGGTGCCGACACCTCCTCCGACTGTGCTACCACGCGTCCTCGATATTATTTACCTAGATGAGACAACTTATAATTAGGCATGTCGTCAGTGATGCAGAAGCGAGCGGCCGCATGGCGTGTGTCTTTTTGTCGACCGTCCGGTTTTAGCAGTTCAGTAGGGCCAGTCCTTTTTTCGCTAGGAGCGTGTGGTCATGTTGCGTGTAGAAGCAGGGGCATGGTCAAAGTGCTCAGCTTTTTCCAGCGCACGCAATGCTAGCAGCATTTTCGCCGGTTTAGTCATGCACCGCCATTATGTCAAAAAGACAACTGAATTTTCAGGTTTTTTTTTTTGTTAAAAGAGGAGAACTCGATTGCAATGTAAAAAAATTGGCCTCAGGCGAGTTCCGAGTACTGTTATTCCTTTTCTTCGTTCTCCTTGCCATGCAATCTCTATTCCGCTTGACTCTCAGATGTATCATAATAGAGCTGGACAAAATATATAATATAACTGAATCTGTGATTACTCATGAATGCGTCTCCGCAGTAGCCGGCTGCTGTTGTCCTCCGCAGTCCCGACTTCGAGCTTAATGTGTGTCGACGATTGCGATGTTGCTGAATGTGTTTTCAGCGTAGCGATGTGACTCCTCTTTGTTGAACTAGCGATGATATCCGGTCTGTGTTTGCATAAAGTATTAACCCTCGTGTTTACCGAGCAATTAGCTGGTAACTGGATCAGCGTTCCGATGGGTTTTTCGACGTTTCCGATCGATCAGTGTTTTCGTCAATTGGTCTTCTCGTTTCTCACTACGACTAATTACCACTGGTTTGAAAGCGTCGCTTGGCAGTGGGCCCAGCATTTCTGTCGTCAATTTCGACGACGAAAATGAAGATAAACATAAGGATAATGGACAAATAACAGCGCAATCAGTCCTGTTTGGTATGCGCCACGCAATCTATTTCTATGGAATGTCGCGAAAGTAATTTGAATGCACATATGATCTCTAGAATGACTTATGGTGGCCAGCTGATGGACAGGCCAGTGTTTTATTCTTCCCATACAAGCATCCAACCAATTCACGTCTGCCAATTTTAACGCATGGCCAAGAACGCTGCTCTGAGCTCTCAAATGATGAGCATGAACTCACCCTAACGTTCCGCCACTGACAATGAGAGTAGGAGGATTGGTTACTGGCACAGTCAAATCAGACTCACCGCGGCACCCGTGTCACGGCTGGTTATCCAGCTGGCAGTGCTCTGTCGAAGGGAGCAGAGCGGTGATGGTTAGGCGCTCACTCCCGTTATCGATGCTTAGAAATTTGGTACCCTTCGAGCAGTTCGCATGATGAACTCCACAGTAGGACTGCTATTTTGTCTCGGGTAGAAGGTTTATTTTGGGGGTATGGAGCGGGAAGTGCTGAGCTTCGGCGGTTCGACAATCAGATCGCGGTCGAGTGGAGAAGCGTCATCGACTGCTCGACATCTAATGCTGCTCCGTCTGTTAGCTTCGAAGTTATCTGCGTCAGAGTCACAGTTGATGCCAAAGTCGAGTCTTCAGGCGGAAATGGTTTCTCCGTGATATGTGATGTGTCCTCTGTATACATTGGATCCGAGTGAATCATTTTCGAATAGCCGATTCGGATATCCCGATACGAATCATCCAAAAATCCGAGGCTCGCAAAATCGCCCTTATCCGAACCATCTAATTACCCGAAGATTTTCGATCGGATCCAATGCATAGCCCTCTGTTGCTTTCCTTATCATGGCTGGTGCAGCCGATCAGAAAACGAATGGGGTTGGTGGAGGGGCACAGCGTCCGGAAACCGACAGCACCTTAAGTGCACCTGGCACATCCCACAGGTGTTCTTATCAAAGCCAGCGACGCAGTCACTGATGCCTGTCAAAGTGATAGTTCTAGCTGTTCGCGGCGAAAAACAGACGGCGCGCTGTATCGCAGCAGCGCCGAGTGACAGCGAGGCGGTGTTGTCAGTTGGTAGGCACGGAGTGCGGCGCTTGAATATGCGCATAAATCAGGCTTATGGCAGATGTTAAGCGCTCGGCTTAGCCGGGGATAAAAAGCGGCTTACAATGGATGTATCAAGCTAATCCGGGTGATAGGGTGTTTTAGAGCGCCGTGCAACATTCCCGATGGGGAGCGCAGTAGCAGTTGGAAGCAGTTCGCGGTTCTCCCAATGGTGTGCACTATGCCGCCGTTCCAGCTGCTGTTTTACGACGCATAACGCTCGGAAGCAGTGAGACATAAACGCGTGTATCGCGGAGCGTTCTCGATTCCCGCAGTTAGGCCCTATTTCCTTCGTGTAATTGCTTTGCGAGCGAAAGCTGCTGATTTTTCAGGCGGGTCCACATGCTGCCCGGTGGCTAAATTCCTTATATTGAAACTTGAGTGTTGCCTTCCTTGTATCATTGCATCCAAAATGGTGCTGAATTCAGCGATCTATGCCTCCGCAGAGAATTTGGAGCTCGTGCTTGACCCACTTCGTTACTTTTCCGAACCGACTGACCATACAGTACCGTCGGTAAACATTCGCCAAAACAAATCATTCGCACAACAAACAAACATTCGCCGAAACGGCGGATTAATCCGCCGTTTTCGCTGCTTTGCCATAACTCTCTTCAAAGTCGATTATATCCAATGAAATGCACATTGTTGGAATCAGAGCAACATGATCTACCCAATGGCATAGAAATTTCTACAAGATTTTAGAATTTTTGAGTTCGAGATGACCTAGATTAATCGATCCCGTATTTGTCTTGACCTGACCCACATTCGCACCTGAGTCTCGCCTAATTGTGCCACTGCCAGGGGATCGACTTGCCCAGAGAAATTTTTAAATTTTTAAACGCTGTCGAAAATGTGTTTCATGCAAATTTTAGGTTTTTTCTCACCACTGCGATCTCTTTGATGTCAAATTCGCCTAGTTTGTACCAAGTTCAGCATTTCATTCATCTTCAACTCTCCGATTTTTTCCATTTTCTTAATTATTTACGACCGTACCACTTGTTCTAGAGGAATTTTTGATCAAGTTCTTGACTATGAGGTGTGGATTACAAATATGGGTTTTGGGCTTACTTTAGTTAGAAGTAAGATAGCAATCAGCCACCAATTTGGCAGTGTAGCGTTCCAAGGAGACATGGCCTGCAAGAGCTACTTCACGCGTGTAGATCTGTGTCTCCACGCGCCGGATCAGTATGGAAGCTGGATATGTGGTAGTACAACATGCAGAGATGCTGCAGCACAAAAATGATGGAGCTGGCATCTCAGGACTGCCAGCTCCACTGCTTCAAAAAGGCCATTTTCTTCTACTTCGACCATGGGACGCAACGCCGACCTCTGTCCAGACCGCGCAGAACAGTGTCTGTTATTTAGCAGAGCCGATATTAGCTTTTTTCGAAAATTTTCCCACTTCACCTTAATCAAATTTATTCCTTGAGACAAGTCCGCTACCGAGTCCAGAGTGTTGCTGTAATTGCAGTGACCTCACCTGCCCCACCAAGCATGTCTTTTGGACATGCAATCACTGCTTCACTCTCTTCACTATTCACACTAACCCAATGCAGGATCAGGCTTGTGGTTCGAGAATCGAAAAAACCTAGATTCACTCCATTTACGTCATTTTGTACATTGTCAACTGCCGATTTTTTTATTTTCGCGAGGCTGCCGGATGGCGCAGGGCAGTTGTTCGCCGTTAAAATCATTTCACTTCAGACAAAGGTCTTTATTATGCGTTTGAGAACGCTTAATGGCAAGAAGCGGTCGTTAAATACATGCAGCTGAAGGCATGCAGATACCCGAATATGATATATTGATATATTGTAAGAAATTTTCTATATTATGCGATCTGCGATACGTCTCCATTCTGCATTCTACTCTTTCTTTCAACCACCATGAGCTTCAATTACCTGCGCCAAACGCCACTGGATGCCTCCTATGTGTTTACTGCACGTTTCTGGCGTTAAAGACATCCAGTACTGCCTAATAGCTGTGCACAATTCCTCTTGTGTTCCAAAAACTCGGCGCCTGCAAAGGGTGCAATCAACAAGGGGTCGACATATGTAGGTCCGGAGAATAACTTCAGTACAAACCTTAAATAAGCCTTCATGCTGCCCCACACTAACTTCTATAGGATTTAGGTCAGGGGACTCGGCGGGCCACTCTAGGGTTTAAATTCCCCCACTCAAGCAGCCTTCTCTTTGTGTAAGAACTAGTGTGGGCCGGGGCATTGTCCTGCACAAGTCGTGATCGCAGTAAATTTTGTAGCGTTTTTTGTAGAAATGTGAAATAATGAAAAAATATTATTGTATGTTACAAAACTTGCCATTTATTTGCTTACCTTTCCGTTGCATGTATTTAATAATTGTTACTTTCTATTGCGTGTTTGTTAAAATAATAATTAAAAATAAAAATAATAAGTAATTATTGCTTGTAATAAATGCTTAGTAACTCCTTTTTCTGAAGTTAAATAATTATGATCAAGTGAGTTTGGAGAAAGTAGTACTTCATTAGTAAAAAAACCTCGATTAGTGTGAGTAGTGAGACGAGAGAAGCTGCGATTGCATGTCCAAAAGACATGCTTGGTGGGGCAGGTTAGGTCACTGCAATTACAGCAACACTCTAGGCTTCAGTTGTGGACTTGTCTCAAGGAATGAATGTAATTAACATGAGGTGGAAAATTTGTCAAAAAGCAAGTATCGTCTCTGCTAAATAACAGAAACTGTTCTGCGCGGTCTGGACAGAGGTGGGCGTTGAGCCCCATGGTCGGAGTAGAAGAGAATGGTATTCTTGAAGCAGTCCTGAGCTGGCTGCTTCATTATTTTCGTACTGCAGCATCTCTGCATGTTTTGGTACTACATGTCCAGCACCCATACTGATCCTTCGCGTGGAGACACAGATCTACACGCGTGAAGTAGTCTTTGCAGGCCATGTCTCCTTGGAAAAAATGGTGGCTGATTGCTACCATACTTCTAAATAAACTAAGCCTAAAAACTATATTTGTAATCCGCACCACATAGTCGAAAACTTGAGGAAAAATCTGCTCTAGAACAAAATTGGTATGGTCGTAAATAAATAATTAGCAAAAATGGAAAAAATTAGCAGTTGAGGATGCATGGAAGGCTGAACTTGGCACAAACTAGGCGAATTTGACATCAAAGAGATCGCAGTGGTGAGAGAAAACCTAAAATTTGCATGAAACACATTTTCGACAGCGTTTAAAAATTTAAAAATTTCACTGGGCAAGTCGATCCCTGCAAGGGGGCACAATTAGGCGAGACTCAGGAGCGAATGTGGGTCAGGTCAAGACAAATACGGGATCGACTAATCTAGGTCATCTCTAACTCAAAAATTCTAAAATCTTGTAAAGTTTTTTACGCCATTGGATAGATCATGTTGTTCTGATTCCAAGACTGTGCATTTCTTTGGATATAACCGACTTTGGCAAAGCGGCGGACACGGCGGAATAATCCGCCGCCGGCCGCGTTTTGGCGAATGTTTACCGACAGTACTGTACTGATCGTATGGGCGTTGGAGAGACCTCTTCTTCTAAAAGTTCGCACAAAATTCCGACGTGCGCTGCGGATGCTCATACTCCTTCACAACTTCAGCCGGCACTCGCGTTCAGGCTCACCGTTCCCTTCATAGAACTTGTTTGAGAGCTTTTCCTGCTGCTTCCTGATATTGAGAGGTCTTGGGCAGATTCAGATGAGGTGTGTGTGTGTGTGTGGCATGATGGGGCGGAGACAAATGTCACCTCCTGGCAAGGATAGATCGGAGTGAACGTCAGAAGACATTGGTTTTGTGCTCGTGTTCGGGTCTGTCGGGACGGGGTGCTGTGCAGTTCCTCTCGACATCAGGGCATGTCGGAAGCACGGAGGGAGAGACTGAGGACAAGACGCATCCTTCCTGCAGTAGATGACATGAGGAAGGCGGACGTGGCTATCGAAGACATCGGAGTAGAAATCCTGAACGACCTTTTCCGCTGCCCTTCTGGATGAGATGGCAGTTCCGTTAGGACGTCGGAGAGTAGTTATCTTGGTCTTGAAGTTGGCGAAGTTCCGGCGCATTGCGAATCCTCTAACCTGTCTATATTATATAACATCGTTGTTGCGGTCTTCTCCCTTTAAGATCCTCCTTTGCCATCATTTGATTGTTTCCTGACGCTCCTGCTGCTCCATCCACGGCGTGGAGTTCCGTCTGTGTAGCTTCGGCCTAACGCCGGCTAGAAGAGTGTGGAGACTCCTTCTGAAGGCCATTCTGGGACACTTCTTGAATTTTGCCGCCTTCTTTCCTCCGTGGGAGACCGAGATTTGCACGAAGGAGGCGGTGGTCCGTTCCTGTATAGGATTTGGGGAGGACAGAGACATCGCTTAGCCAACGCTTGCAATTGAGGACCTACTTTGCTGCGCAGCTGTCTATGGACAGGTTCCCTGGTCCAATGTTGTGACTGAGGTTTCTGGAATTACGGGTGCCCATGGTGTTTATCTTATGTGTACACCTTATAGGGGGTTTATACGGCATGTACGTAGTCCGGTTCAGCTGCGAGATTTTAGAAACGTCTCCATCTTCTTCCGTCATATCGCTGAATAGATGGTTTACTTCGAAGCGAGATGATTAGGGCTCCATAATTGTTTCTTCAGCGGAACGTGACAACTTGTGTGGCCTATTAGGGCGTTCTCCACGCCTGCTGTAGGAGAGCATCACTGAAGGCCCAAGATTGGTAGGCTTGACAGTCGCACTATGCTTAGTCCAATGGGAGTTTTACGGCGGACGCAGTTTGTTGTTGATACAACAAGCGCCAGCTGTGTTGTGATGATTTATTCGTAAGGTATTAGAAGCGATCATCAAGGAAATGGCACTCGCTATAGCATTACTTTGGTTGTCGTCGTTGCCCCTGACTTGCCTTCGAAATTGAGCGATGTATCGGCGACCAGTTCCACAGCTGTGTGCAGATGATCATAAGGTTGTTATGCGCGTCAGCGGCTCTCTTTATCATAAATTCGTTTATTGGTGTATTAGTAGCGCGCATGGCCATAAATTTCTGGTTATGGCGATTTTAAACTGCTCTCGATCGGTTTTCACCGGCCTGTTTTTCGGCGTTTATGGTTTCGTCAATTAAGCGGCTCCCAGTTTCGTGTGATGCTGGAAAAGTGCACAGCGACATTGTTCTCGCCCTGCGCCAAGTGTGGAATTATCGACGCCTTTTAGTGGTCCAGCTACTTCTATCTTAAGTCTGTCACTCTACAAGACCTCCTAGTCCTTTACCTTCGGCAATAGAATCGTTCATTACAGGAACTGTTTGGGGCGCATAGAGCACCACAACCCTATACATCAGTGGCATAATTATGTACGTCATAACGCGTCGGGACCTTTGATATTGCAGAACTCGAGTGTGCATCCCAAGTGAACCGTGCGAGTATATTTCATTCATCGGCGCTATGAATGCATTTTACATTTTTGGTTAATCGTGGAGCGGCTTGTGGCTGTTATAGAAGATAGAAGTGGTTAGAAGGATGTTTAGTTGCGATCAAAACTCTTGCGACGGGCGAAATTCGAACCCGCACCTTCTGCTTTCCGAGCAGCGGTGCTACACCATCGCTGTTCGACCGCACGGAACATACACGATATGTTTTGATCGCAACCAAGTATCCATTTAAGAACTTCTAGCTTATATAACAGCCGCTCCGGGCTAAAGCAAAAATGTAAAAATCATTTCTACCAGCGGCTGGATTCATCAACAACTGACAGCAACTTAACAGAGAAAAATACAGCCGAAATCCCTGATAGCACGGCTTATCAAGCGATATGGTGAGCGATAAGCCGCGTTATCTGAGTTTTCCGCTGTGAATCCTCTGTTAAAATCATGTAAGTCGTTGATGAGTCCGACCCCAGGATCTTCAGCTTAACCGATATCAAGCTGATATTAGCGGTCGGGTCATGCCGATATCACTGGTGAGTGCTGATAGGCGCTATTAATGTTGAGGCTCGGACTTTACCTGGGGTGGCCGACTCGCTCATGCCTGTGGTCTCTCTTGTCATCTGGAGGAGGCGAGTTCTTCGAAACGTCAGCAACTATTAGGTTGTAACGAAATAAATGGCACTGAACCACTGTAAATTTAAACAGTTAATATCTCGGCTTGTAGGCGAGTTTATTAATCGAAATAAAAACCTTCTGATTCTACACATCTTCGCCAACGTGACACAAGCTTTTTATCCCAGTAGCATAAAAATCAGAAGTTCTGGAATTGACGAAATCTTCGAAGGCACTTTCGGCATCCTGTTGGTATTTGAATATTTTCCCTACCAAGAAGTCGCCAAGATGCTTGAAGAAATGGTAGTCTGTTGGGGAGAGGTCGGGAGAAAACGGAGGATGTGGTAGAGTTTCAATGCTCAGCTCATTCAATTTCTGCAACGTCATTCGTGCTACATGGGGGCGAGCATTGTCGTGCAGAAGGAGAACTCAAGGCCGGCCGGATATCCTTCAATTTTTTTCATCATTTCTTCAATTTCAATGCAGTACTTCTCTGCCATGATGGATTCACCGGGAGGAGGGAAGCTGTGGTGAATAATTCCCAGCGAACACCACCATACTGTCACCATTACTTTCTTTTGGTGCAATTCCGGCTTCGCAAAAACCTTGGGGCTCTCATCGCTGTCCACCCACTGTGCCGATCGTCGCCTGTTGTCGTACATTATCCATTTCTCGTCACAGGTTACGATGCGATCAAGGAATGGGTCCGTTTCGTTCCGTAGAAGCAGTGCGGACGAGATCTCATATCGTCGGTTTCTTTGCTCCTCAGACAGCTCGTGAGGCACCCATCTTTCCAGCTTTTTGGTCTTTCCAATTTCCTTCAGATGCCGGGCAGCTGTGTTGTGACTGACGCCAAGAACCTTCGCTATCTCCCTGGTACCTTTGTGTGGATCCTCCTCTACCACATCTCTCAGCTTGTCCTCATCAACATCACTATGCCTCCCACGACCTTCATGTTCTTCCAAGCTCTCATCTCCATTCCGGAACTTCTGATACCAACGATACGCCGTCCGAATTGTGGAACATCCTTGACCGAATGCGGCGTTGATCTTCTCGTCCGCCTCCTTAGCTGTAGTGCCCAGCTTGAATTCATACAAATAAATGCCTCGGATTACCCTTTTGTCCATCTGCAAAAAGTCAATAAAACTCTAAAGTTTTCCCACTTTTACATAGAAAGTTTGGTACTCACCGGTAGAGCAAAGTTTGCGCTTCTAAATGATATGCCACATGTTACGGTTTGTTCTTGATCAAACGCGTAAAGACGCGCCAAAAAGTGGCGCGAGCCAGTGCCATTTAATTCGTTACAACCTAATAAGTCCGTGCCGTCCATCATCGTAATATAGAGCCCATCGAGCAGAAACTGTTCCAACATTGAAACTTATAGTGCCATTACCTGGGTCAGCGTCACCTTTTTGCATAAGCCGAGAGCGCGTTCGGTTCGCCTTCAAGAGATCATGTGAGGGTGGAATATATGGCGCATTCCACCACATGGTTGGTTGACAAGGAACTTTATCTGCTTATCCCTCATCGAAAGCTCTGTCAGTTAGCATGAAATGAACAATTTTAGCTGAAAAACTTTCAAATCGGAAGGGCTATGATATATTTTGTATCTCAAAGCTCTCTTTGAATGCTTCTTCAGTTCACTTCAATTTTCTGAAGAGATAGAAAAGCACTTCTCTAACCTCACCACTGCGTCTCGTTTATCCGCGAAACTTAAACAGCAGGGTTTCTGGAAACTTTCGATACAAAGTTTATAATTCGTTCCTTTTTGGTCTCCTCTATAACTGAATTGGCCTGACCTGATAATTCTTTGAGGGGCTATGAGTGAAAGGGTAATATCACCATATACAATCAAATCCAACATTTCGCATTAGCGGGTCAATACTAGGCAGAGGTCGCGTCGTCCACCAACAGTTCTTGCTAGACATGCTACCTCTCGGCGTGAACCGCTCATCGACTCCACCTAATTCCACAAGCCATCTTGTGGAAATAGGTGGAGTCGATGAGCTGTTCACACCACACAAAGCTTCTAAGACCGCTCTGGTGCTAATTGTGTGACGTAGGAAAGCGGGGGTGGCTGAATTGGTTGTCGGGCAGGAATGAACTTGAAACAGAGCGCTACAATAAGACAGACCTTTCCACGCTAAGGTGTTTGTCTAATGCCGATTTTAAAAAGCGATAGAGGACGACGTCGAATGTGCCACCCATTCGACTTCTACGAAATATCGAGGAGTCCATTCGAATGCGCGTTTGGACTGCAGTTAACGCGTCTTGCAGCCGATGGACCAGTCAGTGTTTTGCTGTTCCCAGGTAGGCCTGCTAGGAATTCGTCGTGCCCAGTGCGATGAAGCGCTTTAGTAGTGAGCGGGACTTGGACTAGGAACCTCGACTCGAGTTGCCCGCTGCAGCCGGCGCCTTCTCTGACTGCGCTACCGACGGCGACCCTATCCGTTCACATGTGCACGGCTATGCTGGAGGCCTTGCACCGGCAATCCCTCAGTCCTTGTTTGGAGGCCTTTGACGTGCAGCCACGTCACTGTGCGAATTGTATCAATTATGATGGTGCCCATTCACCGTGGGGCCTGACTTCTCATCGTTAATACATCGTTGACCTCGACGGCATTTGAGGAATGCCTCGTATATGCGTTTGGGCATCCCACCTTATCGTCGAAGTGACGTTGATGCGTGCATTGGAAACGAGCGGCATCCTGTGCTGAGCGAGATTATCGTCGCTTTTCAGCGAGTGGAAATGTTTGACGGAGGTTATAGGCCATAACGTGGTTCTGAGCAGATGTCATGCAACGAGCTAAAGACCAAGGTAGATATGCATTTTCTTGCGACGCCAACAGCCGTCGTGCAATACCGCCCTTCGATGATGATGTGTTGTATTTGGTTGTCCCTGACGTTTTTTTTGCATTGGCAACGCATAATATCCAACAAAGTATAAATAAAACAACGAGGTGTATATTCAATTTCCAGAGCTAGCCGCGAAAATTTAGAAAGACTTAAAAATAATCTACCATTTTCAAAGATACGATGAAAATTTTGGCCACTTTGAGGATGTTTTTCACAGTTACATGAATACTTCAAAAATCTCTCTATTTTGAATGTGCTTTGCCTCTGCCTTAGCGGAATGTACACGAGAAGAGTTTCGGATCGTCCTTCAATGCTCGTAGAAACTACACTCTCCGCCAATTTTAATAGGCTCCTTTCGTCAGATGAATCAGGTCACGTCCACTAAGGAGCCTGTGACTGGTAAAATCAACCGAAGAATCGAATGAAACAAAGACCTTAATTGAACATCAATGCGGTCCTCATTGCTGAAGAAGTATGGTGGTAACAGAGGATGACGTTAATTATTCCATTTTGGGATGCGCCACACATTTTGCTTCCACGGGATATTGTGGAGGCAACTTGAGAACGTACTTGACCTAAAAACAATGACTTGCGGTGGCCAGCCGAGAGGTCAGTGCTTTATCCTTCTCAGATAAGTCTGGTACAAGTTCACCAAGCAACGATTAATGAAAGGTTGGCCTGGACGGGAAATATGAACCAAGAATCTGGACTAGGGTGCACGCGACATCCGGCACCCCTTTCGACTGCGCTACCACGCGCCCATTAAAGAAGTATACGCCATGCAACTTACCTCACCTGGAAATTTAAGAGATTATGAACTTCTGGCGCGTACAGCGCAGTCCGTGTGCACCTCGAATCGGTTCAAGGTTTTGGTCCCGTCCGGGCAAACCAGGCGTTCCATTTCTCTGTGCTCAGCGAATATTTAGAAAATTATCCGGGAAGGATGGAGCATTGACTTGTCTATCGGTTGGCCATGCTGAATAATTGAATATATCAACTGCGCGTTTAAAA
Organism: Heligmosomoides polygyrus bakeri; assembly: GCA_947359475.1. Taxonomy (NCBI): domain Eukaryota; kingdom Metazoa; phylum Nematoda; class Chromadorea; order Rhabditida; family Heligmosomidae; genus Heligmosomoides; species Heligmosomoides polygyrus. Next base: position 73,839,067 of record OX375869.1, read on the forward strand.
TTGTCTCACCGATAGATCGTAGAAGCAGAAGTAGGTTTCGCTCCTAATCATATCCTTTATCGTTTTTTCCCCCGAATGTCGAACTGTGTTGATAGTGATACACTATAAGTGCCATTATTCTATTCCCCGATGTCCAATTCCCCATGGTTTGACTGGAAGCAACACGGGATTCCCAGAGCTCAGACGTAAAAAGGCAAACAACCTTGATTTCTCCACAAATGGAGCAATCAGATTAAAGTAGGCTGGCAAGGAACTTAAACCTTTCAGTGCACACAAAAGAATTTAAGCTCCATCTTCATTTTGTTCAACCTTTGTCGTTTCTTTTCAGGGGTTGTCAGACTAAGAAGTTAGATTATTTGTTGTTGGAGAAATCGTACAATTGTTTAAAAATGCAAATCAAGGATAGAGGATGACGGACAGCGCTAGTCAATCCTGTTTGGGAAGGGCCACGCATTCAACTTTTATGGAATGTCATGGAGACAACTTGGATGCTTATTTGGCCTGTACCATAACTTGCAGTGGTCGGCTAATGCATAAACCAGTGTTTGATCCTTTCCGTACAAACCCAATAGCAATTAGCCGACACCGGAGGGATGGAAGGCTCGGTTGAGCTAGACGGGGAATCCAAACCAGGAACCTGGAGTCCGGTGCACATGGCTGCCGGCGTCTCCTTCAGCTGCGCTACTAAGCGCCTAAAAACACAAATTCAGGCGGTTATTTAGAGTGGTATTCCCTTGGCCGATTCAGCTAGCCCCCCTCTTTAGGCAGTTTTTTGTGGGCATCAAATTTGGGTATTTATCAATGCAAAATGCTGAAGTGATTGGGCTTTCTATTTATTCATTTCACCTTTCTCCTCTTCAATCAGCGACTTCTGGAGTGAAATAAGGATTGTTTTTTCTCCTACGTCATCCCTAACTTTGGGGTTCCTCCTTACCTTCGCCATATAGATGGGAACCGCCGTCAGGCGAAATATGAACTGCGAATGCTTGGTGTACGGGATTTGCTTCTCCTGACAGCTCTGCTATCTATCCGGTGCATCCATGGGTCGGATTCATCAACGACTTGCATAACTGTAACAGAGGATTCACAGCGGAAAACTCAGATAACGCGGCTTATAGCTCACCATATCGCTTGATAAGCCACGCTGTCAGGGAGTTCGGCTGTAATTTTCTCTGTTAAATTGCTGTAAGTTGTTGATGAATCCGGCCCCAGATGGAGTTATTCTTGGCGGGATTAAATTTCTTCAGCGGCATTCAATTTGCACAACAAGGTTGTTTCCAAGTCGCGTGGAGGCGTAAAAAAAGATCTTTTGAGAAAAACCTAGTCATTCCATGGGTCGTGCGTTCTTCCTTCTGGGATACCTGCAAATTATGTAGTGTTACCAATTCCTCACAGATGTCGTTTGAAATGGTAGTGCTACGCATATGCCACAGACAAAACGAAGTCTATCTATCGACTACCATTTATCGATAATGTATGATATCAATTTTTGCATACGCTTATGAAATTGCGAGGATATGGCAAGTGGTCAAAATAAATCACTGTTTCATTTTTGTTGCCAAATTTCATAGCTGCGGAAGTAATCAGTAGTATCGTTATCGTTGTGCCCCTACATTCTGCTCTGAATTCTAAGTGGCCTCTCTCCTGGTTCTTGCAGCTTAGTTGTCTCTTGGCGATGAGCAAAGATCGGCTTAGTCCAACGATTATTTCTCGCGTTAATCCAGAAATGGTGCTTCTGTCATGCCTATTAGTGTCATAAAGGTGTTCAATGTGCTCATTGTGTGCTATAGCTTAGCCGGAGACCTAGAAAGATGAAGGGGACAAGAGTTTGTGAGCAGTCTTATCGTTGCTTCTATTATAGATTCAGAGATAGGTAGGCCTCCATTACTCTAACGAGCGGCTCTTTTGTCTTTAGCGGCTTCCATGGCGCTACGGTTTCTACCGTTAATTGTTAGTGGTGAAGAGCCGTTCGATTAGAAGATTCTTTCTGTCCTTGAAACTATTCGTCGATCGCATAAGTGAATCCCTGATACTTTGACGGCCAGCCGACGAACAACAGTCTCTTGATGGTTTCTTAGTTTCTTGTTGTGGTCCGATTAGAAGGACCTCCTGTTCTCCGAAGTTCAAGTTCGACCCGTGCATGTCATCTAAATCATTCATCCCCAAAGGGCTGGATGAAATGTTGCTCCTCGACATCACTCAAAGGCGTGGCGTATCCCAAAAATAAGAGGAAGGAAACCTCCATTCCGCGCCTATTCTGTCTTTTAAAATCACAGTGGCGCTTTTGGAGTGCGAAATCAGTGAAAACCCCAGCGGCCTATCGTCGGAGCCCATGCGTCCGTGAGTGACGGCGGGTGTTCGCTTCTCCGCTCCTTCCTCTGAAGATCCGGTCGCGCACTGTCTGTCTATCATAAATTACGACGCCATTAAACCGTCCTTGCTGAGGAGATCCAATCACTCTTCCCGTAATGGGCATCCTATTCGTTGACCTCGGCGTGTGAAGAGCTCGATGCGATTATGTGCCCGAGTAAGCTGATTTAACGTCTCGCTGGCATGTTGTGCTGTGTCCGTGGTGAAGAACCACTAGCTCTTTTGTTATTGCCGACTCGTTGACAGTCTTCACGCACCAATATGCTGAAAAAGCCTCGAATATTTTTTGTTATTTTTAATTTTTATGCGCTGTATTGGCTATGTTGTTTATTTTTTAACCGAAGATGATTAAGTTGCTCGGCATTTAGCATTGGTGTCGGGATGGCTACGCGTTTTAATACTTTTGGGTCATGAACTGTGGACTCGTCATCGTCTATTCGTGGGCGTGCATAACGCCATATTGGTACTTGGTTCAAATTCCTCCACACCTCTTGGTGAGCTGGTCCCGAACCATTGATGTGTTGCGCTCAGCCCATGTTGCTTCAGGGCATTTACCCCATGCCGAAATTGGGAAGGCCGACCTAACCGATTGCGTTCATGGGTTGTACTTCAGAAGAATTATTCTAGCTTTATGTGTGCTGGCCTTTTCGCTTTGAAGCGTATGACTGAGCGATGGAAAAAGGCCATCTTAGGAGATATAGAATATGGTAGTAGTCCTGCTGTCTACCTTCCCCTCTGTCCTTGTGTTCGTCTGCGCAATGGCCGGAGTGAGGGCTTTGTAGCTCAATCGGCATTAGAAGTGCCTACTTAGGGTTAAACATTTGAGGTGAGCATCACGCGAACATGATGGACGACAGGTCTCACAACGATTAAATAGTATCGAGCGCTTACTATGGATTTCTGAAGGAAACCCCAGCTACTTGTTAGAATGGCCGTTAGGCTAGCTGACTGGTCTTTTTCTTCTGGTCCTTTTTATTTTTGATCAGAGATGACAAAAGTAAGTGAGGCAGAGCGTCCTCCAGTACTAAGCATCTGGATCACTGCCAATTCTGTGTTGGAGAATCAGTTTTGTTGGATTCGAGAAAGCGCTCTGCTAACTTCTTTTGAATGTTGTAATGAGTGTGTTACCCACTCCAGTTGCATTGAAAAAGATTATAGCAGAAAGTAAATGTCTGATTCGTATTTTTCACTCTTGCAGCTTCACGTATCCTATATTTTATCTCTTTGAACCTACCTAGCGGAAATCAAGCACATATATCTTCGATGTGCAAGCGAAGTGCGTCGAAGAGTAGTCCTGATTCGTTTCCTCAGTCCGTTTCCTAGGCGCGGTGTCCTAGGTGCGTTACAATTGCACCGCAGAGCACTGTTTTCGCAGAATTTTCCATCGTTTAACGACCCTCATGAGAACTCACCAGTTGCATCACTCGATCCACTGAAGCGCTAAAGGCTTTTATTTATTTATTTGCTTATTTATTCGTTTATTTATTCATGGACATGTCAATATATACAATGCACGTGGATAAAAAGAAAAGGAAATGAAATGAAGCCAGGACGTGCCAAACGATCTCAGTATATATGGTCGCCAAATAAAACATAATGCTAAATTCGCTTAAACAGACAAATTTGCGAGCAATAGATGACCTGAGAACCGACAGCGACAACTGTGTGACATTTTCGGATTCACCAAGCAGGCAGTTCAGCTCCCGGAGATTCCTCTAGGTGAAGAAGAGTGATCTAGCCTGTGTCCTTGCGACGCTGACATAGATTCTGAGTTTCCCTTTTTTATTTCATGAGAATAGAGATTTGAGGAATAGCAGTGGATTAACTGCAGCGGTTCTAGTCAGAATTTTGATCAACATGAGCAAATCAGCCTTTTTTGCTCTGGAACACAGGCTGGGAAGACCAAGATTCTTTGCTCTGGTGGATCCTTTCGGCAAATCGCAATATTGAAGTCGACAGCATCTCATAAACAGCTTAAGTGTATAATAGTTCTGAACGGTTTTCAATAAACCTATATTCTTCTTCCTTCGCTTTGGTGGTGTTGAACATGGTCGGCCTCGATCGGCCGCACGTACGTTTTGTAAGCTCGCAAGAAGCTCTGCAGGTCTTTTCGTTTTCAATATTTCTTAAGTAATTTATAGGTTCGGAAAATTGCTTTTTCGACCAACGCTCTATAGTGGTCGTCAAAACTGAGACGAGTCGATGTTGAGAAGAACTAGATCTCGATCCACAGAGACCGACATCAGTGACAGTCCTCTTAGATTGTACGCTGACTGAGGAATTTGACTTCTAGTTCCGACTGTGAAACTACAAGATTTTTCTAGTGCATGGGGTAGCTCCCACATTTTTGCACACTCATCCACGCATTATGGGCGCGTGTAGCGCAGTCGCAGGAGGCGCGACTATCGCGTGCACCCGATACCAGGTTCCTGGTTCGGATTTCCCGCCCAGGCTAACCAAGCCTTCCATCCCTCCGGGGTCGGTGAATTGGTACCAGACTTGTCTGGGAAGGATAAAGCACTGACTTGTTCATCACCGCAAGTCATTGTATGGCCAAATACGCATTCAAATCGCCTCCACGACATCCCGTAGAAGTAGAATGCGCTGGCGCATCCCAGAAGGGATTGAGTAACGCCGTCCTTTATCCTTTATTTTATCCACGCATTCAAAAGCTGACCGTATCGCTGGACAGTCTAGTAAATTTTCGATCTTCTCTAGTCCCTTTGTCGATTTCGCGAAATGCTGTGCGATCCTAGAGGGGGGGGGGTCTAAATGCATGTCTGGCTCGTAGTATAGATAGGCTTGTGGTGATCAGCCGATGTAACTAAGTGTTTTATCATTGCCACGGGATCCGAAATCAGGACCAATTCGGGGTGCACGCGATAACCGCCGCTCCTCCACATGCGCTTCACGCGTCCGTTTAGTACCATACATAGATGACTGTAAAAATATGTGAATGCAATGTGGCCTTTGTTTAACCCCGATAGGTTGTTAATATTGTTGAGGAACTAACGCCACAATATCATTGCTGAAATGTCATAGCAGCAGGATGAACGTGTGCAGGCCTTCGATGATGTATCAGTTCTTTATTTTTTCATCGAGAAGGCTGACGTTTTAGGTATTATTTGTACAAAGAACTCTATATCTTCCCATACGTTAGCTCGTGGCTTTTATTTTATTCTATATATTTTTCAAACAGCTTGGACGCTCTGACATTCTTGCTGACCTCTATGTCATCTCGAGAACAATGCAGATGACCGGCCTTGCAAAACGGTGCCGCTGACTCATACCTTCCCTGACTCATAACAGGATGTAACGAGCATTGGCTGATTAGCAGGTGCATGACGATTATTACCGAGGCTTTGTTGCTCTAACACAGATCAAGGCTGTCTGAAACGGATTTCAAGTCTGAGCCATCCATGAGTTGGTTTATTGAGGTTTCAATTGTGTACTGAAGACGCTGTGGCTTACCATCGGGTCACGCAGCTTTAGATGTTTTCGTTACGCATGAAGCTCGATTAGCTTGCGCGAAGACAATTCAAACAGACAATAACAGTTTTGGGTAACGAATTCTTTTCCACCTTATATCTCTAGCGGATCTCGGTCTTCTGTTGATCTAACCTTTTTCACGAGTAACCTTTTCGCTATCAATTAACGTTGCTTGTTCCTTTTCCTAGCACTTCTGCAAGTATGCGGCAAAACAGGGTTTCTAAATACACTGCCTGAATGATCATAGAGTTGTTGTTATTTTAACGTTGCATTGTTTCAGCGATGTTTTACCTGTACTATGTAGCAGAATGGCGGAATTATATGCTGGTACTTGATTTATTACGCCATGCACTACTCCAGAATACTTCGATCCTTATTACTTGACTGATGATGTAAATGTGGTGCTAGTCACCAATTGGGCACTTTGGGAGAGCATTACGTGTCAACCAATCAGGCCGCACCGATTAGGCGTGCCACTCACAAGGGAAGGGTCTGAAGCGTATTCCTGAACAGGGAGAGCAAGTCATATAGGAAGAATCTCTACCCCTCAATTAACATAAAAATGCGTTTCTTTTCTGCCAAGTCTTTGAACCCAAGGAGTAGGGGTCCTTGAACTAGCAATGGAATCGACGCCTCTCGAGATCTGGGGTCTCTTTTACGCCAGTGTCGCCAGTGCCAGCAAGCGGCTCGGGTGCTGTGGATGTGACTTTGCTTCGTACGAGAGAGGACGGTGGTCGATTCTCCTGCACTGCTGTGTTTTTGCATTTTAACTGATTGGTTGAGATTTGAGGGACCCTGAAGTCTACACTATTTCAGACGTTTTCTGCGCATTTTTCCAGCTGCATGATGTGGAGAGTAGCTGTCTTGCGACTTATTTATTACTGACCTTTTTTAACCAAAAAGCAATCAGAAAACTACACAACATGATGATGTAGAAATGTTCAACATCGGTGATACACAGGCACAAAGTGCACGAAGCAGAAGCACTGTTCACAACAGCGCATAGAGCTACAAGCTCCTCACAATTTGCTTCCCTACATGGACTAATGACGTCGGGAAAACCATCCTGCTGGGTTTTTCAAAGAGACTAGGATGTGACGTATAACCAGCTCTGAACCAGGCATAACCAACCAACTTTTCAACGTGAGGATAGCAAAGGATACCTAGACCAACAACACGACCTTCAATGTCATTATAACAAATCCGTTCTTCTTCATCTACCCACAACTTTGACCCCTTCCTTCAGGATGTTGTCCTTTTTCTGCAGGTCGGAAGGAAGATCGTGCGCAATGACGTGGGAGTGAAATCGCTTCATAAGCGACATATAACTGAAAAAAACCCACCTCAGCAGGCTGAATCTGGCCGGTGGCACCCGAAGGTATTGCCCGATTACTCAATGTCTTCAGTCGGGGTATGTACATAGCTTGAATGCAATGTAGAGAAATAAACTTTGAGGAGCCTGTAGCTTTTGCTCGCTGTCCGTATTGTGGCCAGTGCTGCGTCATGTCCTTTGTGCCTGTTTATTACTGGTGTTGAACATTTACATATCATCATTGAATACCACGCATGCAGCTGGAAAATTGCGCAAAAAAGCTCTGGCATAGACGTCAGAAAGCTTCACCCCTCAACCAATCAGTTGAAATGCAAAAATAGAGCGGCACAGCAGAATCTAATCACCCTCTACCTCTCTCGTATGTGCAACGTCACTATCCACTGTACTCCGAGCCACCTGCCGGCAGGTGGCGCGGGCGTACAAGAGAGCCTAAAACTCGAGAGGCGCCGATTCCATTGTGACTTCAAGGACCGCTACTCCTTGGGTTCCCTGGGCTGAACGACTTGGCAAAAAAAGAAACACAGTTTTATTCCATCTGAGGGCTGAGGATTCTTCCTATATCACTTGCTCTTCCCGTTCAGACATACGCTTCAGACCCTTCCCTTGTCAGAGGACCCCTATATGCACTCCCTGACTTGCGCGTATTCGTTACGTGCTGTGATTGGTTCTGATTGATTGACGTGCTTCCGTGTATCTGTGTTGCGCAGATGAATGACGAGGACCACAGAAGTTCTTGGCTCAGAGCTTTATGTAATCTTGATAAATCGAAGTCATTCGTCAACATGATTACTCACCAAAGCCATCCGCGAAGGTCCATGCAACCATGTATTAAAAACTTCAAGCAAATGACATACGAACTTTTAATCAAATATGGATCGCAGGTTCCCCTAGTAAACTGCGGCCTAATTTGAAAACCTAAGCTCTAGGATTTATTCTTCGGAAGATTCCCTCCCTTGTTTCTTGTAACACACTGCCACAATTGCTGTGGCTTGAAGATTAATATTCTTAAGATCTGTTAAAGCACAGTGTTCACATTTTTGAGGCACCTTATATGCTGCACTAACATCTGGAGAGGCATCATATTTATGCGGCTCTTGTGTCACTCTCCATTCTACCCAACAGTTTACGTTTTTGAAAACGTGAAGGAATTAAGTGCGTTCGGCATCCCAGAATAGGTTGAGGGGACGTGGAAGAGCCATCCATCAATGTTCGGCTAGTTGGCTGAATAGGGGGAGGTGGGCGGTAGACGAAGAAAGGCACGCGCAATGCGGTCGTGGCTGTTTCCGCTTGGTTTTCTCGTTCTGCGTTCGCGTCGTAAAGCACGGGCTCGCTGACCGGAAAAGATGGAAAATGAGCGAGGACACCGCTCAGGCGTCACGGAGCTGAGCCGTTACCCTCATCCCAGGTCTTCTCCGTTAAAGGCCTCGACTAGTGGTTACAATTGTTGGAGATTTTTATTGCTGGATCGTCTCTGCAGGCTCTGTTCGTCTGGTCAAATCGGACTCTCTTCTAAACAAGCCTAACGCTTTTGATATCAAACTGAACATCTTCCAAATCAAAACAGCTCATTCCGCATCGAACTAGAGACTCTCCAGAAAGGTCAGAAAGTTTTTTGTTCAAGGAAACTTTTAGTATGATTTCTTTGAAGTTTCAATTCTCCTACTCAATAAGGGTTGTTTGAAAATTCTTATTATTATTCTATAAAATTGTTATTTTTTGAGAAAAACTAATGGTTTTCTTGTGCTAAAAGAATGGATAGCGCCATGCCTTCGTCCAAGGCATCGCGATTTTTATTCGATTGATAGCAAACTTTCTTTTTGCATGGAGTTTCCCACATGTAATTTCACATCTGAAAACGAGAACAAAAACAATAGTAAAGCACATACGTATCCTTCCTTTGAGGATTTATTTAAGCAGCATTTGCTCTGTCAATCAGATAAAAACCGCATCATGCTTTTCGAGTGCATGGCGCGATCTCGTCATCTAATGCACTAAATGATTGTTGCCTTGTTGCGCTTTAAAACAAAATTTAATTTTTTACTTTTCACGAATAAGTAGAATTTCATTCGGGCAGCTGAAAGAAATTGCAAAAGAGGGATCTGTCCTAATCGGCGGGGCTAATAGTATTTTCTTCTCCAGTTCTTGATTTTCTACGACAGCCTGAGGTGCTGTTCCATTGTGCGAGGGCTTCTATTTAAAGTCAGAGGATGTGGTTCTTTAGTATTGGATGACGAGCGGTTGGAAGGATAGGATAGATCCAAAGAAAGTAATATCGAATTTTCCAAATAAAATTTATTCTGTCCATCTTGGAGAGTCTGTAGTTTAACCTATGGCATGCTTGTTTCAATTTAGATGACGTTCACTTTGATTTCAGAAGCACCAAGTTTGTTTAGAAGAGCGTCTAGTTTGACATGAAAAGTGTCCAACTTGACGTGAAAATGGTGCATATTGGCTCTCTACTCAACCTGCTGGCCATGCACCCGGCGCAAGTCGTGTCGGGGGGGGGGGGGGGGGGGGGTCCACATGGCCTGCCGAGTAGCTACATACAGCGAATGTAAATGCAGTCTTATCTCCTTGTTTCGATTACATATCCGTGTTTTATATGTTTCCGACGAATTGGGCAAGGGAGGGAACTCCAGGATGTAGGCAATTTTAACACGGATGTGTCACTTGAGCTACACCCTAGAGTCCCTTCCCCTGCCTAAATCTGTGCTCTCCTCTGCGTCAGCGGAGGAGATCACAGAACACAGCTACAGCATTGTTTGTTTGTGTTCTTTACTATCAGTGTCCCTTGTCTCGTTTTCTTTGTGTTGGTGACACTGGGTGACGCTTTTATAAGGTGACGCACGAGTTCTTTGAAAACAAAAGCTAATGACGGAGGAAAGTTATGAGAAATCAGCAGAGGGTAAATAAATAAATAGCAGAGGGTAAATGAATAAATAAGCCATTCGACACTTCTGCACAGTTGACAACTTTAGACCGAATTATAAAACCCCGTAATCCAGCACATGATTGCTCTCCACGATATGTTGAAGAGAAGTGCGTGGACCAACAGCAAAAATTGATCTTTGATGGCGAATGGATGACTATAAACAGAATTCCACTTTAAGTTGCTGTCCACATACAAACGTTATTAGACGAAAATGACCATTTTAAAGCGTCGGGGTATGTCTTCTAAACTTCGCTCCTTAGAGAAAGGTACTACCAACAATAGCAGTTGTTATCACCACGTCCTCCGCTGATCTACTACAGTTCTTTGTAGTTTTTGGATATGAACAAAGCCTTTATAGGATTTAAAAAGGTCCGAATTCAACAGCGAAAATCAATTCGTACTAGTACGCTTTTATAAGCGCTCCGACACGCCTAAAGATGCGTCTCGTGCTTGCTTCGCTAGGCGCGATGTTGCTGTATTAGTCCGAGTAAATCGAAATATCTGCTCTTTTTCAACTGTTTCTTTCGCTCTTTAGTAACGTTAGAAGTCGTTGTGACTAGCTGCATCTTATAGTCTTACGATGACATCTCTGAAGTGATCAGAACGTTCTCAGCTTGATGCCGTAGATTTCGCCAACGTTCAGCACCAGCACCTTCAGTGATGTCACAGATTTTGGTGTTCAATGCCTCCACCCCTCAAGTTGTTTCGTCATTCTCATTAAATCTTATGGCCGACCTATAGCACGGGCTTCCACTCCACTCTATTGCCTGGAATAAGTACAGGACACCTCTAGTACCATCTCTAAAGTGGTCGACTCAGATGTGTACAAAAGTCGATAATTTCAATCGATACTGGACAGTTGAACAATATAATCATATCATCATGAGGTGTCTACACACGTTGCGGTGGTAAGACACTGCATTTACATCATCGACAGACAAACTGTTGACACGATGATTGAACTGAACTGTGGTCTCTAGAGAGGTGCGTCGTTACTGTAACGGCGTGAAGACTCTCGGGAAGTCTGAAGTCATGGACCAAGCCACGACTATCCGCTCCAACACACTCACCCATTGGCCGAACTTGATAGGATTGGACAGCATCCACAACACTGAACTAGAAAGGTTGGCTGGGCGCTGTGCTACTTCGTGAGGAGAGGGGAGCGGGAGCCACCATAGCATGCTGTGGCGTGCGCAAACCGTACGTTACTACAAACGGCGAATGTTAATGCATGCTTGTCGCCCATTTTCCGTCGCACGCCGCTTCCATTTGCCACAGTGTTTTGCAAAAGTCAATGCACACGGCGAACTCCATTATTCTGTAAGAGCTGAAGAGTTTTGCAGCAGCCTTTGTGATTAAACTAATTCCTTCATTGGAAAATTTTGCTTCTCCCCTAGTTTTGTATCCAGCTTGAAACACCTATTTTGGCTAGGAATTTATGGGATATGCTTTTTGTTGATGTTTTTTATGTACTAACTCTCTCTCTTTATTTTCGTTTTGTGCACGTGGTTGTTAGCCTTTCTTTTTTCCGAATTTGGAGCACGTCCACTTGACGTACAAATAAATAAATAAAATATTGGGTATTGGGTTCTATCCTAGTCGGGGGGGGGGCACATAACTAAACATTATGTAAAACATTAACTTGAGATTCACGCAGTAACTTCTAGAGAACAAAAATGCAGCCCGAGCTGAAAAAAATCACAAAAACAATTGTTTTCCGTCTCGCCACGGTTGTTAACAGACAAACCGATGTGCCCCTTACTATGAAGAGGCTGGGTTATAACTTGTCAGGCGGCGGTCAACTGTGTTTGAATGCGCTTTGCCCCCGAGACATCTTTACAACCGCAGCTGTTGTTTGTTCGTTGTTTGTTTGCTCGTTTGTTTGTTTGTTTTTAGGCACTGTTTTGTCCTCTTTAAGGGGCTCCGTGAGTCTGATGTCAATTCGTTGTTCAGTGTTTAGTTATGTGCCACCCTCCTACCAACTAGGATAGATCCTGGGGATTCTTACCAGAAAATGATCGTAGGCGTATGTTTTGACGGCGAAAGTGAATAACACTGCGAGAATCTTCATCTTTCAATAAGGTTAAGTATAAGGATAAAGGACGGCGTTACTCTATCCCTTTTGGGATGCGTCACGCATTCTACTTCTACGGGATACATCTGAGTGCGTGTTTGGTCATACAATGATGTGCGTTGGCCAGGATAAGACAGCGCTTTATCCTTCGCAGACTAGTCTAGTGCCAATTCACGACCTTGGAGGAATGGAAGGCTTGATTGGCTTGCGCGGGAAATCCGAACCAAGAACCTGGTATCGCGATAGTCTGCACCTCCTCGGACTGCGTCATTGTATGGCTAGATATGCATTCAAATCGCCTCCACGACATCCCGTAGAAGTAGAATGCGTGGCGCACCCCAAAGTAACGCCGTCCTTTATTCCTTATCCATCTTTTGTATAGAAGAAAATTATGTTTTTCTTTTGCAAAGTCCTTGAACTTATCGAGTTAGAGCCTCTGAAGTGTACTATGGGGGGCAGGTGCTTGTTTCCCTGGCATAGCAGCATTTTTTTCTGCATACTCGATGTCTGGAAGATATTGCGTTGTGAGTCTGCGATTCCCTAATAAACTATCGGGGAACCTAGCTTTTTGGGTTCAGGAACTTTGCACGCATGAAAGACATTTTACTGCTATTTAAAGGGTGGAGATTCTTTTAGTGATAATGTTCATCTTGGCCGTTCAGACATTTGTACGCCTGAGACCCTTTCCAGGTTAGACTGCCAACATTGCTGTCGAGGCCACCGATTCGACAGGTTGATTAGGTGTTTCCAGACTGAACGCACAGCGATATCTCGACAACACTTCAGTTACTGTTGGTATCATTGCTTCTCATACAACTTTAATAGCTCCTTTTGAGATTTTAAAGAACGCTTTTTAAAATCGCGCTGTAGTATTAACTAAAAACATGCTTTGTTGCAATAGAGATATTTCGAAGGACGGTATGAAGGCAACCATATCATCATGTCATAGCTGAGGAAGAATAGCAGCTAACTATACAAAGTGAGGAGTCCCAAACTATAGAGCAGTTTTTGCCGTTATTTTGGATACATTTATGGATATTAAAACGAAGAACATCTTGTATTATCACCATTTCCTCTTCTTTCGTTTCATGTCCCGGTTTCTGATCATTTTTAAGCTTAAGCTTTTAAGCTGGTCATTTTCCTCTACCTTCCGCTTTCCATGAAAAAATTGGCACATCCCTACTGAACCAGTCAGCCTCCATCCTAGCCTCCATCCTCCACATTCGTTCCATGATTCAAGGTTCCGTTGTTGTGCCTTGGTCATCGTAGGAAGCTGTCGCATTCGTCAGTCGGGTTCCGTCAGAAGTTCAGTGGACGTTGTCCTGTCTTAGCGCTCCTTGGTTGCTAATCTGTGCTCGGATAAGTCGCAGACTTCGTCTTCTATTGTAAGCGTCCTGGAGTTTCGCTGCAACGATAAGACTGCGTTAGAGATTAGGCTGCATCTTTAGTGTCTAATCAGCAAGGAAAAGGTGCCTCGCTCACAGGAAATTCGTCGTGATTAGATTACGGGCGAAAGTCGCGCCTTCCGAAAGTTCCTGTCATTCTACGAGGTGGCGAGATTTCTGAGGAATTTTCGGTTTTTCGAGAAGAATTTCATCCAGCGCAGATGTGTCTGACATTCTGGCGGTCCTGTGAGTACAATGTGATTAGCCCTGCTCTAAACGGCTCTGCTCTTTCGGCGACAGCGACGACTGCCAGGCGCGAGAATTCCCGCCGATTCCGCCGAAGTCCAGAGGCCGAGCGAGTGTTTGTCGTGCCGTCGTCGTCGCCGGCCGCGCCAAGGCGCGCTGAGCGCGGTGTACGGAACACAGCGAAGACACACGCACGCACACAGAGAGTTGGCGAAGCGCTTATGCGGATTAGCTTCGCTAGGCGGCCTAATTATAGCTAAGAAGATCAGATTAACTTCGTCCTGCTCGGTGATACATCTAGACCCCGAGATATGAGGCGACCTGCCGGCCGGCGACGTGCGCTCGCCCATTTCCCCTCCCCCGCTTGTGTTTCTGGGTGTGTCCATTCAATCACTCGAAGTTATTCCTTTGATGCGGGGATGGAGAGTCCCGGTACCGTTGACTTCTGAATTCAAATGACCAGAACTTTCCTAATTGTCAACCTTCTTTGGTGCTGTTGGTAATTAAATTTCTTTGACGTTTTTAACGGCAATTTTTCGTCAAATTTCCGTTTAATCGGTCAACTTCACTTAAGTACACGTTTACTTCAGTGATGTTGCATCAAATAAAAAAATCCCAAAAACCGTTCAGATACTTTGAGTGGGAAATCCAGTTTCCTAGGCCAAAAAGCAATATAAGGTCGCCATTCTTTACTTGTAGAGCTGGCGCGGAGTTTTTGAAGCTGTCAAAGAAGCACATTATACTAAACTCACTATGGAAACACAAAAGACTTGTCGATCGATGTTTTCAGGACATGTCTCATGGTCAGATGTTCATTGTTACTTTATTGCCTCCTGTTCTTCACCGTGTTGTTCTTCATACTTATTCCTGCCATCGCTAGGTTCTCTTTTTAGTTGTACGCTTTATTGCATGAATTTTCATGTATTAAATAAATAAGCACCATTCTGACGTGAAACTCCATGCTTTTCAAAGCGAACTTGACACTTTGAACATTTCGAAATCAAATTGTACGCCATCGAAAGCAAAACGGACATCCTCTAAATTGAACTAGGCAAACTTTTTTCGATTGACAGAATAGTACGACTTTCTTCGAAAATCTATACTACGCCCCTCCCCCTCAGTAAGTACAGCGTTGAAATTCTAATGAAAATTTTATTAGTCTAGCTGCGATGTTGGTTTCAAAAGTATTTAAGGCGAAGAAAATAGCACTTTTTAGCTAAACATTTGGAAGACATCGCGCTTGGGGTGGATGCTTTCCTCTTCGACATTCAAAAGTATCTGTATTTTGCACTTTAAGATTAGTTTAAAACCATTCTTTTTCTATTTTTTAATAAAATTTTAAGCATACATATGTGTTATCTAAGAGAGATGAATTGAAAATTTTCAAGAAAGTTTTGGTGATTTTTTCCGAACAGATTTCTCTTTGGAAAGTACCTGGTTTAATTTAGAAAGCGTCCGTTTTCATTCCGAAGGTGTTCAGTTCGATTTACAATGTATGCAGCTTGCTTTGAAAAATGTCCAATTTGAAATTGAAGATGATGCGTTTTGATTTCGACCATTAGTCCTCTCCAGATCCAGTCCGAGATCATCAGTTGCCGCGTAGGATCTCGACCAAATTTTAGAGTGAAATAGGAGAGTGAAACGAAGCCACACACAGGACTGTGTGCCTTTCCCACGTTTATAACAGCGTCTCTAATTTCCTCGTGAATTATTTCCAGCAGCTTTTACTATTTTATAGAGATTTTTTCTCAAGTGTTTCCTTCTTATTTTCGTAGGTCGATAACAACTAATTTATCACAAGATCTTCGATAGAACGTAGATTTTAGCAGAATTATGGATATGAGCGACATCTCTTTCAAACGAGAGCACTGGGTGTTTTCTTGCTGCTACATATGGTTGTGCTAGATTGCATCGTTCTTTAATATTCTCTTTGGATTTTAAATTTTTTCAAGCACATTTTTAATCGGGAAAGCTGGAGAGGTGCAACAACTTCGAAGTCTTGAGAAAAAATGGTAATGCTAGTCAGCAAACTCCTTTAGAAATTCCGTTAAATTTCTAAAGGAGCGGTTACGTGGTTCAGTCAGATTTTGACGTAAACTGCATTTAATTCATTAAATCGCTAAATCTTTAAGCGTTATCCGTTAAATTTAACTTCATTTGGAATTTGGAGTAATATATATATATATATAATATATAATATATATGTATATATATATCCCTTAACGAAGATTAATGGTTTTCTAATCGCCTTTCTATAAAGCTATAAATGTTTAGGATCGCAAAGTACATAATGAACTGAGGGAAACCGTTTTTCTCCACGCTCCTGGACGCGAGATGACCTCGCCTCTGGAACCCTTCCCAAAATTACGAGAAAAAAAAACAGCACTGTGTAAGTGATAGGTAGAGGTTATTAAAGTCGTATTGGAATCTTAGAGCTCGACTCCTACAATACTTAGGATAAGGATAAAGGACGGCGTTACTCAATCCCTTTTGGGATGCGCCAGCGCATTCTACTTCTACGGGATGTCGAGGAGGCGACATGAATGCGTATTTGGTCATACAATGACTTGCGGTGGCCAGCCGATGAACAAGTCAGCGCTCTATCCTTCCCAGACAAGTCTGCTACCAATTCACCGACCCCGGAGGGATGGAAGGCTTGGTTGGCCTGGGCGGGAAATCCGAACCAGGAACCTGGTATCGGGTGCACGCGACAGTCGCGCCTCCTCCGACTGCGCTACACGCGCCCTCTACAATACTTATATGATCAAATTCATGATCTGCTGTGGTGGACTTCTCGTGTGTCACAGATTCCCGTAGTTCGTCTCTGCTTTCACTGCCATTTGACCGGACGCTAGACCATAGAATGGGCTGAGTTCTTCAATGAGCAGATGGCGCTAAAGGGTAGTTTTTCTGCAGGTAAAACCTGTGATTTCCTCCTGTGCCACTATAAAATATAAGACATAAGAAATTGCAGAAATTCAAAGACTAAGGAAAGGTGTAGAGTATTAACATTTTATGTTTTAATAAAACTATGTTACATACTACAAAAGCTATTATAAAAGGTTCGTTTTGCCACTGTCTTCAGACGAACCTTTGTGTTATGCTCGTCCCGTGGCTCTTCAGTGAAGAAGAGAAGCATATTTTAAGATATCTTCAAAATCCGCATGTATATATGCCTCATTTGTCCGATCGCTTCTTTTTTCTATTCCTTATCCTCTTGCGTATGATTTTTTCAATATACTGGCGCAATACGATATGAATGGTGGGTTTTCATCTCATTCTTATGAGGTTTGAGGTAAGCTCTCCTACTCTTCACCTCACCTGTGTTGTGTGTCATACAGTGAAATCTTCACTATAATCTGTGCAATGCGGAGCACTTCAGGGATCCCTGTACCTGTCGCGAGCCTTGTCGTAGTTGTCACTCTTCTCGATGCAGTTTTTGACGCTGTTATTATTGCCGCTGCGTTTTTATCACTTTATGGCGATGTCGTAACCTTGCGAGCGAGTGAAGCAAGCAAACAGTGGGCCACTGTTGGAGCTGTATGAGTCATCAGTTGTCAGTCGGTCTGTCCTGGACTATGTCTTTGTTATCTCTGATTGCCTCGTAAACGTCAGTCACCCTAATGGCAACAAGGTCGTCAGTTTTGTTCTGAGTGAGCGCTTTGTTAACGACGCTCGGCCAGCGGAACTGTAGTGGATCTTATTTGGGTGTAGAATGCTTCAGGTTCAATACTCTGCCAACCGCTTTGTAGTGGTTAAGCTCATTTTACATAACTTTTGAATGACCTCTACTGTGCTCGCAAGCAGCTGCAAGGAAGCTAGCATTCAAAGAAACTTCAGGTGCATGCACTCGACAACCAGACTTCCTTGTAAGGGTTAATTAGGAGGAAGGGTCTCGGGCATTTGAGACCTGCAAAAATATTGAGTTCGATAATTAATTTCGTTTCAGAAATAGCGTGAATTGTATATTTTCATGTAAAAGCGATTGCTTGGCTCACTTTATTATATACTGTTTTAAAGGTCAGACTTTACTATCTATCTTCTTTCAAAAGCTGAACGTCATTAGTAGAAACAAATTGGTAAAAATTAGGTTGAAAATGGACATCAAAGAAAGCATTATTGGCCTGCTTTATTGTTCTACTTCCGATATGGGCAAAATGCGGTGCAAGCTTGGAAGAAATTATGCGAAGTTTATGGTGAGGACTGCCTTATTGAAGGCCAGTGTCTGCGTTGGGGCACCCCGAGTGGAGTATCCCACCGCCCCAAATATGCATGCGACCCTGGCTGGGGACGGATTCATCAGCGATGAACCCGCGGTTATAAGCGGTAGAGATATCCACGGTGAAACATTCATTCTTTCTATCCCGTATCTTATCTCTACCCCCTATACATTGCATACCGGCGGGTTTGGTTTTTGATGAATCAAAAAACCCCTGGTTAGTAACTACCACTTGAGGCTTATGGTTAGTTAAAATGACGGGGTGTTAAGGACTTCAGCCCCCAGCGCTGTCAATCAGCGACAGATCATCTCACTACTGCCGGTAAGTGCTAGTTGGTTCCTCGAAGAATAATGGACGTTGCCTTTGATGACGCCGGTGCTGTGATGGCGTAGCCTCCTTCTAGGCTTAGGGTTCGAGTCCCGCTTGGCACGGCTGTTGTGTTCACCGCCAAACATACTTGCAACACCTTGTATAATTTTGTCCAATTGTGTTCCCACAGCTCCTGCAAATGTTTTCTGCTCCACCAAGAAATCAGCGCCATTGACGTCAGTACTGCTTGAAACTCTAGTGACGTCTAAGCAAATTACATCGTTAGAATGATTAGAAGCGAAATGGTGCCCATTCTCTATTGTATGTTTGTTCACTTATTCGATTATTTAGCAGAAAACGAGTTTGAGAAAACAAAGCTCATCTATCAGAGTTATGACGACATGCCTGACGCAGTAGGGCTGACCGCCCCAACTCCCCTTCTGTGCGATTGAAGCGTGATCATTCTTCTTCTCCTGACAGTTCAGTCCGTCCCGAGACATTTCTTGGTCCGCACTGTTCTTGTCAACATTAGCTGCTTTGTCCTAACCAGTGAGGATCTTTTATTTATTTATTTATTTATTTATTTATTTATTCATATTTTCTTTATTCATTCATAGCGCGGGTGCATGACACGCACGCGTGCGACAGAATAAGGAAAATAGTTAAAGCAGTAATGGAAAACGGTAGAACACAGAACATAAAACGAGTACTAGAAGGTAGCAAAGGAAGGTCTACCTGTGAAAGCGACTACTACAATAACTTAGTTAACAGAAATTTTTGGAATTTACGTAAAGGTAAGGGTAGGAGGTGCTCGTTGTCCGCAAGCAGCAAGTTGAGCTCGCGTAAGCAGGAGAGTCTCCAAACTTGCGGTGAGCTTTTGCGATGCAATTTTTACAGGATGTAGATTCCCGTGTGGGGAGTCTAAAACCATAACTAGTTTTTTTTCGGAATCCTCTTCTGTGGTCAAAAAAAGGCGTATGAAGACGTAACCGCGAACTTCATCACGCGCTGCTGCCCCCAACCGGATCGGTCTGTTGGCGCAATGGATAGTGTTGTCGCTTCACAGGAACGTGATCGTGGGTTCGATTCCCTCATATGCTGGTGTTTTTGTATTTTACGGTTTATCATCAGTGGGACTTTATCCCCATTTCCAACACATTTTTCAACAAAACATGGAAACAAATGTCGTTTACGTTCATCGAGCTCTTTGGAAGTGGAAAGGTGAGAATTTTTGACTTCCAGGTTAAGCAAGTTTAAAACTGATGCCAGATTCGGGATCAGCACCCCAAATAACACCCATGCACAAAGTTTGGGCGAAATTTTTGTTTCTGACCTCACCACCCTCATTGACCGACGTGCACAGCCTGCTGGATTTTTGGATTTCCCGTTTTCTTATAACAGATTGAAGTAGGTGTGACTAAGTGAAGGTAGTGAGGTCAGAAGCACCAATTTCGCCCAAACTTTGTGCGTGGGGGTTTTTTGAGGTGCTGATCATGAATCTGGCATCAGTTTTAAACTTGCTTAACCTGGAAGTCAAAAAATCTCACCTTTCCACTTTCAAAGAGCTCGATGAACGCAAACAACACCTGTTGCCACGTTTTGTTCAAAAATGTGTTGGAAATGGGATAAAGGGTCTCACTGGCGATAAATCGCAAATGCAAAAACACCAGCATATATGGAATCGAAGCCACGACCATGTTCTTGTGAAGCGACCACACTATCCATTGCGCCAACCGATCGCAACCCGTTGGGGGTGATGAACTTCGCGCTCACGTCTTCACACGCCTTTTTTCGACCACGGAAGAGCATCCTGAAAAGACTAGCTATGGTTTTGGACTCTCCGCACGGGAATCTACATCCTCTAAAAATTGCATCGCAAAGGCTCACCGCGAGTTTGGAGGCTCTCCTTGTAAGGGAGTTGGTTCCCATTTCCCTTTCCTCAGGCGACCCGTTCTGATTCATGCCCCTGTGGGCTGGGGAACTGTGTCAGCTACTGTCACTCCATGGTCCCCAGCACTTTCCGTCTGGAACAGCTGACTTTCCGCGCTTCATCTTCCTCTTTGGCTTGTGATCACCGCCGAGTGTCCAGGAATAGATCTCTTCTTCAGCCTATTGTACGTCCTGCTAATCCCGTGGAAACGGTAGTGCATCCTAAAACGGAGTGATGCAGCTGCCCTTGTGCAGCCGACCATCAGTGGCGTCGCACAGAAGCCGCTGGTGGAGACCTATGGCGCCAGTGACAGATCAACCTCCCATGCCCTTTTTGCGGTTATTTGCCGAGCGCATTGTGCAGAAAGTCCGATTGTACTTCTATTCAGAGTCACGGGCTGCCAGTCGGTTGCAGCTACGTAACGGTAGCCGCCGAGATCAGCTAATGGGATGTCATTCTAGATGGAGGTTGAGCGTTTACACGCTGCGCTGCCACGTGGAGCTTGAAATGTCAGCTCCAGTTCCCTGCCCTTATCTGCGCAATCCTGGTAGCCCGCTTAGTCTCTCTAAGCCGAAGATAAGGAGGTTCTGATAGTGTCACCTTGTTTTCCGAAGGTCGGCCGCGTTTTTTCATCATCCGACTTTAAGCGAGTCTCTGTTTGCTTAGGCAGTGCAGTTGTCTCAGCTGATAACCCCTGGAGGATTTCCCGTGCGTGTCTTCGCATTCTCACCTGTCTTTGAAATGCCTTCGGAAGAAAATTTCTTGTTACCTCTAAGCCATGCTTTTCGATTTATAGCAATATGAAGCAGTTTAGGGAAGCTTGGCGTAACAGTCAACTTTTTCATTGAAACTGCGAGCTCATTTTTTACCCTGGCCGATTACGATCGATATTATACGTGTTGCGGGTTAGGCTGGGATCAGGAAAGTATCCCGGGTCTTAACTAGATGACGTGCTTTAAACCACCTACCACCAGTTCATTTTTCCTAAAGTTCCAAATTGACCGGAGCTGTGGTGGAGGCGCCAGGCGTATCCCCGATTCCATGTACTTCGTTCTAATTTCCCGCTCAGGTCAATCAAACCTTCCATCCCTCCGTGGTAGTTCAGATGGTGTCAGGCCTTCCTGGAGATTACAAAACTTTGACTTGTCCATCGGCTATCCACCGACATTTGCTGTGAGGACGAAACGCACATCAAGCTTCGGTCCACAATATCCTACACGGTTTAGTGACCCAGAACTTGATGCTCTTTTTGATTGTGGCGATTGACTTGTCAGGAGAGCTGATATCCTACTTCGAAAGTCATCAGCCCTCTTAAGGAGACCCTATGATCTAGTGCGATCCATGTGTGAAGCGCATGATCGCAAATTCTCTCCAAATGCCTAGGTGTTCCCCTTCACTCTCCCTATAGCTTTAAGGTCATGGCGGTGTTTAACTGAACGGACCGGACGTTGCGCAACTGTGGAAGGAGAGTAGTGCTGGTGAAGTTCTCTTCAGCAGAACTGGAGCCAGAGGGAGGCGGGCAGCAGTACACTATCGCGGACGAAGCGTTCGTCTTCGATGAATGGCGGCGATCGTGAGTGAGCGCGTTTTTCTCGCCGCGCTTCGTAGTCTTCGGTGGGAGAGTACTGGGGAAACGGCTCGTTAACTAGATGAGATGGTGTTCTCGTGGTTCAGCGCTCTCAAATGTGTTCGCACGAAATTTTCGTTATGTAGCGCTGTGAAGCTGCAACGCTGAGGGATCACCTTGAAGTGAGACCTCGTGTAAGAGCGTTTCCTCCTGTATAAATGTGTGCAGTCGAGCGCAGCTCAGGTAAGGAGTACGGGGTTCTTCCGTTAAACTTGTGCCTACCCCCTCCCCCATTGGGAAAACCACTACAGCTTATCCAATTGCTAACAATTTCGAGTTCCGCAACTAGCCTATTATTCTCTTGTTGTTCTTTCCCATGTATTCAGCTTCCTTATCTCCTCTTGCTTCGTGCTTATTTAGGCCTAGGTTTTTGTCGCTTTCTGAGGTAATCACCCTCCCTCCATTTACTTGAGATTGGCACGAGTATTTTGCCGCGCTTTGTCGCTAGATGTCGTTTACGGTCGCAACGCCTCACTCGCTGCCGATCGCTCACAATCGCTCTATTTCTCGCCTATTTCCATGTCTCGCAACTTCTCGTCCTCCTGCCCTTACACTCATCCGACATTTCCACTATAGTGACACTATTGCTCTACTCGCTGCCTAGCTCGCTTCGGCCTTAGCGGCTAGCAATCGCTCGGTTTCACCAGATATCGCTCGCGGCCATTTACCAATATATTCACTTCCGAGTTGCCATATGTTGTTCCCACACGCGTTTCCGCTTTCGATCACGTAACGCGATCATTGTGATCTGAATCTGACGAATTTCCGATGCCTTATTCTCACTCAAGGAAAAAATAACATCTCCGAGCTACATACATGTATTCAGTTCTTGAAATCGACATTTTTTATTTTTTTATTCAATGATCTCGCGTAATAGAGAGAGCATGTAAAAACGCAGTGCATGTGCACTCTGCAATCATTTAAAGAATACACAACTACAACACACCTTGATGTCTCGACATTATCTTGAATTTAACAAGCAACAGCTCCTTTACACGCTTACACTGATATCGAGGTCATCACGCTTCCTCATGACAAAATCCGCGGTTTTCTTCTATTCTTCAGCGAAAAGGGCTCAAGAGGACAGGCCCTGGATCTACATTCATTCACTCATCGTCTTCTGAAAAGCACCTCATCATAAGCTTTCGAATGAAATTGTTTTGAGCGCTTTCTAAAAGCTCGGTCCCTCTTTTCTTGCTTGTATGGTAGTCCCTCTTTCAACAATGGTGTCTCATATTTGTTTCGTACGCATATGCATGCCGTTTTCACGTCATGTTGAACACTTCTCAAATCAAATTGGATATTCCTTCAAGCTACCTAGTAATTCGAAATCAAAGCGAATTTTCCAAGTCGAAATTAACTTCTTCTACGTTAAAGCTAGAGTCTGTCCAAAAAGGCTACAATAATTTTTTGTTCAAGGAAAATTAGAGCATAAGCTTGATTGAAATTTTAACTCATTTATCCAATAAGCAGACACATTGTTTGAAATGTAATGAAATTTTTATTTTTTGAGGAAAAGTAATGACGTAAAGCTTGTTTTAAGGAGCAGGAAGGCGGCCATTTTTTAGTGCCAAAATATAGATCACGCCGTTCTCTTTTCCAAGACGTTGCGGTTTTTATTCGAAGCAGAATTTCTGTTTGCATGGAATTTCGCACTTGTTAACGATGCAACGAAAAACTGTAAGGAACACACATATCCTCACTTTGATAATTTATCTATGTGGCATTTACAATATCAGCCAAATAGAAGCTGCGGCGAACATTTTCAGTGCATGGCGCGATCTGATCTTTTAATGAGCTATTAGGTTGTAACGAATTAAATGGCACTGGCTCGCGCCATTTTTTGGCGCGTCTTCACGCGTTTGATCAAGAACAAACCGTAACATGTGGCATATCGTTTAGAAGCGCAAACTTTGCTCTACCGGAGAGTACCAAATTTTCTATGTAAAAGTGGGAAAACTTTAGAGTTTTATTGACTTTTTTGCAGATGGACAAAAGGGTAATCCGAGGCATTTACTTGTATGAATTCAAGCTGGGCACTACAGCTAAGGAGGCGGACGAGAAGATCAACGCCGCATTCGGTCAAGGATGTTCCACAATTCGGACGGCGTATCGTTGGTATCAGAAGTTCCGGAATGGGGATGAGAGCTTGGAAGAACATGAAGGTCGTGGGAGGCATAGTGATGTTGATGAGGACAAGCTGAGAGATGTGGTAGAGGAGGATCCACACAAAGGTACCAGGGAGATAGCGAAGGTTCTTGGCGTCAGTCACAACACAGCTGCCCGGCATCTGAAGGAAATTGGAAAGACCAAAAAGCTGGAAAGATGGGTGCCTCACGAGCTGTCTGAGGAGCAAAGAAACCGACGATCTGAGATCTCGTCCGCACTGCTTCTACGGAACGAAACGGACCCATTCCTTGATCGCATCGTAACCTGTGACGAGAAATGGATAATGTACGACAACAGGCGAGGATCGGCCCAGTGGGTGGACAGCGATGAGAGTCCCAAGGTTTTTGCGAAGCCGGAATTGCACCAAAAGAAAGTAATGGTGACAGTATGGTGGTGTTCGCTGGGAATTATTCACCACAGCTTCCTCCCTCCCGGTGAATCCATCACGGCAGAGAAGTACTGCATTGAAATTGAAGAAATGATGAAAAAGTTGAAGGATATCCGGCCGGCCTTGGTAAACCGAAGGCGAGTTCTCCTTCTGCACGACAATGCTCGCCCCCATGTAGCACGAATGACGTTGCAGAAATTGAATGAGCTGAGCATTGAAACTCTACCACATCCTTCGTTTTCCCCCGACCTCTCCCCAACAGACTACCATTTCTTCAAGCATCTTGGCGACTTTTTGGTAGGGAAAATATTCAAATACCAACAGGATGCCGAAAGTGCCTTCGAAGATTTCGTCAATTCCAGAACTTCTGATTTTTAAGCTACTGGGATAAAAAAGCTTGTGTCACGTTGGCAAAGATGTGTAGAATCAGAAGGGTTTTATTTCGATTAATAAACTTGCCTACAAGCTGAGATATTAACTGTTTAAGTTTACAGTTGTTCAGTGCCATTTATTTCGTTACAACCTAATATATGCTTGCTTCTTTACTGGTCTTTTTATTTTTATTCATTATTTGTCTCCAAAAATAAAAATTCGCGCAGGTAAACTGAAAAATCTCAAAGAAAGTTACACCAAATTTTTCTTGAATAAATTCTCTATCTTCTGTCCATCTTGTTGAGTCTGTAGTTCAACCTGTCTGAAGACCATTTCGATTTGGAAGAGTTCGTCTTGATTTCATAGTATTGGCTTAGAAGTTGTCCGATTTGATTTGAAAAATATCCAATTCGGTTTGAAAATGTCCAATTTAATTTTGGAAGATTTCTGAAGAGGTTGTGGATGCGATAACTCGCTCTTTTCACCGGAGCTCTACTGTGTGTGAGAAGCAAAGATCACTTGTAATAGTGAAACCAATATCGCGAGCCTCTAGGACTTTGTTTAGAGCTTCCCCTCTAATCCTGTAGATTTGAATCACTGTATGGCGTCTAGATCGAATCCCAAGAAGTCGTGTCTTTTCAGGAGAATGGAGATCTATTTGTGCCCATTAGTGTGTGAAATCAATTGCTAACCGAAGAGAAATTGAGTTCAGCATGCTCTGCTCTATTTTGTAAATTTTAACATCGTCCACATACATCCTGCATGCGACCCTGTTATGTAAGCTGGTAGTCTGTAGGTTTAAATAATAGCATGAACGGAATAGGAGACAACACACCTTGTGTGACATCGCTGTACATTTATTTATTTATTTATTTATTTGCACAATATAGTGCGCAAAAAAAGAACACAACATGGACACGATAAATCACAGAAAGCACAATGTGAGAAACGAGAATTTAAAAGCCATCTGCGACATAAACTGAAATTAGTTAACTGACTAAACCATATTTAAACTAGACTATTTAAACTACCGGCAAGAATGTATGTGTTGTAGCCTCCTTCAGCCCTGCTTACGTTTGGTTGTCTAATTACACTTGTCTTCTCAACCCGTGTGGATTGGTCCTCGTATTTCTGATTTGATTCTGTGATTTCTGTTTTGTTTCTAAGCATCGCCGTAACTACCTGTCTGTTGGAAACTTGTTCACTTTTTTCTCACTTTTTTCTTTCTAAACTCGTAATTTGGTCACCCGGCTTATTTCTGTTTCCTTCTCCGTCTTGCATTTGTGGCACGTCCCTGAGGCGTATTTAAATAAATAAATAAATGAATAAATAAATAAATATTTCAACAAAGAAGTAAGGACGGAGCTGCGAATAAGAAGAAAAAATCCGGCAAATTCTGTGAAACGCCTTCTAGAAGAAAATTGAATAGGATTGAATAGGGGAGGGGGCGAGGAAGGATGAGAATTTGAAGGAGAAGACATGAGTTCAGTTCAGGTGAAAATAACCAGAAGTTGTACATGGAGACAACTTCTGGTTATTTTCACCTGACTTAACCTGATATGTCCTTCTTGACGCAAAACACAAACGGTCGAGTCTCAATAGATTTAGTAGATTATAATGAGTGTTGGTTATCTTGCGATGGTTTCCCACTGCTTTCATTTTAAGCACTAATCTCTCCACTGAAACTTTCCAAAGGCCTTTGAAAGGTGAAATTATACTACTTCACTACGCTTCTGCCTCGTCAAATGTTCTTACTTTGCCTTCACTTGGTTTTGCGTTGTTTAAGACTCTATGGTTTCTCTTTGTTGCTACCATCTTGCAGCACTTTTTACCGTTTTTTGATAGATGCCTTTACAAAATGCTGCCTATTGGTGTTCGCACTTGGGTTTTCGCGTCGACTCGTATTCGACGGCTGTTTCTCCTTGCATCGATGAGGCTACGCTGGTATCGTTCTTTGTCGAAAGTTGAAGAAATACCGGACGTGATCTATAGTACAAGCCACGTTTTACCCGTTCTTCGTCGTCCGAACAACGCCGTACGACTACCGCTCGTTTTATCAGTTTTCACCTGTCTCCGTTCGGCTGCTCGTCGTCGTTTACGTTATTATCGTTATTTGCCGTTCATTCAGAATGACGTATATTTTCAGGTTTCCGCCTAGAGAAGTGCATCGTCGCTCTCTCTCCCACCTGATGTAATCTACATTCTCACATAGTGGTAAAATTAGCATGCCTCTCGCACAGTGAAATCTTTCCACTTGATTGTCGTCTTTTATGACTATTTTTACCTCTTCATTTGGTACTCGTCCTATTTTGACGACCATACTATTGTCATCTCTGTCGTTCCATTTCCCATGGATCGTCTGGTAATTTAGGCCAACTGCCATTTAATATCGCTCCTCATCCTGTTCAGTGTCGCATCTATAGTTTGAAATTTTCGTTTGCAGCTTTTATTCTCATCGTTTGTTCTCAAGCCATCCTGTAGTCGCTTATGCCTTGCGGTACTACTATGGCCGGTTAGCTTTGGCCGCTGATCAGGGATGCTAATGGGATCCGTTTTTGGTAGCATGGTGGAGCACAGCAGATATCCTCCATGATCTGCCTCCCCTCGAACCCTACACAACAAGGTGCCTTCTATAGAAACTGCTATAGACTTAAAACTTGCATCGCCATTATACACTTCATGGTCACACTACAATCAGCAACAAACTTTCACCCTTTTTCCGTGGACTACAACTTTTGAATTGCTGCTCTGTTACGCATTCATACACAACTCACATCTCCAAAGTGTTCTTTCATAGCGTTTGCGGTACTCACTGTTGTAGCTGTATTGTAATGCATTCACAATTGCAGTCTGCCAGAAGTGGATTGAAGTTTGCAGGTACTCACTCACCAAGTTTTTTTTCTGAAAATTCTTTAGACACTGTTGAGAGTGGACCTCGTTGTGCAGAGCTGAGAGAAAGAAATTATTTGTTGTAATCTAACGAGAATAACGCAAAAGCAGACCTGTCAAATTGTCATTTTAAAAGCAAACGGTTCATGACTGTAGGTTAGTGACTAATGGAGTTGTTAAGCTTCTACCAGATTCTGCTGGTAGTCATATTAGACCAACATTTTCAAAGGTGAAAGCTGTCAAATCTGCTTCAGTTCGGCGTTAACAGTTCCAGAAGTTTCGACCCGCATTCGTCTTGGTGCAGATGATGGGATTACATTCCCATCTTCCCGACCCAAAGGAATATATGTCGAGAGGCACAAAGCGCGGATGGGATGGTAACGTCGTTAGGAATAAAGACGACATCTGGACCACGACGAGGTTTTGAATTACATCCCAAGGGACACTAAGCGCACATGTGGAGAACCTCCGACAAAGGGACTGAAGGTTCTCCGCCATCTTTTCACAGAGGCACAAGTTAGTTGTCGTTACTACTCAACGTTGCGGGTTTTGAACTACAGTGGAGGGTAGGACCGTAGGACTGTAATTAAAAATGGACGCTTACGGCGCAGCTATGACGAGAATAATACTGAAGTCCTAGCGGTGAGCTGCGCATCAGCTTGTGGTGATGTGGGACGGCAGCTGCTCACCGTATGAGATTTACCGTATGCTCTTTACTATTGAAGAAGAATTAGTGCTAGGTGGTTCTAACAACAATTAGAATGCTTCTGTGCCACGAGGTTGTTAGGTGGAACTTTTATTGGCCTGGCGTTGGACCGCCTCGACGCCTTTCTTAGACCTAAAAACGATACGTGGCTTTATCTCCGCAACCTACCCGACCAAGCGCCACACCCCCGGTAGCGTTTCATACCTAAAACCGTAAACGCGATGCGAAAATCTGAAAGGTGAAAACGAATTCAGACGATGTTACACTGCCTGATTGTAGGGATGGCGCTGCCCCTAACTAGTTCCACTACTGTCAGTATAATACAGCTCCATGTGGCATGTTGTGCTGCTTGTGTCTGGTTGCTGGTGTCCACCCTGATTTAGCGCTGGATCGGGAACGGTGGTGTCATGGCACCAGAATAGCGGACTCTGCTACGAAGCGGGACAGACGCTGAAGAAGAAGAAGATGTGGCATGTTGTGCTGCACGGAACTGAAAATTTTATTCACTTCGCCTTCTGACGAAGTTACACTACCACTGAATGCAAGAAGACCCTCCAGTCGCTTGGCGCCAAAGTCTTATTTTGTCATTGATTGATTTAATGACTTTCTTCATTCTCCTGGACCACCACTTGTCCCGTTGATTGTCAAGTTACTCGAGTGGGTCTCAGCAGTCTCTCCATTCGTCTCTGTCTCTTGCCAGAGTGATCCAATCGATCTTCCTTGCTTGAGGAACACAATGAGCGTAATGTCGCTCGTTCAGGGCTTCCACGAAGAAGTTCGACCAACGCGTTGGTGGGCGTCCTGGTGTTCTCCTGTCATCACGCGGAATCCAGTCGGTGACGACTCTCGTCCTGCGGCTGTCTTATAAGCTCATTGCGTGGCCGACCACCTAATTTTCGACGGCTTCTTCCATGCGACAGCGTCTAAGACCTTCGAATGTCGACGAAGGTCGAACTCCGGAGGCCTCTCACTTGGCTGATTCATGTCGCTCCCACCGTCTGAAGTACTAGAATTTACCCAACATCCTTGGAAATATCGACGAGATTTCCTTTTCTTGAGGTTGTTCATGAGATTAGTAAGACCGACATGTGAAGAAGGAATGTTCTTAAGACTGCATGTTCTTGTTGTTATATGCTATAAGAAAAGGATGAACACGAAAGCAGGATGAACACGCGATCAGAGTCGCGCAGCTTGGAATCAAGAAGACCATGCTCGGAGTGAGGCAATTCCCTCTAGTGAAAGAAAGCATCCGAAGTTCGGAGCTTCGCCGGCGAAGATCAGAGACGCTGTTGCATGGGGCGCGTCGTCGAAAATTAGGTGGGCCGTCCACATAATGCGCGTCGCGCTGGACAAGAGCCGTCACCGACTGGATTCTTCGGGATGTAAAGAGAACACCAGGACGCCCACCAACGCGTTGGTCGGACTTCTTCGTGAAGGCCCTGACCGACCGATATGATACAGCGGTTGCATTGTAGCTGTCCAAACATTCTCAATGAAACACGCCGAGGACGAAATTGCCTAGGGTGAGGCGAGCGATCGCGTGGCGCTACTAGCTGCCAGGAACACAAATGTTTACACCTCGCGCGTAGCGGTTGCAGTCTGAGGCAACTGCACACATTATGCGATACCTTACGCCGCTAAACTATGACCAGCACGCATTCACCCTCAGTCCTCACCGTGTCGCTCTACATTGGCGCCTAAAGGTGCAAGCCAAGTATAGAATGATGGTAGATCTGCTACGTAATTTTTGAAGGTTTCCAGCTTATCACGCTCCGGTCACACGAGTACTATTGAAAATTTGCATCAGGAATGATTGGAATGGCTCTGCGATGGTTTAGAAATACATCCAGCATGGAATTTGACCTTTCTTTTTGAACAGAATCCGTCTTATTATAGAACATCAAACTGAGTGCTCCAGGGCCCTGAAATCCTATCCTACCTTTGCAGAGTGTTAGCTCATCCCGATCCTGCTTTTCTTCTTTATTGCCCTTGGTTGTTTATGAGTTTCCGCCATCTGGAGGATATGCTACTGGCTAGGAGCCGCGTAAGAAGAGCGACAGGAAAGAGTACGTTCCTGACGACGGCCAATACCGATCGTTAGAGCGAGAGCACGGTCCTGGGGATTCTTGCACTACCCACTGAAGGAGGTTCCTGCTGACCGATAGGAAGGAACCTCCTTCAGTGGGTAGTGCAAGAATCCCCAGGACCGTGCTCTCGCTCTAACGATCGGCCAAGTGCCTTCGTTTTTCGACTTTAATGGACACTTCCGCTGTCCTCTAAAAGGGCTATTGCGTTTTTCGCTCGCATCTATGACCAGTTAGTAGATTCTTTCCGGCAAGTCCCGTTATCGCCTCGGCATTTAACTACCATCGTTTATTTTTTCTAAGGCACTCAAGTGTTTCGCTGTAGTCTTGCTGAGCGTTTGAAATTTGTGTGGAAGTTGATCGAGCACGCTGTGTCGTTTTCTGTACAGCAGGAGGCTATTAAATAAATAATTAAACTCATATTACGCCAATTAGTGCTACAGGTTAGGTGGCAGAGCCATTATGGAAGTGTGTCGCTCTAGTAGAGGGCTTCATAGCACGTCCAAATCTGTCAAATTTGCTCTCGTTCAACGTTGTTATGTTACTTCATGTTACATATACCGTTTTCACTTTAAACTGGATACGTCACTTATCTCAAACCGGGCACTTCAAAAATGGAGCTCTTTCAGAATTGATGTTGAAATCTATTTTATTAAAGAAATTTTGCCATAAAATTCATCTTTGTAGAATGTAATAAGAAAACTTATTATAATACATTTTTCAATAGACACAAAATGTTTATCGTTCAACTGAAATATTTTTTAAGGGTTATCTGATATGCTAGGAAGCAAAGCGCAGTGCACTCGTTTCATATCACCTATTGGGGTGATAGTGTGAATGCTGCTGACATGATGCAAGTCAAGAAACAGCAGAAAGAATCACAATGAAAAAGCTCTCCACTATTCTTCATTGCGTAGCTTCAGGCAAAGCAACATTTACACTATCATTCAGATAAACACAGCTCTGATGGAGTTCACGACGCGTTTTCCTCACACGAAAATTTGTTTATACCAGATCACCTTGAAATAAGGCTGAAAACATTTTTAGCAAATACGATAATAATTTATGTTCATTGAAAAAGTGTACATATGTATTTTTAAGGAATTCTAATTATGAGCTTTTCATGGTACTATTTTCATGTTCAGCGGGACAGTCTTCACCTTAAAATGGAATTTCGTCTCTAAATGGACACTGTCCGAGAATTGGAAATTAGATACATATAATAATTTGTTTCACTAAATATTCACTTTATTTATAAATTTATCCTATTTCAAATTAAAAAGCTTCGGTAAAAAGAGAAAATGGCATAAGACAAATGCTTTCAGAACAACAGATTGCTTTGGATTTGTTAAGGTGTGCTCATCCTACTGTATGATGTCAAAGTCGTGCTAGTCCCACACAATCCGTTTCTCACTGAGAGCACCGTCACCATTCGGGATGCATGTTCACGCTGTCCTTACACAATTTTCAGGTGCTTTTTGCACCTGTTCCCAACTGTTTGCTTTCAAACAGAACTCTGTTGTGGCCCGCTTACTAGCAACCCTTTCTTAAGTACAGGGCTGCGAGGAGGACATTCAACAGAACGACGTACAGACTTCCAACACCACTGATACACAAACACAATGGGCAAGAAACAAAAAGAGCTGTTATGATATGAGCAACGTATAAAAGATGAAGGAAAGAGGGCGTATCTTAAAATTTATGAGAAGCGAGAGAAAGTTCCTAGATTTAAAACCGAGTTAGCAATGAAGTCGCAAAAAGGGTTTTTTTTTAAAGCACAGTGCTGAAGACAATTGAAACAACTGCAAATTAATTGGAAGTCAAATCTCTCGAATTGTACAGCTCGGATGGGGAAACTCCCGTGTATGCCCCGAACTACCACTATTCCAGTCATGAAACAATCCTCAAAATTGATCGCTGCGCCACAATTCGCATACCACTTCTTCCGGACAACCAGGTACATGCTAGAGCAAAACACTACCGTCCTCAAACTTTACTGCCAATCAGGCTACCGTCCTTATTGCACAGTAAAGTTTGAGGACACGACACCAAACTTCATACCAAACTATTGTGTGGATTCTTCCTATGTTATTCGTTCCCGCCTTTCGGGCACACGCTTGAAGTCGCTTCCTTGTAAGGTTTTGCCACAGGGGCCCATGTACTCATGTGCGAGGATTGCTAAACGTCGGAGGTAAATGGGAGCAGATTACGATTGGAGCGCGTTATTTGTACTGGGGTGGTCGGAAGGGCTTCAAGAAGCATACTATCCTCCCTCCACTACTGGGCTTCGCTGCAACGTGGATCGGAGTGGACCATCTTGCATTGAGTGTATATCCGCCTTAGTAAGAAGGCACACGGATTCCCAATTACATCATGTTTTTGCTCAGTTCACCGCAGTAATACAACCCATCGGTGCTGCATAAAAATTCTAATCTCGTGCAATACAAAACGTTGTACGAGTGGTCGCTCTAACCTACCTTAATGTGACACATGACTTCAAAATTTTATACATTATTATCTGCCGGCCTGTAGATAAAAACATGCACTGGTACATCATGTTTCAAAATAATCGATCAAAATCCCATCTCCAGCTATTTTAATTCATCAAAACTACAGAAAAAAGTAGGACAAGTTTTCACGCAGTGTTGCCATCATGATCTCCGATGGCTCCGATCCTATTCAGGCATTTGTTTCATGGAGCGGCAACGGCTTTGATGGACTTTCCACGTTTCTCGCTCTTCTCGGTTGCCATTTTCAACGCAAAATGACATATGCGATATCTCGGTTCTTCAGTCGTCTTACCTGCGCCAGTAAACGACGTTGGTGCATATCAGGTTCCAGCAGGCACTCGTCCAAAATCGGGAGGCGACATTGAGCCAATGTCTTCAGAACTTTGTCACACCATTGTCGCATCCGAAGTCTTGTATGGTGGTGGGTAAGTACTGAATCCCATTGCTTTCCTCCCTTTACTTCGTCGCGGGGCCAGGCGCTAAGTTGCTGGGCCCCTGTCCTTCCGTCTTGTAGTAGAGTAGTCCTTAAGCCTCCGAAAGCTCGTTTATACTCTTTTTCTTAATTGTCCGTTTAATTTCGAGTGCGATGCTGCGCGTTACATAAGCGGTCTCCCTTTATTAGAACAACAAATGAAGATAACAATCATGGGAGGAAGTTCAGGCGCAGGGTTGCTCAGAGGGAGTCACCATGTAGGACAGCCCTATAAAACGTTTGGTGTTGTACGAATTTCAAAATTTTATGCAGCACCAAGGGCGCGTGTAGCGCAGTCGGAGGAGGCGCGACTGTCGCGTGCACCCGATACCAGGTTCCTGGTTCGGATTTCCCGCCCAGGCCAACCAAGCCTTCCATCCCTCCGGGGTCGGTGAATTGGTACCAGACTTGTCTGGGAAGGATAGAGCGCTGAATTGTTCATCGGCTGGCCACCGCAAGTCATTGTATGGCCAAATACGCATTCATGTCGCCTCCACGACATCCCGTAGAAGTAGAATGCGCTGGCGCATCCTAGAAGGGATTGAGTAACGCCGTCCTTTATCCTTGTCCTTATGCAGCACCTGTCTGGTTTATTCCTGCGGTGACCTGAGGTAGGCCACTTCTAATGTGGGGCACCCATGTGCCTTCTTACTCATGCCTAGATATTTTCACTCAATTTAAGATGGTCCTCTCTGCGCTTGCAGCGAAGTCCAACCACATCTGCAATGGAGGGGGAGGGGAGACATATGCTTCTTGAGAACCTTCTGTTCAGCCCCAGCCCCATTTAACTCCGATGTTTAGCAATCGTCGTATATGAGTGTGTGGGCTCCCTGTGTCAAGGACTTACAAGGAAGCGACTTAAGGCGTGTGCATGAAAGGCGGAAACAAACAATAAAGGAACAATCTACACCCCTGATCTGATATCCGTATGCATCCCTTATGAGGGGTAGAACACGTGCTGCCTTCCGGAGCGATTGCTCAGCGCCGGCCTTCCATCCTCTTTATTCCTGATCGGGAGTGCGAGCCCGCCACTGACGCACTCCCCGGTGCTGATCCCGATTAGTGATTGCAAGGCGCTTAACTGAAGCGCCGGGGTTTATGCGAATCCGGCCGCCGTTTATGATGCGTGGGAACGCGCGGACGGGCGCTGCTGCGGGCGCCGTCGGTGCCCGCAGCAGGTACTAATTGGGGGTGTCGGGGTCAAAAGGCACTCGAGACGCGCTGCCCTTTCGGCCGGCGACGACGGCCATTTCTTCGTTCGCGGCGATTGCCGCTGATTCGATTGCGCGGCTCGTCAGCTCGTTCGTTCGTGCCCGCCCAATCGCCGCAATGATGATGCGATTTGGTGGCTCTATCTGGGTGCATACCCGTCGGCACACGAGTATTTGCGTTCTTCGCCAGTCAGATCGGCTAATTTGGATTAGTTCCCGCCGAAACAATAACATTAATGCAACCGTGCGCGCGTAGATTTGTAGTTTTCTCGCGGCGGATGAATAGACGGAGGAGGGGGAGGGGGGGTGGAGAGATGCTCACCCGTTTGTCTCCACCACAACCGCGGCCTGCCCCAAGCCCCACTAATCAAGCCAAATTTTACGAGTCAGCGCGCATCTGTCGAAGTGATTGCTATCCTTCACTGCCCTCCTTCCGAAAAATAAACCCCAAAACGGCCCACATTTCTGCTTGGCTGAGTCATGCCTCACAATTTCTCTGCATGCTTTAATGCAGAAGAAAAGATCCTTTTTATGAAATGGGGTCAACGTCAGAGAAATCCCCCGGAAAAATCCAGACGTTGCTGTTTCGAATATTCACCTGAAATCTAGCCCAATAGATTGCCTAGTATGCTTTAGCTATAGTTCCCTTTAAACTTTTCCCGAATTTTCTAAAAAGCTTGTGCCCACTATCATGTTAAGCTGAACAAAAAGCTTGCGGTGGCTTGGACGCGGAACTTGAAGCAGTCACTGCTTTCTTCAGATAATAACCGTTCCGTTAATTTCAATGATTATTGCAGTCAGCATATTCCCTGCAGTAAAGCCGATTTAACAGATATTTCCTCCTACAAAACCTTGGATGCAGGCCGAAAATGGTCGAAAGGCGTTCTTGACATCGAACTTCTCGAAAATGGTTTCCTGAAACGGCTCCCTGGAAAAAGGAAAGTGCTAAGCGCTAGTCACTGTATAAATGATATGTTTAGGGAACACGCAGGATGAGGTAAAGCTCCAGTGGTCAATTTACAAAATGTTGCTGTGTAAACTGCGCCACGTTCTCTCTACCGCTGCTGGCACACTTGCCAAACATTCCCGTTTCGTGTCGAGTTCGTCGAGGTGATGCCTTTCGAATTTCGTGGTCAGCCATACCTGCAACAGATCACGATTACCAATAAATGGCCCGTCTCCTAAAAAAACAAAATCTATGTTCTGTGACCGTTAAGGAGAAC
Source organism: Heligmosomoides polygyrus bakeri (assembly GCA_947359475.1). Taxonomy (NCBI): domain Eukaryota; kingdom Metazoa; phylum Nematoda; class Chromadorea; order Rhabditida; family Heligmosomidae; genus Heligmosomoides; species Heligmosomoides polygyrus. The sequence continues at coordinate 73,875,006 of OX375869.1, forward strand.
TAGTTTCTGTCTAAATTTTGTCTCGAGTCTTTTGTGTTGTCATTCGTGGCCCGTAATAATCTATGCGTGTGCTATTATCGTCGTCGAAACATTCTCAAAATACTGATCGTTTTCAATGAGAAGGAAAAACGTGGACGTTGCAGCCCTTTAAGTGGTTGGGTCACGAAGTACTCTCTAGAAGAGCTTTTTTCTACCACCTGTTCACCACGGTTTTCTACGATTCCCTGAAGTCTCTGATTAAATCCGCAAAGGAGCCAGAGTTTTTACTTTTTACGTTTTTTCTTTATTTCCTTTGCACAGCCTCATTCCAGCATTTTAAGTTTTGCATCGCCAAAAGTAGAATCGAACTAGCCACATACTGCTCTAGGGTTCATCTTTCGACCGTTCTGCTTCAATTCTGCCTGGCACTCTCTGCTCAGGATTGAAGTCCCGATGTGCCAGTAGTCGGAAAAGGCACGTTCGTTGTACCATGAAAAGCGACTGAGGAACGAAAGGATTTGGCAACTGCCTCAGAATTTGTGTGTTTTGTACACACCTTTGACCGACCAATTAACTAAGTTTATGGTACCAAGTCAACTACTTCGTAGCGCTGGAAAACTTGGTGGGCTTGCGCGAAACGCGGACATGAATTGATTTGGGTTGCCAGCCCCTCCTCCGGCTGCATCCGTTTATTTCCTAGGATAGGCAATAGAACGACCTGCGTTAAAGTTTCCAGATCTCACTCATTGTCTCATTTTTAGAGATCATGGGGCTACGAAGCCTTTGTTTGAATTTTTCGCAACTGTTTTTGTCCCACTCTTCTAAAATTCCTTTGTGTAAATTTTTATCTTGTTTGTCTAATGTTGGTTAAAACATATTCCACTGCTTATGAACTGAAATAATAAGGTTTCCACTGGCAATATCAATAATCGGCTCGAATTTCTCTAGGGATTTGGATTTAAACCCTGTAAGCTTCTTAAGAGTCTCATTTCTTTTTCATTCTTCTCACCGCTTCCATTGTGTTCAGGTTGACACCTTCATGAATCTCCACTGAACAGAGCGCTCTTTGAAAGGGCTCTCTGCTTCCTCCCAAGGTCATGTAGTAAAGGTGCTGCTGCTCGAGGCGTGAGGCGACTGCTCGACGAGTGTCTCTCTGTCATCAGATATTCCTGCACGCCTGAATGCATGATTTCATTATGGAGCTCGCAGGCTCTTTAGGAGCATCGGGAAATGTTTGAATATTTTATCAGCAGTGCTTGATTATTCTGAAAGATTTATGTGTGGCTCCGGCGCGTACTTCAGGAAGAGGAGTGCTATCATTGAGAAGGTTCAATCACTGTTCGTTTTAAACCTTTAGAAGACGTTCAACGAGGACGAATATCTGTTCACTGTCGAATTGGGTTATAGACGTTACCAAGCATGTGCTCCTCCAACTCGTAGTCGTGCGTATACAGAGCTGTCGGCGCCAAGTAGTGCAGTTGGATAACACGGAGGCTGGTGTGCTCACCTCGAATCGGAATTCCTTGTACAAGTGAGGCTCAGGCCAGCCAAGCCTTCCATTCATTCGCGGTCGGTGAATTCCTATCAGATTTGCCTATCCAAAATAAAACGTGACGTGTTCATATATGTTTGCCACCGCAAGTCTATCTAACCAAATACGCATTTATTTAACACCGTCATTCATCCTTTTATTTATATTAAGCCGAGATCGGTCAACAATCCGCTCATCCACACTCATCCTTCTTCGATGCTGTGATATCTTGGATGCGGTATTAAAGACAGATGATGGCTTTGTCGACGATTAGCTGTTCGCGACGCTATCCGGGGCTTTCTACTCATCCGGGCTTTAAATGTTGGGAGCTATGTTATACGTATTAGTGTACCAATTACGGACATTCGTCTAGATTGAATACACCGTTTCTTCGTTGAATGGAACACTTTTCAAATCAAATTGGACACTGTTCTGAGGTAGCCTAAGACTTTCAATGTCAAAGCGAACTCTTCCAAATTGAATTTGGCTTTTCATACATTAAACTGAAGACTCTTCAAAAAGGTTAGAATAATTTTTTGCTCAAGTAAAACTTTAGTATAACCTTCTTTTAAGTTTTAATTCATCTATCCAATAAGTGTTGTTTGAAATTTTATAAAATTTTATTTTTTGAGGAAAAATAATGGTTTAAAGCTTCTTTCAAATAGCAGGAAGGCGGCCACTTTTAGCTCCGAGAAAAGAAATTGCGCCATGCCCTCTTCTATACGTCACGTTTCTTACTCGATTGATAGATGAATTTCTGTTTGCATGGAGTCTGACACCTGTTAGCGATACAACAAAATCAATGAAATCTAGTGGTAAAATTTTAATCTCAAGGAACATGGTGAACTCCTTTCCTTTCATATCAAAATTGCAGAAGTTTCGTAACCCTAAGCAAATTTGTTACTATATGGATATGAGAGCTTTTGGCCTCTGAAAAAACGGATGAAGTCATTAATCAAAACGTTTCGATTTTTAATCGATTGATAGTAAAAAAAAATTTGCATGGAATTGCACACCTGTAAACAGTGCAACATAAACAATTGCAAAAAAACTCTAATACCCTCACTTTGCTGGTTCATGTAAGTGGCATTTACACAATCAATCAAATAAAACTTGCCTCGACTTCTGAGTGCATGGCGCGATCTGATCCTTTAAAGCGCTATATACTATACTTGCTACTTTGTTGTGTTTCAAGACAACTTTTAATTCAATGTTTTTCTCTGAAGTAAAAATTTTACAAAGTGATTACACTTGGGGCAGGTACGCTAAAAAATTTCAAAGAATGTTACACCAAATTTTCATCGAACAAAAAATTATTCTAATCATTTTATTGAGTCTATAGTTTAACCTGCCTACTGGTCATTTCGATTTGGAATAGTTCGCTTTATTTTCAAGAATCGTAAAGCTTGCTTAGAAGAGTGTCTAAGTTGCAAAGGTATTGAAAAGTATGCAATTCGTCGTGAAATTAGTATTTTACGCCAGTGTTACGCTAAGATCTGAAGAAATCATTGCTCCTGTTGCAGTGCTCTCCTATTGCCAGACCATACTAGTGCGACCATGCTCGGCCAGTTCTTTCAGGCTGTGGTTGAGAAAGGGCAGTGGGAGACATGCATTCGACTCGTGGGGCTCATCAGTGGGGAACAAGCTGAACATTCTGAAACGCGTGTTGGCCGCGATGACTGCTTCGAAAAGCGCGAAGTCCTCGTGGTGTGCCTTGCTACAGTCACGGCGTCTTCCTCCCTTGTAACAGCATAATCTCTTCTACTGCCTCTGCTCAGCACATAGGAGCCCTACGGTTGGTGGCATAATCAGAGAAACTGGCTATTTCGAGAGGGAACTGGTTGAACTAATGGAGGAAATAGAAAGCTGTTTGTTGCGGTAAGATTTAGGATTCCTTTATGGCAAGAAGCTTCATTTCTAAAACATATCTATTTAAATACAATATAATATAGCTGGTCCACGGATCTCCCTCGATAGAGAGCCTTCGGGCTCTCTTGTTAAGAGGGATCTCGGGCCGCTTGTCGCAGGGCCACGTGGCGCGTCCCCGGGTGGTGGATAGGGGAATTAAACGCGAACCAAATGCGACCGTGTACTGCCCAGAGACGCAGGTGGAATGCAGGGGATGGACTCCTTGCTCCTGCTGTGTCGGGTCGATGCGTTCCTTGTGCGTGGGAGCGGCATGTTCGTGCACTGTGTGCGTGGATGTGTCCGTGACTGTGCGGATTGTAACTGTGTCGGCTCGGCCAAAAGCTTGCACTCGGTAGACTGGGAGTACATGTAAGGCGATTCGAGGCCGCCTTAAGTCTCGCCCCGTCCCTTCGGGCAGTCTGGCTGGCTGCCCGGAGTACCCCGCCCGCACGACAGAGCCTGACTAGCTACCCGTGTTGTATGGAAGTCAAACACAGCAGCACTAAAGGGCCTCATTCCCCTGACCCCGAAAGAGCCCCCATTTCTGCAGCGATGGGAAGGACGAGTACGGAGAGGCTGCTAAAATCTCAGGGCCTAACCAGGCTGCGCAAACTGAGAAGGACTAGGATGACGATTTGTACTTACAACGCCCGCACGCTTGCGTCGGAAGCATCCGTCGAGGACCTGATGATGCAAGCCAGGAAGATCAAGTACGACGTCATCGGACTGACCGAGACGAGAAGACACCACCCCCTACACGCCGCCTACGACTCCGGAGAAGAACTGTTCCTCGGAACATGCGACAGCAGGGGAGTAGGCGGCGTTGGTGTCCTCGTCAACACGCACTTGGCCATGAACATCGATTCGTACGAGTCTCTGACAAGCCGAATCGGACGTCTGCGACTGAAGCGATGTGGCTCCGTGCCAGCCTTGACTGTGTTCGTCGCGTATGCCCCAACATCCGACTACGACGACGAAGACGTCGAGGCCTTCTACGTGGAGCTGGAGAAGTTCTATAAGGAAGATCACACCTTCTACAAGGTGATCGTCGGCGACTTCAACGCCAAGATCGGGCCACGAAGGTCGCCGGAAGAACTTCACATCGGAACCCACGGTTTGGAGTGGAACGAGCAAGGTGAAAGGCTGTCTGAGTTTATCATGTCGACCAAGACCATCCATGGAAACTCGCAGTTCCAGAAGCCTCCCTCCCTACGATGGACTTGGGAATCCCCCGGTGGCCAGTTCCACAACGAGATCGACCACATCATCTTCAATCGCAAGTATTGCCTGACCGATGTCTCCGTTGTCCCCAAGTTCTACACGGGATCGGACCACCGCCTCCTTCGCGCGAGGCTCCGCTTTTCGCGTCAAGGAGAGAAGGCCGCGAAGTTCAAGAAGAGGAGTCCCAGAACGACCATCAACTGGGATCTCTACACCTCTCTTGTCGGTCTTTGGGAAGATGCCGTCATGGACAACGTCGACGAGGAATACGATCGCTTCGTGCACCATCTCCACGATAGTGCTAAGGGAGCCGAGAGCTTGAAGACCACCAAGAGACGCCTGTCTCCGGAAACTCTCGAGCTGATACGCCAGCGTGGAGCAGCACGAGCGTCAGGCAACTATCAACTGACGTCCGAGCTTGCAAAGCTATGCAGAGCGGCGATAAAGGAAGATCTGAAGGAGAGAAGGGCGGAAGTGTTGGCTGAAGCAGCAGAGGCAGGGCTGAGCATCCGCAATGCCCGCCGGAACTTCGCCAACTTCAAGACCAAGATGACCGCTCTCCGACGTCCTGACGGAACCGTCACCTCTTCCAGAAGGACCATGGAGAAAGTCATCCACGACTTCTACTCCGATCTCTTCGATAGCCACGTCCACCTGCCCCTACGCCATCTTCCGCAGGATGGATACGTCATCCCCTGTGTTCTCCCTTCCGAGATCCGACACGCCATCTCGTCGGTGAAGAAACGTACAGCACCCGGTCCTGACAGGATCAGAGCTGAACACCTGAAGAACCTCCCGCCAGCGCTCATCAACACCTTGGCGCGGCTCTTCACACGCTACCTGTCCGAATGCAAGGTTCCATCTCAGTGGAAGACCAGCAAGACCGTCTTGCTGTACAAGAAGGGAGACGTGCACGACATTGGCAACTATCGCCCGATCTGCCTGTTGTCCGTAGTCTACAAGCTGTTCACTCGAGTCATCCTGAATAGGATTAGTAGAACGCTGGACGAAGGACAGCCATGCGAACAAGCAGGATTTCGGAGAGGATTCAGCACGATCGACCACATACACACCATTACGAAGCTCATCGAAGTGTCGCGAGAGTACAAGCTGCCGCTGTGCCTTACGTTCATCGACCTGAAGAAGGCATTCGACTCCGTCGAGACTGAAGCGGTCATGGAAGCCCTGCTCACCCAGGGCGTTCCTACTCAGTACATCAGAGTCCTTCGAGAGCTGTACAGTGGATTCACGACCAAGATCTCACCATTCTACAACGACGTCGTCATTGACGTGAAGAGAGGGGTTCGACAAGGGGATACCATATCCCCGAAGCTCTTCAGCGCCACCCTCGAAAACGTCATGCGCGAACTAGAATGGGATGACATGGGAGTGAAGGTCGACGGCCGGCAACTGCACCATCTTCGCTTCGCTGACGACATCGTTCTCATAACACCGAGCATCAGTCAGGCGGAGCGAATGCTGGCCGACTTCGATCGTGTATGTGGAAGCGTTGGACTGCAGCTGAATCTTACGAAGACGATGTTCATGAAGAACGGATGGGTTTCTGATGCCCCATTCTCGCTCAACGGAACGAACATCTCCGAATGCTCCAGCTATGTGTATCTGGGTCGCGAAGTCAACATGGCCAACGACCTAGCACCAGAGCTGAGCAGGAGGAAACGAGCGGCTTGGGGAGCTTTCAAGAGCGTCGAAGAAGTCGTGAAGAAAACGAAGAACGTCCGACTCCGTGCCCACCTATTCGACTCCACTGTTCTTCCTGCCCTAACATACGCCTCAGAGACCTGGGCTATACGAAAGCAGGATGAACACGCGATCAGCGTCGCGCAGCGTGGAATCGAGAGGACGATGCTCGGAGTGACACGACTCACGCAAGTGAGAGAAGGCCTCCGGAGTTCCGAGCTTCGCCGACGTTCGAAGATCAAAGACGCTGTCGCATGGGCCAAGTCGTCGAAAATTAGGTGGGCCGGCCACGTAATGCGATTCGCAGACACTCGCTGGACGAGAGCCGTCACAGACTGGATTCCACGGGATGTCAAAAGAACACCAGGACGCCCACCAACGCGTTGGTCGGACTTCTTCGTGAAAGCCCTGAACGACCGATATGACGCTCTTCGTGTCCCTCGAGCGAGGAGGATCCATTGGACCACTCTGGCACGCGACAGGGACGAATGGAGACGCTGCTGGCACCCGCTCGAGCAAGTCGATGATCAACGGGACGACAGGTGATACAGGTGATACAGGTGATAGCTGGTAATTTGTTAATGCTCAAATTTTACATCATAGCACACTTAGGAGAGCTGTTTCAGTGCTGGCTCGCCACGCTTGCGGTGGGGAGACTGCCACGCGCGAAAATCGTATGTTCAGACATGAAGTCGCTCATCAGTTCTATCAAAGTTGACGTTGAGTTTTCATGAAAATTAGCGCCGAGTTTTTTCGTGGCTGTTTCTCCCCTGCCAGCGAAGAATTACCTTTATGGCCGACAAAAAGACCCATTCTGCTCGAACCGATGTCGCATAAAACGCTCTGCAAAAACCTGGGCGAACTGGGCTGCGAAACTCCGCTCCTCCCACCTGCTTGTTCATCGAACTTTTCGCGCACTGAATCCTGCTTTCCTTTGCCACTGTTAGATGCGAGGTTAGGTATTCGCAGAAAGGTGGCTTCGCTGGATATCGGCTTCATTGCGAGCCTGATGATTCAAAACGGATCACTTTAGTAGGAAGCTGCAGCAGGGCATAATGGAGCTCTTAATGGTTGGGCTACATCTGTTCCTGTTACGGCTGTCGTTCAGCAGTGCCTAAATAACTGTGCAGTTTGAAAACTCTGACGTTCTGAAGCCAAAGTTCCATCTCGACTGAAGTTTTCGTTTCAAAGAAAGTTACCTTAAATACGCGCGAGAAGCACAGTCGGAAGCGGTGCCGGATGTCGCGTGTGCCTGATTCCAGGTTGCTGTTTCAGATTTCCTGACCAGGCCGACCAATCCTTCTCTCCCTACGGGTCGACGAATTGGTCTGGAAAGAAGAAAACACCTGTCCATATGCTGCCCAGTGCAAGTTATTGTGCAGTTAAAATACGCATGCGAACTGTCTCCGCGAAATTTCGTAGAGGAATGGAAGTTTAAATGCGTGGCGCAGCGCTTCGAGGTTTCACCGCTTTCAAGAAAATTGTTCTTTCTGAAGATTCGGAGATAGCGTTGCCGTTATTTCGTATTTTTCAAAATGTTGTATTCGCTGAAATTTGCCGCCCGCTGTTTGCCACTAATCATTTTATAAAAACGTTGTTCTAAAACCTGTCTTCCATCCCTCCAACGAGGTTCTCTTTCCCTCCAGCGCACCACAATGTGGTTCCGAAGAGTCTCTATCTCAGAAGGTGAAAACACTGAATTATGCATCGGCTCGGGTTTGAGAGATATTATGCTGCTCAAATGTATACGTACTGAACGGGCTCCTAGATGTCGTTTTTAAGTAGAAAGAAAATAGATTGCCCAGCAGATGGCCGCTCTGGATTCCTCCCTCATCCAGCCGGTTCACATTCTCGATAAGGCAACGATTTGGTCATCTGCATGGGTGCGACAGCCAAAGGGCTCTTTTAGCGGTTGTAATCGCCCCTTCGATCGCTGCGTGCTGAAAGACCTATCAGAAGGCTGCCTGGCGGTGCAGAACACCCCTTTGAGCGCAAGCCGCTAGAACGGCTGGGTCGCCGAGGCCCCATAAGGGTGGCGGCGAGCTGCGCACTCACCGCCACATCTGTTCGCGCAATCACCTAAGGATTCGCTCGGTATTTTTATGGCGTGAACGGCGTCGTCGTCGTCGGCGGCGACGGCGCCCTTCTGCTTGGCATCCGTCTGCCGGCGGCTGGACGAGGCTAGCGGGGTCTCACTGCACGCTTCGCTGAACCTCAAACTTCCTGAGGCCGAGGCTGTTCGGCGACGAGCTGCAGCTGCTGCTGGTGCTGAGATGACGGCAGAGGACGGATGGACGCGGACGGCTGGCCTGGCCTAGCCCAGCCCTGCTGGCCGGGCCGGGCCGGCCGGCGGCCTCATCGTCGTCTCTCTGGCCGCCCTCGTGTGGGGCGAAATCAATTCGTGTCGGTCGCTTCGTTACGTCGAATCTTCACCTCATTGGTGTTTTTGCCGAGGACGGACACTGCAAATTGCTTGATTTATTTGCTCACATGGCATGTTGTCAGTCCTCGTCCATGCATTTACACGGGACATCGTCGCCCTTGTCGCCGCGACAGCTGCCGGCTGTAGCCGCGCTCTCCATTAGCAGCCGGCTCTATATCGCCATTTCGACATCACCGACATATCCTTGATCGGTCAGAGTTTCCCTAATGTGCTTAGGATCTCGCTAATGTCCATAAGTCGCCGCCGATGTGCGTCACGACCTGGCGATGGCGTTTCGCCGCTCGTCAACCAATTAATTAGGGGATTAGGCACATTCGAGTGCTCTTAGCCAGCTGCTAAACGCCTTGATCGCCTTGTTCGGCGACGGGCAAGTGCGGCCGCTGTGCCGCAGGGCGGCTTCCGCCTCCGCCGTTGCTGGCTGCAGCAGTTTCGCTCCATTTCCTCCTTCAACCGCGTCCGCGCCTTTGCCTCATTTGCCCTTGGCGTTTCCTGGCCGCCTGTAAAAACCGGCATGTATTCGAGTGTCGGCCGCCTCTGCTCGTCGGGAAGTGTGGCGCTTCTTATTGCATTCCATCAGTTTCTCGGTGTAGGCTTTAGGAATGACGACAGTTTGGCCGGTCTGGCTTGATAAGCTGCCTTCCGCGATCTACATTTGACCCTTGTCGCTGCACTGTATCAACTGCTTGAAGAAGATATGATTCGCCCTGGATCTGCTATCCAGTGCATCATAGCTTCTCCTTCCTCGTCGTTGGTACCCTTTGCCGGCATTATTCTATGAAATCCACTCAACTGACTCGCAATGTAGATCGCTTCGCGGATATATGACCGTTTTTGTACTATCCGAGTGTTAGTCTACCGACGACTTGAAATTACTTCTGCTGTACATTCCTCAGCGAAGAAAGTGCTCTGCCGTTCAATTACAACTGATTTTTCCACACCTAGTTTAATTAGACGCGTCCTAGCGCATCCATAGGTAGCGCCGGCTGGAGGGTAAATCCGGAATCGATGTTCTTGGTCTGTCTCGCGCAGACCAATCAAGCCTGCTAGTTTTCCAGGCTGTGTGAATGTGCGCATGGCAAACAAGAATTGATTAACGCCTTCCTTTATCCTTTCATTGTCCCACTTCAACTGACCGTTCATCGAAAAACTTCTACTCAAGATGGGTCTGGTGTGCTTCTAAAAATACATTTCGCCGTTTATTTATTTATTTATTTATTTATGAATTGAATTCATTATACTCGCGCATAAAACAGTGCGGGAAAAAGATAAGCTCTACAAGAAAGAGGTAAATCTATAGCGAAATTGCTTCTCGATCCCGATCTAAATGAGAAAATATGACTCTTCAAGGTCGTTGTAGCTCAACCTTTTTCGGTAGGCACCAGGCACTTCGTTTCATGTGATACAGCAGAAGCAGCTTGGATGCGTACCTGCTCCAGGAAACTAGCCTAAGCCTCGGTCTAATCAGTTTTTCCTCAGAGACAAGTGCGGTGCATTTTTTCACCTCGCGAGGCAGGAAGGCTTTGCTGATTAGCCGAGAATGAAAACGAAATTGGGAATGCATTCGATACTGAACACTTCTTCTGCCTATGTGACGTACGCCCAGCATGAGTGCAATGTTTATAGAACGCTGGTAGCTTGAAATACGCCCTTTGTTTGTATCAAGAGCGGCTTTTATAAAACGATGCGAGGTGCCACAAAGCGCCAGAGTTCTCATCAAAACGTTCGAACCATGCGACCCGCCCTCCTTTCTATTCTCGCGAGAATAAATCGCCACGTCGTGCGGGTACAGGTTGAAGTGTCTGAACACTATGGCACTGCACATATTGCACTGTATAATATCGCATAATTAATTATAACTGTATAATTAATATTGCAGTTGGTCAAAAGGCACTGACGCTAAAGTGCCAAGCATTCCAGCTCAGAGAACAGAGAACCTGGCGGCTAGTTCGAATCCCGCCTAGTGCAAAGTCTGACTATTATAATTTGTGACATATCATTCTTTTAATTAACTTTAAAAATTCTTTTATTTTACACCTTTCTTTACTTCTTGGGCGCGTGTAGCGCAGTCGGAGGAGGCGCCGACTGTCGCCTGCACCCGATGCCAGGTTCCTGGTTCGGATTTCCCGCCCAGGCCAACCAAGCCTTCCATCCCTCCGGGGTCGGTGAATTGGTACCAGACTTGTCTGGGAAGGATAGAGCGCTGACTTGTTCATCGGCTGGCCACCGCAAGTCATTGTATGGCCAAATACGCATTCATGTCGCCTCCACGACATCCCGTAGAAGTAGAATGCGCTGGCGCATCCCAGAAGGGATTGAGTAACGCCGTCCTTTATCCTTTATCCTTTATCCTTTACTTCTTTGAATTTTACATTTCGTTATGTTTTATATATAAATATCTTAACATTCCGTTGTATTCTCTGGATTGCACACTGACCGCAAGAGTCAAGTGCGAGAGGACATGTGAGGGGGTTTTGATAGATGCTATTATTGATGAGTTAATACTGGATATGTCTGGAAAGGGCTCGTAGTAGCACGGTCCGAGAAGGCGCCGACTGTCAAGTCCAGCCCGGTTCCATCTTTGCGGTTCGGGTCCTGTCAAGCCATTACAACCCTCTATCACTCCAGGCCTGGGACTCGGTATATAAGCATTGACTGGAAAGGATAAACACTCACTTATCTATCGACTGGCCACCGCGAGTCATTGTATAGGTCAATTATGCATTCCACAATAGCAAATTGCCTTCATGACATCCTGTGGAAGTAGAATGCGTAGCGCATCCTAAAGAAGGATTCATCATTACCGTGATTTGTTCCTTATTTTGTCTATAAAGGTGAAGCACTGACTTCCCCATTTTCTAGTCCTTTTCTAGAACTTGAAGTGGTCCTTCTTGTTCTAGGTTTGAGTAGGGGTGAATTGACATTTATGACGACGGAAGGCGGTGTTTGCGCGAATGAATTGTCTGTAGTTCGGTTCTAAACCTGTGCCTGTAGCATGGTGTTTTTAGATGATGGTAAAACGCGACTAAACCTGAACCCGTCTTTCTTATTCTAGACCAGGCCAGGTGGCTTGCAAGACGTCCGCTAACTGAGCACATGTTCTATAACTGATTCAGGTTGGTCTCGACCCACTCAACGGACCCGATGTTGTGCAATTCTAGTTTTCCTTAATGAACTCTACACTAGATTGGCACACGCTTTAATTAGGTTATCCGGAAAGTTCTCAGCGTTTTGCGTTACAATTTTCGTTCGTCTATCATTGAGTAAAAAATCAACTTGCATTGCGCATTAATGCTACTTTCTGTACAGAACTTCTCGCTCTATCTGAATAAATAATTTATGTTTCAGCGTTGTTTTACATTTCTGTTCTTGAAGGCCTTATTAAAGTATGTCGAAGGAGCAATTCCGAGTGATATTTTATTTTGACTTCGAATTGGGACAATCCGCAGCCGAGACAGCTCGACAAATCAATCAAGTATGGGGCCTAATAGTGTTGAAGAAAGCACTGTGCGCCAGTGGTTCAGTAAATTTCGGGCCGGAGAATTCAGCCTCGAAGATGACCCGCCCCTCCTCCAGTAGTCGACCTAGAGCAATCGTGGACGACGAGTTGAAGGAATTGATGGATGCTGAACCATCCTAAACAGTTTGTGGGATCGCGGAAGAGCTAGACGTCAGTAAAACTGCTGTTGCGGATGCCTTGAAACGCCTTGGGAAGGTGAAAAGGCTCGAAAAGTGAATGCATCACGAGTTAGTGAGCGGCAAACGTTGTCACGTTTCAAGATTTGTTCTTCTCTACTTTTACGCAACAAAACTGACCCGTTTTTGGATCGAAGCGATCACAGCAGAGCACTACTGTAAGGAAATCGACGAAATGCGCCGAAAATTGCGTCAACTTCAGCCAGCATTGGTCAACAGAAGAGGCCCGATTCCTTTGCACGATAACGCCCTCCCACACGTTTCATAAATCACTATTCGAAAAGTGAACGAATTAAGGGTCAAGTTCTGCCTCAGCCGCTGTATCCTCCAGACCTCCACAAACCGTCTACCACCTTTTCAAACACTTTCGGAACTTTCTTGTTGGTAAAACCTTCACCAATCAAGGCCAAGCCAAAACAGCTTTCGTGGATCTTTAGAATCTCGACCACTTTTTTCGCTGATGGAATAAGTGGACTGGTGGCCCGTTGGCAAAAGTGTGCTGATTCGAACGGTGCTTATTTCGACTAAATACGATAAAATTTGAGAAAGTTATGGTAGTTCAAAGTGAGGCACTCAAAACGCTGAGAACTTTCCGGACAACTTAATATTAGCTACAGTAACACTTCGGTGAGTTCACGTTATTCAGAGCCTGACGATGGTCCAATAAAGGACCTGTGGACCATGTGGCAGAGCAAAGGAACAGTCACCGTAAAATACTCATTCCACTGGTCACTTGGTGGGCGACAGTCAAACGGAGAAGAAGTCGGTCTTGCATGAGCGTTGGCCAGTAAAACGTGTCCCAGTCTCGCACAGAGCTCGTCAAGGGAAATCAGATTACAGTTCGACTCCGCGCCTTTCGCAACCATTAAACCACCAACTTGTATCTGGCGACCGCCTACTCTTTTTATAACGCCGTAGAAGTGAGTATTCAGTCTGATAGGCTTCCCTCCAAAAACACACGAACTCAATTACTTTACACTGCTCTACAGTTTGTATAGGGCAGAAAAAGTGTTGGGAGCCATTTCCAAAGTATGTGATTAGATGGGTGATTGGTTGGCGTTTTTCTTGGCGACGAACGAGTGACTCAAGTAGGTGGGGCAGATCCGAGAGGAAGAAATAAATCCTTATTCACTTACCAAGCCCATAATTCACGCTGGCCACAAATCCACTGCAATATCCGTTTTATGAGTACGCTCAGGAAGATTTAGGGCTATGGCAGATTTGTGGTTGAGGCGATGCGGGAGGGATTCGCCGCCTTTGCGAGGCTGTTGGGAGGCTGCTCTGTCTAGTTCCCGCAGACCCAGTATTATTCTCCAAAACGGGCCTTTTACCTTTTGCTAAGCTTTTAAACCTTGCTGAGATCTTTAGAGCTCGACACTAACGACTTCTTCATACCTCATAGGTTTTCCTACTAGCTGACCTAGCAAATGTCCATCCATACCTTGCAGAGATGCTTATGGGTATGCTTATGATGCCATCTGTAATTTGCACTCGATACCAGGTTCCTGGTTCGGATTTCCCGCCGAACCGGACCAAGCTTCCCATCCCTCCTGGTTCGGAGAATTGGAAGCAGACTTGACTAGGAAAGATAAAACGCTGACTTGTTCATCAGCTGGCCACCGCAAGTCATTGTATGGCCAAGCGCGATCAGATATCCTTCACGACATCCCGTAAAAGTAAAATGCATGGCGCATCCTAAAAGGGGTCAAATAACGCCGTCGTTTACCCTTTATCCTATGCTTATGATGTTGCAGTTAGTGCCTTGTACTTCGCTCAGGTATGGAGAGGGATTAGCTGACCGTTGAATTGAAGGCGAACAGGGATGTGCGGAGTTTCCGCTTCCGTGTTCCGAATTCCGGTTTTTGGCCGTTTTAGTCCTTCTGTTCCGTTCCGTGTTCCGCTGTCATTTGGGGAAGAACTATACGTGGCTTTTTTGTTATTGTGTTGCTTTCAAGCCGGTGATGCATCCTGATTTCGAAGCAGTGTGATAGCTAAATTGGTTTCTTCTTTCTTCTCTTGAAACGATGTGCTATTCGATAGTATTGATCCACAAAGGTTTCATGAGCGTATGAACCAAATCAAGGCATTCAATGTCTTGCCTCTTTACCTTCTCCTTTGAGTTTGTTCCAAAGCTTCAGCAACCGCCAAATGATACTATGGTGCCCATGCGAACTCATTGTCGTATCGTTGGATGCTGAACGCAATCATAACCTCAGCGTTGCCCCCTCCCAATTAGGATAAATCTGGGACACTCAATAAGACCGGTTGAATGTTGTGAGTGGCGAAATCTCTGGCACCTCACTCGTCAGCTAGGTTTATTGCGTTTAAAACACTTTCTTCCTATTTACAGAAAGATTTTGCGTAAACTTCGATTTGTTGCACTCGTAGTGTTTGAAAATTCATCTTACGATTAGTAATGATCACAAGGATTATTTATTGTTATATGTTACTGGAAAAGAGTCGCATGCTGCCTTGCCCGCTTCCTAAATTTGTTAATGGCATCAGTTATTACTACCATTATGGATGTATATTTATGGAACATTAAACGAGGTAATGAGTTTTAAGTCATTTTCGTTTCCGTGTTTCGTTTTCCAGTTTCCGCCCATTTTTGAGCTCTTCGATTCCGCACTCCGTGTTTCGCTTTTCTCGAAAAAATTTGCGCACATCCCTGGTGAACTAGCTCAAGAAAAGCGCCACAGTCCAGCGCCAGAGGAATGTCTGTGGCGCCCACCCTTTTCGTCCAAGAAGCACAGTGTGTAGGGGAAGCTTACAGCTACAGCTTACAAAGCTGCATAATTCCTGGCCGCAGTCTTATAAACAACTATGCCGAGAACGCAAGGAAAAGTGATGTTTAGAAGGGATTGGGAACTTTTTCAGACCAGAAGCCTGACGAGCTTTCTATCCTTCTGCGCTCGGCCAGTTGATTGTAAACTTATTTGGAAGCGATAAGATCGCACTTGCTACCTAGGCTCTTTCCTGCAAGTTGTTCCATATGTAGGATTAGACCCCTTCCTACCGTGTTACGTTGTTGCGAAACGCGCAGCGTATCCAGAGCTTCTAACTAATGCATTTATCCGTGTCCCTGTATTTCATCTCAGTTGTGCTTTGTGTAGCACAAAGGGGTATCATGGTGTTTCTAAAGCACGAAAATACCTAGCGTTCTCGATTTAAGGCACTAAGAGCATGAACTGAAGACTGTTTTGTGGACCTGCATAGCATTTACAGTTTCAGTGAAAATGAAACCCTCGGAGTCGACTGATAAGGGCCGCTGCTGTCAGACTGCTGCTTGGGTACGCGTAGCGCTTCTTTTATGTACCGTGGGGGCATTTCGAATAATTATTTAGCCTTTACGGCTCAGAACACGGTAGCGTACTCGGAAGCTACGCTTCTGTTCGAGGCTCTTGGTTCGGGTCTTGTCCACGTTAGTCAATCCTACTGTTCTTATTGGGTCGGTGAATTAGTATCCGACGTTTCTGAGAAGAATAAAACACTAACCTATTTATTGGTTAGCCACCGCGAGTCATTCTATGGGGTAAACACGCATTCAAATTGGCTCCACGAAATCCTGAAGAAGTACAGTACAATACGTATCTGATCCCACAAAATGGGACAAATCAGCGAGGCCTTTATTCTTCATGCAACGACTAGCGGGACTCCCAAGAGGTTAAGTTAAGTTCTTGTCCTCCAACAAAGACCTTCGTTGACCTTGTAAAGATGGCAGGGCTGACTTCTGGACTAAATAGGATGGAAAACGTTACTCTTGATTATACTGAGTGCAGCGCTGCTCTGACGACTGAGCTATCTGCTGGTGTGGGGATCATTATTGCACATTCTATAAACTTTATGACCCTCCAGTCGTTTCTGATGAACTCTTTGTTCTTTTACAGCTTTTCTGTTGACATTTTCGAGACGTGAACCCCTGCTGTGTCTCTGTCAATGCAGTCAGTGCTGTCGAAGTACATACGAGGTCATTTCAGCGTTTTTTTCTTTTGTTTGTTTGACCATTTGTCAACCATGTTGCTGGGCAAAGTCGAACCCAAGAACAAATTACCAGCTGAAACTGGTCTTTGTTTTTTCGCACAGCATGACTCATTGCTGCGACATACATTTGGACAAGATAAGAATGACGTTGCACGGAATTTACTTCTGTAAAGTGCCAGAACCTTCCGAAGGAACACTTCAGCTCAAGCTAAAGTGTTCCTTTGGAAGACTCGACAGATCACTGCTGTTCAAATGTTTTCATGAGAAAAGCATAGAAACTGAACGTATGTGCTGGTGAACGCCGAGCTTCATCTTCTCTGCCTCTATTTCCGAGAGTGCCTCCACTGCCGTTCTACCTCCGTGACAATGTGCTCATAGGCCCTCTGTTGCGGTTAGAGGCTGTGATTTGTCTGCGAATTCCATGTGAGAACTTAGTCGCGCTAAAGCTCCATCTCTCTCTATGCATACGGGTGCACGTGAGCGCCAAAAAACTATTTTCTGGATTTTTTTGAGTGAGAACGAACCACACAGCCCTCCGTTGCGTCCGCGGCTCACGTGCAAGCGATTTGTTCTGGAAACCGCCTAAGAACTTCGTCTAAGTCGGTTAGAGGCCGTGATTTGTTTATGCGGCGACGCAACAGGATTTATACGAGACGAATTCGATGTTCAGCAGCGGCTGCGAGGACGAAATTCGGCACATTTTCTGCGTGACCCGTTTATCCTTCTGGGCAAGTGCTGTGCTGGCATTTCGGACGACGGCGAACCAAAGGCGAGGTCAGCTTTTTACGGTGGGAAAGCCTCATCTGGGAGGATCGTTAAGAGACCCCTCCGATGTTTGGGGAACGGGTCGTAAAGGGACTTCGGCTAGCGCTTGGTCAAAGAAGTATTTCGTTGCAATGGAAATAGAGCGATCTGATGTGAGTAGCTGTCACTCGCTGACAAACTTGGGATGAAGGAATGTTTCTCGACTTTTCATGTCGTTTATTCTCTAACGAAACGTTCGTTACTTGCTTAGCTTTTTTGCTTGTAATTTATTAAATAAATTGGCGCATAGAATAGAGGATGTAAAGGGGGGGGGGTTAGCGGCTTGAGCGCGAAATCGAATTTGAGTCTATTTGTATTTGAGACAAAGTGCCAACTCTCCTTTGTCTCGTACTATAATTAATGTAGCTTCAGCAAGAACTTGTTCTAACACTGCGCAAAATCGGTATTTCTGACCGCTGATTTGTAGGTTGGATAAATGTAAACGGATAAATGACGGCGTTATGAATTCCATTTGGGACGCGCCACGCATTCTACTTCTGCGGAATATCGTTGAGGGAAGTTGAACGCATACTTTGCCTTTATAACCAATCGCGGTAACCGGCGATGGACAAGCAATTGCTCTCTGTATCCCAAACAAAGTGTAGTACGAATTCAGTGACCCCAGAGAGATGTAAGGCGGGAATCCTAACTATGAACCTTGAGTCGGGTGCTCACACATCTTGAAATTCGCCGAAAAAATCTTACTGCACAGACACTTGTAGTTTCGTGCTTGGTGCTCCTACATGCAAAGTTATACGATCTCGGTCGCATTTTTCATATTTTTCCATTCGTCCAACTACTGACCACTGATTTCTTTGCGCTGTTTTTCTTATTTCCTCTGCATTCTTTGGATGTTAATACATAAATCCCCCCTCCACCATGTTTACTGCAGCAGAGCATTATAGCCTACTTGACGAGGATGGAAACAGAAGTTCTCTGAAGGATATGGTGTTTATATCGCCCATGCACTTCATCCGTGTGTAGTGATGTTCACTTTATTGGTAGTGTGAATGCCACCTACATATATAAAGTTTAACCTTAGACAGATGTACGGGTCTATAAGACCACCTTGCCCACCATTCATTTCGGAACTCGATTTTGATTTTTTACAATTTCGCAGTAATATGTCGATCCAGAATAATGTCTCGAGGAGGCTAAAAATAGGGGCGCCACGTTGTTTCTCTATAAGGAAAATGTGTCACCTCTGAGTCCGGCGCAGTGTAGTTGATCCTCTCCATATCTCAGGCGCACCTTACTGTCAGTGAATTGTCCAGTTATCATGCTCACCATTGTACTATTAGCCAACTATTAGCGCACTAATTCTGTCTCATAATTCTGTGAATAATCTTGGGCCTGTAGGATGCCTGCTAATTTAAGCGTTTGGAAAAGTAAAAAGGAAAATAGTACTCCTTCGGACTGTAAAGCTTCATGTGATTTACATTTGTATTACCAATCAAAGAAGCGTGATGACACGTTGGACAGGTGCACGGCGCGTTCAGCACGTCGCACACTTCATAAGATGGTTGTTTCCCTGCTCTTTATGATATGCTACAGATCTTTTCTGTAGATAAACACCTGAAATTCTATGAGCAAACATTGACAAAATCTTTTAGGACAGGCAATGCAAGAAAAGACTCGGGTTTCCTTGTGCTTCTGATCAATCCTCGGTCCTACATTTTTATGTACGTAAATATGAAACATCTTTCTCGGCGTCACCACCTCCTCGTGGGCTAAGTGGATTAATTGTTTATTGTTGTCATCGATGAGTTTTTAACCCTTTTACTTACGCTTTAATCGCTTTTTAATCTCCCTGATGCTGCGTTCTCACATTCCACATCTGCTTAGAACTACATTGAAATCATGAACAGTTAACCGACGACCACCCAGCGACAGATTTCGCCTTCCATTTCATGTCAAACAGCTTTCAGTGCTGTTTTCGGTAGTCTGTATCCATTCGCGCTTATTGTACGTCGCAAATCCAAACAGGATCATAGTACAGAAGTTCAGAGAGATGAAGGAATGGTAAAGACACGGTTGCCGAACAGGAACATGCTTTGGACAGAAGTGAGAGCAGCATCATCTGTTTTACCTTTCTCTAGATTAAAAATAGAATAAAAAACAAAGCAGATAGAGAACTCTAGGTATTTAGCATGCAACACAGGGGCAATTGGTTTAGTTTAATAACCTGGACAAGGTTTTTGTATAGGATTACGTACCCTTTCACTTGTAGTAAGATGATTCATCTCACCAGCGCTGGAGTATGTTGTTAAGGATTCTTTCTGGTTAATTTGTGGCTACATCCTGTCCTTGGGCTACTATGGCACTTGACCTAGACGACTAGAGGCGTTTTTAACGCCTGCTCAAGGTAATTGACATCGAAGTGACGGCAGCCGATGCCGATGACACTGTTGCCGCAGCAGTATTTGCCCACAGCCAATCGCTGTGTAGAGTTCACCGGCAAGACTATTCTCGAATCGGCTGTTTGCTTAGTGTGTATGTGTCTGACATGAGGGTGTCCTCGCGATCGCTGATAGCAACCTGACGGCAAGCACTGCTCGCCATGCATTTTCTCCAGTTTCCTGTCACCAGCCAGAACGTCAATTCTATCCAATGAGGGTCGCCAAATCTGAGCCATACTTATTGGGAAGGAGGAAACGTCCCCTTTTAGACCCTTACGGGATTACAGTCTACGGCACTTTCGCAGGAATTTCTTTTAAACAACAATCGAAGTACTGGAACTGGATACGGGATACGTTTCCTCTCTCCCATTCGTAACCAAACCATGACTGCTTGCTGGTTAGACCGTAATTTTCGAAAAAGAAAATCTCTCACTTTGAGTATTTCTCCCTCCCTCTCTTTCGAACACCGTTGCAGCAGCAGTACACGACTACCTACGGAAGACGTCAGTGCTGCAACTGGCGGAGGTCCCTTCTCCAAATCTGTCGTCACTTTGTGACTCAGCCGGTTAGCGGAACGGAGGGCTGCACTTTCCCAGTGCTGGAGCTCGTGAGCGTTGGGTGTATTCTCCTGGCATCTGAACAGGGTACTTTCATCCGCTCACAGTTCCGTCCAAGAAAAGAGCAGAAAGTTCTTGAAGTTTGCCCTCCACGACCACCTCTGGCCTCATTTTGTTTTGCTAGCCATAAACATTAGGAGCTGAGATAGATTACGGTGCCTCACCCAACATTCTGCGCAACGACACTAGATCACTAACAGCTGAACTCTTAGCAACCAACAATGCCTTGGGAGAAAGGCATTCATACAGCCGCAGCCGAGGAAGCTCATAGGTGTCATTGACGTGATGAGTTCACACTGCAGACTAATTGTTGTTAACTGAAAAGCAAGAGAAATCGTCAGCATTGAAGTGCCCTCCGCTTTCTGAGCTATCTATTTGAACGCGCGAGGTCCCGGAGGGATTTATTATCTACGTCACTTATTCTGTTCTAATACTGCCACCAACATTATTAAGCACAAAGGCAAAGGTCAGCGTTAATCAGTTCCTTTGGGATGCCTAACACGTTCCCTTTGTACGGTAGTGGGATTGGATGTAATCAGAAGGAAGCTCGTAGTGAAATGCTGACAGATGTGGGAGAGGTGCAGCTCGTGAAGGCGGTCAATTTTACAGTAAGTAGTCTTTGTTTCAGCTTACAACCTCGATACCAGCCACTTGAGGCTTAAGGAAACTGATTTGAATCGTATCTGTCAAGACCACCAGGCTTATCTGGTTTCATGCCGATATCAGGGGCCGGCTCATCCTGATATACGGGTGAGTTCTGATCGGTCCCACGAGGTGTGGGACCGACCAGCACTCACCCGTATATCAGGCTGAGCCGGCCGCTCGATCAGGTTGCGTTCGATCAAACGGCGCCGGTGGTGTAATGGCGTAGAGCATTCCCGCCCGGTTAGAGGGAGGTGCGGGTTCGAGTCCCGACTGGCGCTAGAAGCTTTGATCGCAACAAACATCGGTACGACAGTCTTTGTTTCGTTAGTCGTTATCTTTGGTTAGTCTTTGCTACAGGCTGTTTTCTAGCGGTGAAAGCTCAGCAGTGCTTGAGTATTGGGTTCCTTCGCTATCCCAGGAAGAACGTACTTCAAACGGCTCTTTCTTTTTCCTATGTTTTGCACTCTTGTCTGCTAAAGCCCCTCCCACCTCCCCTCGTACTGTCTCTGCTTATTTATCTATTTATTTGCACATAAATGTGCGCACAATTCTAAGATAGAAGAAACTCATGGACAGAGCATGACGAGTAGCACAACCTGGTGAAAAAAATCAAGAAACAAAAATCAAAGCTTTGCTAGAGGAGGAAAAATTTGCTTAAAAAATGTGGAGTGGTGAAATAATTTGGAGCATTCATTTTGGTAAAAGGTAAAATTAAGGATTGAGAGGCTAATTAGTAGAGTTATCGATGGAGAAGAGCAGCAGCCCGCCAAATACGGCAAGTCGTAATAGAAAACGGCTCTGAATAGCAGCTTTGTAGGTCCGTCAACTCCTTTGTAGGTCCACTACCATTTTCAATACCATTTCATTCCATAAAGAAAACTTTCTTGCGTGCATTGGGACAGCGCTTTTACTAGTGCATGATTTCGGTACTTTGCTGGTGTGCTGAGAAATGACAAACGGCATTGGTGTGCGTTGAATTTTGTTGAGTAAATCTCCCTAAGGACGTTCATGATCGAATTGCGCATACTACGTCGAACTCATCGGCATTCATGTTGAAGAGGCAATGTGTACAATTTTCATGTCAAGTTTTACATTTTTAAATCAAATTCGGCACTATTCTAGGAAAGCTTGACGCTTTTGAAGCGAAAGTGTACAGTGTCTTTTAAACCAAAATAAGCTGTTACGACACTGGAATAGATTCTCTTCAAAATATTTAGAAATGTTTTTTGTTCAAAGAAAATTTGGTATGACTTCCTTCGAAATTTTTTTATTAAGTGAACAAAACTGAAATTTCGCCCAATTTTTATCCTTTAAGTAGAAATAATGAACCAACTTTTGTTTTGAAGGGCAGGAAAGCAGCAATCATTTAGTGTATTAAAAGACGAGATCGCGCAATGCGTACGACTGTATCGCCGTGACATTTATTTGACAGATAACAAAACTCTTTATTTTTTTAGAGTAACACAGATATAAATGATACAACAAGGCCAGTTATACAAGACGTACATATCCTCGCATCGCTGTTTCAAATAAGCAGCACCCTCTCTCAACAGTAGAGTAAAAATGCAAAACAGAGGCATTTTTCGGGAGCAGAACCCGCGACGTCACGTTCGCGAAGCAGCACGCCTACCACAGCGCCACCCACTCCTCGCTGCGCCAGCCTCGAGCTTGCTTTTAAGCTTGCTGTCAGCCATAGGAAACTTTCCATGTCTCTTACTCGCTTGCCTCAAGCATCGGCGAAAAGAAAACATTTTTTTTTTGCTATTTGGAGCGGGGATATTCTTCACAGAGTATTCGTTCTTCCCGCTCCGGCGTACCGTTAAGGCACGACCCTGTTAAAGATATGAGGTGCAATGCGCGGGTGAAACTAGTGGTAAACGCAAGCTTTGCCCTAGGTAGGTATGTGGAAGGCGTGGCGCATTCGGGAGCGGTGGATCATCTGGTTTCCGTTGTAGGGACTCTCGCCCCGCAAGAGCGTACAACACTGCGTCTGCTTCCGCCGGTTCACATCTGTCTGAAGGGGACGGCGGCGGCGACGGCGCCATCGTCGTCATCGTCTGAAGTAGGTGAGGCATAATTGACGCGACCGCTTCTTTACGACATCGATTATATGCTGCGATACCCAATAAGCGATCGTAATCGTATTCGCGCCTCGACGATTATTCGCCGTTGTACCTGATTTCGAATTACGATAGCAGGACGTGGTCGTGATCGTCGTTGGCGGACGGGCGTGGAGTGAATTTTTGCACTCACCTTCGGGGAACGCCCGTGCACACGCTCCGCGATGCCATCGGCCGAACCGGTTTCGGCCCTACTTTGTTCGCGGGGCTGCTAGGGCTACTGCTGATGGCTCTCCGTTCGATTATGTCACTCCTTGACGACGCCCATCCTCAGTTCTTCCGTCGGCTGATTGTTCGATGCATCGGCTGAGATCGATCCGATTGATCGGCCGGTTACGGGGGAGTCGCGCGGTGCCGAAAGTCCCCAGTGCCATCGCCCGCACTTCAGCCGCGAGTTTTTCGGTCGTCGATTATGTGATATGTGGCGCTGTGTGCAATTACACAAACGCGTTACAGTGGTTTTGAATTTCGGGCGCGCCTACGATTTTTACAATCGCACCGGTGAAGGGTGTGGGGTGCTTGATGGATGTTCACTGTTTCCCGTTGTTCCCTCTTGTTCTTGTGCTTTTCGTCTTCAGCCCGTCCCAGGGTCTCGTTTGAATAAGCCATCGGTCAGTGTCGCTTGGGTTATGGCCATGCTTGAGGTTGGGTTTCGTTTCATATCATTCCGCGGCATCCGAGTGTTTGTATCGCTTCTTTAATTTTGAAGTGAGAGCATTGTAATTCGTAAGTTCTGCTGATGGAGCGAACCGTTCCTAATGGACGGAAGCTCACTCGTTCCGCCTGACAAGGGCGGCAAAATTGAAAGTAAAATATTTCACAGAAACAATACCATCAGTTAATCTACTAGTGGAGCATCCTTTGCACTTTTCGAGCGGAAAAAGCCTACTCTGCTTGCGTTTCTCTTGCTTTTCAACAAGTACCGTCCTCGGACTAAGGTAGAGTTGATAGAGTATCAAGGTATTGGAAAGTGGGTCGTTAAGACTACATTCCTTATGTGTATCTATTCTCAAAGTTTTGGTACTGCTTCCGGTGCAATCCTAGTTCACTAGTAGTTGGTGGTAGCCACTCTTAAATGATTTTATAAGAACTGAATGTGTTCAGAAATGTATTGAACTCACTCATTCCTTATAACACAACTGCATAAACGAAATCAAAATAAATAGTACAGTAAACTCGAGAATATATAACGTTTGTGAGGTGGGTCGGGACGTTTGCAAATGATTAGGACGTGATGTACATTGTCCTGCCTGTGTCCAAAACGTTGATTGTCTTGGCCTATTTTTAACTTATTTTACTGACAGCATTTTACTAGTGTTATCTGTTTGAACTGCTTGAAAATGATGCGCTCTCGGTGCAAATCTAGTAAAGGATCCTCTCTAACTAGAATTGCACCGAAAGTGTTCCTTTTTAGGTTCTCCTCTCCTGACTAGGAACTCGGAAACTGGGTCTGTTTCGGCAACCAGGTTGGCTTAGTTTGCTTATTTCTACATGTTGGTACCCATTTATTGTGCTTCGTTATGTTGGGAATACGTTTCAGAAGGGCCACCACCAACTAGAACTGCATCCTGACTCCTAGTAAATCTCGGGTCTATCCTAGTGGGGAGGTACTTCACTCTTGTCAAGGGCAGTAAAGCTAAAAGGAACTTTTTTTTTACAATGAAGGCACATTGAACTAACCTTACCATCCCGTTCGCGTTTGCTTCGCTTGAACTTGCTTCGCTGACTGAGTTATAGAAATCAACCAGTGTGTGTGTGTTTGCCGGATTTGACAGAAGACGGTAGAAATGAACAAGGGGTGAAGTCAGTCTTATACGTTAGTCTAATCCTAAACTCCATCAAATCGTTGGTTCAAATTTCTATCTAAACAGCTTCATTTTTTTCACGCATATTCACTTAATGGGGGGGGGGTTGAACGAATTGCGCGGTCTAATTGGTGTTTTCTTTTCACGACAACCCATACCTTCCTTGCTTTTACGGAGCCAGTTCGATCGAGCTTGCCTTTCTCTATTCTTGCTCGTCTTCATTCATCCTTTCTGCGTACGTCTGATTTAGACACCAGGTGAGTTTTGGGCCCTCATGTAAAGCTATTTAGGTGAGCGGCCTTGCTTTATTGCCATTTCTTTCGTTGATAGGTTTCTTCATTCCAGTCATAAAATCTAAATATGAGAGCTTATCTTGCGAATTCCTTAGTTAATTAAAGCAAGATACCCGAGGGCGGACGTGAGAGGGGATATTGGACCATTGTGTGAAGAAGGAGGAGTCGCAAATTTCTGGGGATCTCTGTGAAGCTGTCAGTTTCCCTACTCGGTGTTGTGCGAAGTTCCCGTCTCGCCTCACTTTAAATCGCTATCATTTTTAATTGGCATTCGGTATGTCTGATACTCCTATAGAGTGCTCGAAAAATAACTTCCATTGCTCCATCTCCCAACAGAAGTAGATAAAATACACCAGAAGCCACGTCAGAGTGGGAATCAAAGTACTCAAACATGAGTATTGTAGGTGGTGAGCATCCGAGAGTACACTTAGAAGTCTGACGATGATCAGCTTCGGGCAGCACGACGGTGTTGCAAGAGTGCTCGCAGCAACCGCTCCCCAATCAGGCGCGGGATTACGGTGGCACCAAATGCTGGTTGATTTTTATAATTCGTTCTAAAGTTGTCAACTGTGCAAAAGTGTCGAATGGCTTATTTATTCATTATCCTCTGCTGATTTCTCCGTCATCAGCTTCTGTTTTCAAAGGACTCCTGCTAAACAAGAAATCTTCTTTTTGATGACGTTCAGTTGTGTTAGTTCTGTTCCATCGCAACGAACTGCTGTTTAATGAAATTAAGCTCCTATTCTCTGGTAAGCTGCTTCAATAGGGTTTTAGAATGATATGAAAGGAATATGAGAAGGCTGTTTTTTCTCAGTAAGGCTTGAAATCCATGCTTAACATGTAGCATGTAAAATGTTACGACGAAGGACCTCTTTATCTATCTAGGTCGACCTAGCTCGAAGGGAACAACGTCAATGGTCTAATTTGAGCGAGAATCGAGGACTGACGGTGGAGCCTAGAATGAGCTCAACACACCCGTCGAAACAGAATGAACGAAGCGAGTGAAGGGTCTCATTTCGGGTTAGACTGATCAACATGACCCGGAGATCCTTCCTTTGCTAGTTCTCTGGTTGGTCTTCGAACATGTGCATCTTGATGCCAGCACAAGCCTCCAAGTACCGATTTAAGTGCGTCCTTCTGTGATTTCTTACAGGGAGGCGCGCTCGTGAGTGTGCAAGGGATGCCTCGCTCTAACGATGCGGAGTAGTGCAGAGACTGAGCAGTTGAAGGAGCTCCTTGATGTTGCCATTTTTGACACAGATGCAGTAAATATGCCGCATCCGGGTGTTCCTTGTATGCCCATCATGGGTGCGCAATTACGATTTACGCGATTTCTGGTAAAATGTTTACTATTTACGACATTTTGGATTGTAAATCGTAAAGCTTCATAAATGTTATTGCTCGACGGCAACTGATGTTCAAATGACGTGACGCAGCTGGATAAGAAGGATGTGCGCGCTCTCCTGCATTTAATACCTCATTTCCCTTCGTTTTAGCGTGTTTTTTAAAGCTTTGATGTGGCACCATGAAAGAGTGGTTTCGAGTTCAACTTTACTGAAACTTTTGGCGAGACACCTTTGCAACATGTGGCCGAGCACTGTCGTGAAAAAAAGTAAGCATCATAGCGTTATGGCTTTTCGCGCTGCCTGGCCTCACTCAAATTTTGCAGTTGGACAGCGTAGATGTGTGCAGTCACTGTGGTACCGGCTCTAAGGAGCTCAGGATAGAGAATTCCTTGTGAGTCCCACTAACAGCGCAGCATTACCTTCTTTCGATGGAGGTCGGACTTTGATTGCTTGAGAGGTCGTTCTGTTAGAGAGAGCCACTGGGCCTTCCGGGCATGGTTGTCGTAGGAGGCTCATTTCCCGTGATTACGCCATCCCAGATAGTTCTTAATACGAAAGCGGTGAAAGAGAGACTGAGCAATGCTCAGTCGCAACGACCGGTCCGAGTCACGGACATCGTCGGCCTCTCAAGTCACAGTCAGACCTTTTATATTCTAGAATATTCTAGAATGTACGAAACTATGTTCTAGATTGTTCGGGCTATAAGCCTGTGACACTAAGCGAGACCTAACAGGTTTTGTTAAATCTTGAAAATGATTGAAAATTAAAAAAAATGCAGACTAAACTTATGGCTAGTAAGAGTTCCTGGAGGGCTAGTAAGGGCTTGTATCGTAACATGTAGTTCCTTCTGTGAGCATTGATGAGGGTTCAATGCGAGAAAATTGTTAGATGCATGAATAATAACTAATTACATCAGCTCTTTTTGGTATATCGTGGAAATGTTTATAAAAATCACCACACGTTCCTTATGAGTTCTGACCGTTTTCCGCGATTCTGTTCAGTATTGTGTTTGCGGCCGCAGCCATTGAACTAACTCTGCGCTGGCCACTATACATTATTGAAATACTCAGTTAATACTGAATTGGCCATCAGAAAAATGCCTTCTCACAGTAATGGTCTGATCGATAGACGTGGGGCTCCTCTTCTCTTTTTTGCTATTATTTAATCAGATGAGCCTCCTCTCGTCTGCTCACACGATTGCAGTATGGTGACAGCAGGGCCCTCAATTGTTAGATGTCGTACTAACTGGCTTACCTTATATTGATAAAACTACACCTTTCCTTCAGCTATATTTGTTACCCATTCTGACGATCAGCTGCTTGGCTTATTGTACAGATGTTCAGCTGCATTGAATACCGAGAATGATGTCTTAGTCTCTTTGACACTTGGGATGACGGTGGTTATTTGAAATTTTTCTGTGCCAGGTGTGCCGCGGAATGATTTAATAGTCATTACGTTTCGAATACTTCATTGTTATCAACTGCATGCCCCATCAGTGTCGAAGATGAGAATCAAGTGAACTGTATGGTCGTCGTGGTGCAGAAATTTCCTTGAGGCGCAGAGTTACGGCAGCGACATCGGTGGTGTCATGCTGCTCCATTCTCTTAATATCCCAATTTTTATTTCGTCATCTATTTTCCGTGCGCAATCGTAAGTCCATGTAATTTTCGTGGTGTTTTTTAAGTTCTTATTATCTGTTATTTTCCCTGTTTTAAGTCCCTCCTATTCACGATTGATCTGATTCTTCCTACAATCGGTTTCGTCAAATATTACTCGCGTAGTTTGTTAGTTCGATTTGCGCTGTGGAAGTGCTGCAAAAAGATCCAATCTATTCAAAAATCTAATCAGCTCCTTTTCTTTTCAGAACATCCGATGTCGTTCTCTTGTGGGGAACACTTGGAGGCGGTTCGGAAAGAGATGACAGTATTGGCGAATCAATTACAAATGAGCAAGCAGGAGGTGGAGAAGGTGAAGATGGTGGGTCTCGCTTTTTGCTACTCACTTTTAGATGAGGGACTATCCTAACAACTTTCACGACGATTCTGTCTCCCATCAATGTTCACCATGTTGCGTAATTCGCATTTTATTTTATTTAATCAGTATTTTTGCGTGAGGCTTGATTAGCTACATTTGTCACGATGTTTATTCAGGATACTACGAGTTTTCAACAGCAACTCAATGCCTTGACTGAGCAGGCTCTTCAGAGCCAGGTGAGTTGTTTGCTTGACCCTCACAATTTATTTTTAAAAGCTGTGTTTCCCGAGGGATTTTTCTATATTAGACTACGGTGGTGTGTCCTTCCACTTCAGATTTTCTTGTACGAGAAGCAAACGGTTTGGGTGAAAGCAGCTTAAGCGTTATGCGAATCTTTGGCGGCGCAATGATAGCACGGGGGAGCAGCCCATGGGCTTCGACCGACTTAAGCGTAGCAGTCGGATATGGTGAAGTGGAATTTCCCATATTGTACGCAAACTGACGCGTACATACATGTAAGGCAAGTGGCAGTAAGAGGGGCCTGTGAAGTCAAACGGGTAAAAACTCGATAAAATGTGGGCTGGCCCCCTCATAGTAGCATTGCGCCCCTTTGGCTGCCACTGTCGCTTGAAGATGGTGGGAAACATGAAATTGAATGAATATGAACATAGAGTAACATTAATCATGTCAACCATATATTATCGGTAGGTGGTTTTTCAGTTGGGGAGGAGAGTGGTGAAGCGTGTTGTTGTCTAAAAAGTGCCTGGAACCATCACAGCTGACTTGCAGCTATTCTCTCAATTTTGTTTGCCCACTAAGGGTGTTTCGCCTCACCGCGCTCTCTCCTGTGTTTGCTCACGTGATCCTATGACTGCTTTTGGATACTTTGCCGTACCGTTTTTCAGCGAGAGTTTCCTTAACAAGGAGGAGCCAAACTGACAATAAAAATCTCAAATTTCTAACATATTTCAAGGACATGTTGTTCATTGCACCTTTTAGAAAGACCTCTAGAAGTTACATCTCCTAGGGATACTCATTTTTATATCCTTGGTTCGAATTGGACACGAATTGTTCACCCCATTAGGTTGTTCGAGTGCTTTTT
Organism: Heligmosomoides polygyrus bakeri; assembly: GCA_947359475.1. Lineage (NCBI taxonomy): Eukaryota > Metazoa > Nematoda > Chromadorea > Rhabditida > Heligmosomidae > Heligmosomoides > Heligmosomoides polygyrus. The sequence continues at coordinate 73,904,568 of OX375869.1, forward strand.
ATGTACTAGGTTGTATCTTCGTGCTGAAGCTGGCTTCTTCATGAAATGGGCGTTGGTGAGCCTATGATTTATAGTGCGAAGTGAAACCTTGCCCCATTCAAATATCGGATACCCACTCACTTAAATAGTGAACCGCGGCACCTGGAAAGAGTCTAACGGTGAATTTCCTGTTCATATGGCGCCCACACCTTGCTTTACGTGGTGTGCATTTTTAGCAGAAAGCATTGGTTATAGAGCTAGTGAATTCTGTGGTTTTTGCCCATGGTACTGAAAATTCTGATCGTTCCCGATCAGCCGTCCCTGGGCAGCTCACCGTACTCTTCTTATTTTTAAGCGATTTAACTAAGACTCAATTAAGGTATTGAAATCCGAATTTTAAATGGGGAACTCTCGACAGTCTATAGAAGGCCACAAAGTCTTTGTCCACGTTTTTTCACTTTAGAATGCTGAGGTCTAAAAGGGCGCTTTAAATCATAATCTTATCCCCTTCTTATCATCGACCGGAGAGATTATTTGGCCATTTCTCGCCATCCGGATAGACGGAGCTTATTGAGGGCAGATTGGGACTCATACCCAGCATTGACAGGTCGCTAAGTCAGGCCGCCTTGCCATCTCTGTGTTCCTTATAAACCGTTATTCGTTAGTGATCCTAAACTTTTTCAAAAGTATCTCTTGAAGTGGTCGATACCTATTACAGCTTCACAAGCGGGATGTGCTTGTAAGTAGTAATAAGTCAAAAATGATGTACTTTAATAACGTAGATTCCTCTGATTCTTTTTTCCCAACTTCAGATGGAGGTGGTGAAAAACCAAGAGGCCACGAAGCGATTGCATCACATAATATCAAGCTATCTACCAATGCTGCCTCCAGAGTATCAGGTACTGTTAGGCTTTAGTTTTCCATCATTCTTTGTGCCACTCGTCAAGTGATGTTTGAACAAAAGTTGTTCACACTTCATTGAATTTACAAATGTTGGTTTTGAATGTGGTTAGCACTTGATTGAACTGCGATTGCTTTCCAGGCGTTTGCCTTGGGAGAGCTGGAAAAAATTCGACGAGATGAGACGCAGTCCCAGCAGGCGCAAGCCGCTATGATGATGAGTGGCATGCCGAACATGATGATGGCCAGGTTGGTACTTTCTTCTCACCCTTCTCATTCCTGATGCAAGCATCGCGTTACTCTCCGATCCATAGTGGTCGTGGCTAATAAAATTTGCGAAGGGAGCAGGCGAAGCTGTGAGCACAATTTTTTTTAGGTCTGTTGGATGGGGAACTTAATATGGTGAATATGGATTTTATTATATTGATTAGTGTGTCGTAGCGCTTAAGCATAGTCACTGTAAACCCAAGAGCAAGGCATCTAGCTAGGTAAAGAACAGAGCAGAGATAGACTGCTGAAGTTGTTTGACAACTTCTCGTCGCTGGGAATAGAAACAATGGAGGATGAGAGAACCCCACATTTTCCTGTTCTCCTGATATCAGTTCTCTCTTACGCAGGTGGTAGCTATCAGGTTCTTGGCCAGTGAAGTGTTCTACCACCTGCAAATTTGACTCCTTCAACACCAGAACAAGGATCAACGGTTTAATTTTCCTATAGGAATGCCGTTAATAAGCTCCTGCTATAGGAGTGCGCAAATGTAGCCTGGTTGTATTATACGAATTTGACTTGTTTTCCGGGAAAAGGATAACACGAGTCTGTAAGAGTTTTTGTAGAGGATCATATTTGTCAGTCAATAAAACTTCTTTGGGTTCGAGCATCCACATCTTGTACTGGACCGATTCTCTATCCTATCTCGGGACTGAGTTTAAACGTGCAAATTGAAAAAAAACCTTATGAAGAAGGCTAAAAGACATTCAAGAGTTTATTGAAGATGGTGCGGAAATACCGTTTCGTTCTGGGTAAAAGAATGGGCCGCGCATTCTTTTACCTAGGACGAAACGGGATTTCCGCACCATCTTCAATATCGTGTGGCAGCTTCAATGCGTATTTGGTCAAAAGAATAACTTTCGATGGTGAGCCGATGGACAAGTCATTGTTTTATCCTTCACAGGCAAGCCTGGCACATCACGAACCCCGTAGGATGAAGCACTTGCGTGGCCTGGGCGAGACCCTAAGTAAAAACGCCTTTTTGATTCAGATTGGAGGTGTACTGCCTTTGCTCCTAAACCTGCTTCTAATCCGATCGCACGGTCACACACCGTTGTGCAGAATGCTATGCTGATAAATGTTTATAAGACGATGAAATAATGAATGGAGAAATGGTGCCTTTCTAACAGCATTGCTTCGATAAAGAATCACAAGTCGGGTCATTTATGAAGAAAAAAGTTTCTGTAGGAAGAAGTGTGCTGGATACAATAGTTAGAACAGAGTTGTTTTTGACTCTGAAACTTTTGAAATAACTTTTCTTCACTCTACGCTGAATTCTTTTCGGATTTTGTTATCCACTGAACTTTTTGCTCGTTCTGCTGCTTACTCTCGAATGAATGTTTCAGGAATCCCATGATGATGGCAGGTATGGGAATGGGTGGCATGCCGGGCGGAGCGTCGGCTTCACCACGAATGTCAAAACCCAACGGAGTTCCGAATGGTGGACAGAACGCCATGCAAAATGGAATGGCGGCGGCAGCAGCTGCAGCTGGAATGGCTGGTTTACCGCCAGGTATGGCGGCCGCGATGCATATGCAACCCCAGCAGGCGGCCATGTTGCAAGGTGGGACTTTACGTGAGGTTTCCCAGCATGAGGACTACGCCTATACATTGGATTTCCAGCGCAAATGATGATGGCAGCCGGAATGGGTATAGCGATTCCTGGGATGCCAATGCCGTCCGGTATGGGAATGCCTCATGGAATGAACGGTATGATGCCGCAAATGTTACCGCCGATGAGTGCTGCTTCAGCCGCTGGTTTCCATGCACTTACGCCTCAGGTTAATATTATTTTTACTACATTTTTTCTTTGATTTTTTTTCTGTATCCTTCTCATGATAGGGCTGCAGGAATATCTGCCTTTAAAGTAGTCCTCAAATATCTTTATGTTTCCCTCTGTACCAATGCCCCACCGCCAGGTTATGAAAACTATTGCTCCGCAGCTAGCCGCCTCTAGGGACCTAGAGTAGGAACCATACATAAGTGAGCTAGTATACACCGAAAGTAATTATCGGGTTTGCCCGAAGGTGATAAACCTTGGGAAGATATTTTCGCACCGATCAACACTCGGTCAGGTAGGTTTTGCTACCCGTCCACGTGAACGAGTGGAAGAGGATAGTAGCAGCTGAGCCCATTTAAGTCTGTGATAAATCGACAGAAATGAGTCTTACGTATGCAGCATGTTACATTTTGGCGCATCAAAGTATTCATGTAATACACTGCAGAAGTAGGTGGTTCAGCTTTTCTTTTTGTTTACGGTTTGTTCCATTCAATACACTGTTGTTCGTTATGCCAAGTAATAGACCAGCAATGTGGATGAGCTCACTATTCGGTTTTACAAGGTGACATATTGAGGGTTATAGGAGACTGTCTGGGAAATAACTGTGGCTTTCAAATTTCATTGAGTTCTAAGGTGTGCCAGAAATGTCAAGGAAGCCAGGCTTTTCGGTGTACGCCGATAAAGCGAAACTGGCATACAGAACAGTTTCGTCGTCATCACGAGTTAACCAATTAAAAGATTAACACTTCACTAGTGTGGTTGTTATAATCGTATTGGGCGAATTAACGAATTTCACAGTCGCCTAACCGCTTCCAGGGATCGGCGTGTTTTACACACCAGTCGCCTTGTTCTGTTCTCAATTAAAGCTGCTGCGAAATAGAGTGGTACTTGGATAAGTAATACTTCCGACGCCTTCCGCCTTTTCCATGCTATGAAGAGGCCGGCGGCACGAAACATCAGGCGATTAAATTCTACATAATAGTGGTTCGTAACCTGATGAGAACCACTACTTCGTTCGACAGCATTCCGAGAGGCAGTCAAACTTTAAATTATGTGAGATGGATAGAATACTGGTTTTCCCGTCGGCCATCAACTGCATATCATTGCATGCGTGTTTTGCAACACGGTTTATGAGAATTCAGTATCAGTATAGCTTAAATGCGCCATTTAGATTTCTAGTAGAGAAGATCAGTGCTTTAACATTTCGAACGGGCCGTCATTATCAGCGGGAGTCGGATAGAAAATGCTTCTGGAAAATGGTCTCCAAAAAAAAACCTCAACTAAATAAATGTAGAAACATCGCTCTATTCTTTTGTCTGGATTAAAGGTGCTTCCCTTTTGCTCGTAATTGGTCACTACCATGCTACGATATTTGTTTGATGCCTCACAACAGCGTGTGATTAAAAGGATTCCATTTTTATATATGCAGTCCAGTCAAACAGATCGCTGTCGTGGAACCACATCGCAAAGATCGGCGCTTTTTGGAATGCGCCAGGACCTACACCCCTTACGATCAGTAACTTGCTGTGAGAACCCGATGACCGATGCAATGTTTAGCAGGTCTCGTAGATGTGTGGTACAAACTCAGCGACCCTGGAGAGGTTGAAGTAAGGCATCTCTCCAATTATGTCACCTGTGTTCAGTGGAGGAAGTGTCTGAAGTCACTTAAATCTTCTGGATTTAAACCCTTCCTATTGTCGCTCACAATCACTATTGTAGTTGTGAATGGGAACTTTTACACAAATTAGCCAACACCTCGTCCAAACCTAGGGAGTCGGCTAATTCGTTGTCCTTTATCCGGCACAAAATTCCCGGATAACGAACAGCAAAACGGTCAGGACAAAACCCGCAGGAAACTAGATAGCGATTAATCCGCTCATCCCTATAGGGCACACTGGCATAGGGCTACATTAAGTTTTCGGTCGATGTCGGGTGATAACATTGAATACCCATTGTCTTCCCCCTTCCCATAGTCACTTAATGCGATATGTTCAAATACCGCTCCAGCTTTGTATTAGGGTTTTTTTGAAATTGCAGAGCAAAGGCTCATATAATAGAACACTAAAAAGCCCGAACGAAGGCTAATGATTCGGGAGAGGCCGGGATTGAAGCCGTCGAAAACGTTAGAGCGTCAGGGTGTCCTTTCCAATACCCGTTATGGTATACCTGGATTACTGTGCGGTATGCGTTTTTAACTCAGTAAGCGAGAAGTTGGGCCCATGGGACTGTGTGCAAAAACAATTCCTTCCAACTTTCAGTAGAACGGCATCCTTTTTTTCATAGGGGTGGGGAGGGAGGAAAGGGGGTCTACTTACGCCGCCCTCCGAAAGGCGCTCAGCCGTTGGTCATCGTGCCGCGCCGCGTTCGTTTTTTTTTTTTTTGAGACGCGATTCGCTGCTTACTGGTTCGCCCTAATATTTCGTCAAATAAAATGTATTACGGCGGCGAAGTACAAATGCGATGCGGAAAATCGATGTGTATGCTAATCATCGCTCGGCGGCACAAGTATAAACTACGCCACAACCTTTCGGTTTTTATTTTTGTAATGACATTTCTTGTTTGCGGGTGCTCCTGGGCACTTAGAAATTTTAAACAGTGGTCCGTAAGAATTGCGTCTTATCCTAGCGTTGAGTTTCAGGATGCAGAAGTTTTCCCAGTAATTTTCCGTGTTTTCTTTTCGGTCTTCGAAACTTCTGACGTGGCTAGATACCCAGTTTTTACATTTTATGCCAATTTTAGGCCACGTTTATGGTTCTTAGTAAGGCTCAACATGGGCATGACTGTTTTGAAGGCCTTTGCATTTAGCACAAGTTTAGGAATTTTTCCTGTTCGTAATAAGAGCGACGTAAGAGTGCTATTCTAAATTGGGGAACATTTCTGAATGCTAAAATAGAATATTTGGGGACGAAAACAGGGCACCTAGTTTGATACAACCACTACTGAATGCTGTGATAACAGCTAGCTGTTACGGCAACCTAATATGAATAGGTGAATAAATATGGGTTACATGTTGTTGCTTTTCTTAGGATTTGTTCTAGCTGGTGTTGTGCGCCACCATAATGCCTTCCGTAGTGGTTTGTGTTTGCAGGGAATTCGAAATGTGTTTCTGGCTTGCAGTATAATGCTGAACCAAGAAGTACTGAGCATAATATTCTCTTTCTTCGTCCTTCCTCATAGATCAGACGTTATTTAATGTTTGTGAAAATACGTTCAGTATGCTGTGTTTCTCGTACTAAGGGAAATAATTTTTGCTCATCACAAGAAAATCCGATTATGCACAAACTTGTCGGCGGCTTTTAGCAGGTATATAATTCTGAGCCATCATGTCGAGCAGCTGAGATTTTCGAGGGCCCTGTTCATATGTAAACCGGGACGCAGCTGTCCTTAGTTTTTCCGTAAAGAGATGTATGCTTCGCCCTATTCAAAGGCGTTGACATGATTGCCATAGTGTCTGCTCACAAAAGGGTTGAGACTTTTTGTTATAGTATTCAGGTGTCCAAAGGTTTACACTAAGACCCTATTACTCCATTCCATTCCTTTTCTTGTGAAAACTTGGTTATAAGAATACGTTGAATATAAAGGTTAGTTGGCAAGAACTAATACCTAATAGCTGCTGCTGAGTACGAAGGCCGACTTTATTTGAACACCCAAATCGAAACGAGCCATTCCAGAACTGTTGAGTTGAAAATCTGAGAATATCTTATGACCATGGCTCGTTGCGTTTATTTCCGAATCCCTTGCCTTTGCCTAATCTGATCAATCCTTTGTGCTCTTCAAATTATTCCGGTCCAAACGGCTTTTCATTGATGCGATTGATGTGGAAATAGTTTGTGGATTCATTGTTACAGGATCTAGCAGAGCGCCTAATGGACTATATGAAAAGGAATAGATTGAACTGTGATGAATAGTTTGCCATTTTACTGTCATAGGGATATCTATCATATGAACGACCGGTGTATTTCTTTCGTGAGTTGTTTGACATTGGGTGACAAAGTTTGTGGATCAGTTGTGTGAAGGAAATTGAGGGCGAAATATTTATGATTGAGCGTGTCGGTTAGATGAGGCCGCACGTAGGAAGCCCAGTTAGTTGTAAGCGGTGGCACGAAGTTTTTTATCGGGTTGTTAATCCATTTTTCACATCTTACGGGCACTGGTGGTGATAGGTGTCTTTCTGAGTCCATTTTTGTGCTGTGAACCTCCTATTAGAGCTGCAATTAAGTTTGTTAAGATTGAAGCAAGTGCTTCTTGTTAAGCCATTCCGATATCCCTTTAAATGCTAGAACGGAAAAATATGAATTCTAGAGGTCTTCTCCATGAACGAGCGCTTCCGTTTTTCAGATGAATGTCTCGATCCCATCGCGGAATCCGTCGAATGGCGCTCTAAGTGCAGCTCAAGCTTCAGCGACAAACTCACCTCGGCCGGCCGATCCGCTGACGCCTCAGACAAGTATCGCGGCGCCGATAGCTGTGTCGGCCGCCAGTCTGAAAGACGACCGTCCGCCGCCAACACCGCCGAAGCCGTCAGCAGCGGCGACGGCGAACGAGGAGAACGTGTCGGTAGCGTCGTAAACGTGCGCACGAGTCCTACGGTTTCTGGTGCTCATCATCGCAGATTACTAATTATTGCTCTCTATCTATTCGCTCCATCAACCATACACGCCAGTGAATTTCCGACGACGAGATTACAGACGCTGCGGCCCGCTCAGCAATCGTGTTCTTCTTTCTAACGAACCACCAGATCCATCTAATCGACGATCAGTAACATTCCCTGTTTCTATTGTTCCTTGCGTTCTAAAAAGAAAGCTGCGACTTGTCTTTTTTCATGACGGTCGAGCAGCGGCGGTCTTCTGCTGGAGTCCACAGGCAGTTCTGTTTGCCATGTACTCCCCGCGGCCGTCTAGTGAGGCAGAACGCTCCAGATCCCACAACGACTTTACCGTGCTTAGGTTACTATCGGTAAAGTGGCTTATCAGTAGTTTGCAGTGCGTAGGGCCCAAGCTGAAAATGGCTACGCTGGGGTAGAATGTATGAGAGAGCATTGATGGTGTCAGGAAAGCATAAGTTCAACGCGATTCAGTGTCAGGTCACTAAGTGTGAGGCATCAGGAGTAGCGGCAAATCTTCCAGGTTCGCCACCTCTCGGAAGCCCTTCGAGTTCCACTACTTCACGGGTGAATATTCCTCGGATAAAACCTCGTCCAAAAAGATGACGATGTGCTGTTCACGAATCAGTGGGCCTTCTGTTGTCTCGATGGACAACGCAAGGGCTGCGGTTGGTTATGGCCTTGTTGCTGCCTCTCACTTGACGTCGTAAAATGGGTCGAAGCGTCGTGTGATGATTTGGAGAGAAGTCAGACAGTGCGATACTGTAACACTTCCATAGTCTACAATAGAATGACAGCAGTGCCCGAAAGGTCCCGGTTGCCTTGCGTTGCTCGCCTTCACTATACTGTTTGAATTGCTCTAGATTTGGGGAGGAAAATACTCCCTTGTGAACTTGAAGGGAACTGGTGAACTTCGGTACACTCTAGCATTGTTGCAGACCACCACTTTTATGAACTTAGATACTGTAGAGCTACCATAGCCTCCGATTTCTATGGCCCCGTTCTAAGATAAGGTGTGTCTCAATACTTCATGGACGAAGTTTTTCGAAGAATCCCTCCGCCTTGTGAGCAGATGCCTTTGCGAACGCATACCCAAACACTAGAGCAGGTCAGGCATGCAGAAGATATCCCTGACTCCACTTCTGGTGCTTCTCACCGGTGAAATCCTCTCATGAATCCGTGGAAAGCAGCTTGACGGGCCTGCAGCTCACCCTATTGCTTAGCTTCTCCCCGCTCCTGCCTCAAGTAAACCTTTCTGGACGTGTTGGTTCTCTTCCTACTTTCCTCGTTCTGTTTGGTTTATGGGACGGCTGTGTTCCACTAAAGTCGCGTTTCTCCATGGAAATCCCCAGTTCGTCTTGGGCTGTTCTGCAGTTTCAAAGGAGAGGCTGGCCTGAGCTCTATCAGTGCTTTGCTGTTGTCGCTCTTGATCTGTAGACGGACTTTGCAGCCACTGACCAATCGCTCGTCCTGTCTGTCTTACGTTACTAGCAGCGTCCTAATGTTAGCATCGGCTCGTCGTTTAGTTGGGATCTATATCATTGCAACTGCTGCTCTTTATACATATACATAGTGTTTGGTGGTTCTACTGCGTGCAAAATGTTGTACCACCTCGTCGACGAGTATCCATCCAACTGCTCAGCCTTCTTACATTTACTACTATTGCGTCGCTATACTGTGTGTTTCACTGATATGGCTTTTTATGCGACTGGCATTGTTATGTTATCGGTTACGGCACGAATCGCAACACCGTGAATCCTGACGGTGCACACGAACGAGCTGGTGGGTTGCCCTCGGGCAGCGGGAATGTTTTTGACCAGGTGACGCTTCTCACCTGGTGACTGGCATATTACATTGCTTGGTTCCGTTTGGGCGATGCCTCTAAATGGACAAGAAGTGAGTAGCGGTTCCTGCAACCATTGCCTTGTCCCGACACCGATGAGTGATGACAACTCATCCAGCCGTTCGTGCTTCACAGCCAGGTGGAGCTCCGTTTATAGCTCGCAGATGACACGACAGTCACCTGGCGATCTATGAACGGGATCGCTAGGCGGTGCTGCCTTCGTGGAGGAATACCACTGTACTTGTTAAATGTGTATGTTTTGAATGACGGTCGTAGTAGGTTTTATTTTTAAGGTAGTCGGCGGCTCGGTTTCATTATCTGCTGAAAAATATAAGAAACACGTTCGTTTTTGGTTTTACCGTTGAATAGGAGCTTGTTTGACTTGAAGAATGTGTGCTGTTCATGCTCTGTTCCTCATCCCCCTTCATCTTCTCGTCTTATTCTGTTCTTGTTGTAACGGGTGTGTCCCGATCTTTTGTTGTAGACCGTGGTCGTCGTGGTCGTCGTCGTCATAGCAGCACTACTACTGTGTCACACGCTAGCTTCATGAGATCTCGGGTTGTTCTCAGAGTTTTCCGATGTTGTTGAGAATCGTCACGCAATAAATCGATAAACATACGTGTGCTTCAAGTGCCGAGTTAATGGGTAAGGTGAAGGCCGACGGCTTTTCTTTATGCTGTCACCTAAAGGAGCCGTCAGATTTCCATGTGACAGGGACTACCAAGTCCCACAAGTGGCAACGGGTAGCCCAGTGGCTAGCTGTGCGGATGCGGTCGCGTGTTCAGTGTGCACGTCAGCAGGATGATCCTATGTCGGCTAATAGTCATTTGTGGGATATAGGAAACAACATCTTCGCCCTTCTATAGGGACCCAAAGTCTGGTGGTTAGCTGACTAGACTCACGGGCAAACGGTCATGGGTTCAATCCCGCTCAAGGATGGCACCGCGAGTGAGACAGATTCCCCTGCACCTCACCCGAAGAGGAATTCGCCTCCCCGGCAGGCATTGTGAACCGGGGGGCAGAGCCAAGCACAGAGCAACTAGAGGCTTCACTCATGATTCTTTTCCCGCAATTCACAAATACCAATTTTGTGTGCCCACGAGTAGCCTCACTGTGTAGCCAATCCCTGGAAGGTGCGGTAGTCCTTTCGTGGTTCATTGCGGTTCATTGCGAGTACGGTTTCTTAGCATGTTGTCGTCGGAACTGTCAAACGGCTCAGTACCAGCCTCCCTTCCATATTCAATCTTGACATGACAGAGTTTAGTTACTCATATTTTTTACTGCTGGCATATAGGACGACACCATATCTGTGCCACGAATAACGAGAGTAAGGGGTCACACGTAATTTGCGCCTTATGCATGTTATTTTCACTTACAGGTCTACTCGTGTCCCGTTCGAATTTGTATATTACACATCGCATTTGACGAAATACCTCCAGAGTAGCCCTCCTATAGGTATGGGGCTTACCGTCCTATACGAGTGACCATTGTGCGAACCTCGCCATCAGCCCTTTGTGTGCCACTTTCACATCAAACTGGACAACAAGTCTTCAAAGCAAGTTGACTTCTTTGAAATGAAACGGAACAAAAGAAACGGTAGTCTTCAAAAAGTTTTAAATCTACTTACTCTGTAAGTGAGCAAATTGATTGACATTTTATGAAATCGTTATTTAGTTAAGGAAAGCAATGGTTTGAGGCTTATTCTAAACCTCAAAAACGTAGTTCCTTCCTTTTTAGAAAAAAGGTGGTGCCATGCACTCGTATAGCACGTAGAGGCTCTCATTTGATTTGTAGACACTGCTTACTTGAAACACCTAAGTGAAGAGATGTGCGTTGTTTCTAGAAATCTTTTCGTTGCAACGTTGACAAATGTACAACTCGACACAAAACAGAATGTCCGCTACCAATTTGGAAAAAAGGAAAAATCGCGTAGACCTGGACGTGTACATGGCGCAATCTCTCTTTATCAAGAAAAATCTCTACACCTTAAAACGAGCTTTTTTCCTTAATATAAAAGATTTACAAAAAATTCAAATAGCGTTCGCCTATTGGGAAGCTTAATCTAAAAGCTTCAAGGAAAGTCATGCTGAATTTTCCTTGATCAGAAAATATTTTAGCCTTCTTGGAGAGTCTGTCTAATCTGGTAGACGCTCGCTTTGATTTGGCAAATGGTAATTTGATTTGAAAAGCGTCAAGCTTGCTCAGTAGAGTGTGCAATTTGATTTGAAAAGTGCTCAGATTGATCTGAAAGGGTCAAGTTTGACACGAAAATGGTTCACGGTCATGCGGTGTTCACCCATTAGGTAACTCAATGGGTCGCATTAGCCTCTTCGCAGCAGCATGGAAAACCATGCTCGACAATCTTCCAGAATTACAGGGTTCGTGGTCTATAGTAACGTGGCTTAAACAGTTGTCCCAATAACTGACTAATACATATTCCCTTGTTGGAGCGCCTCCCACGCTCAGTACAAAAGCCCAAAAGCCCACACCCGGATTCTCCAACAGAATTGCCAGTAATCAAAATACTCCACTTGGAAGGAGTCAACTGAGCGGACTTAGAAAACTGATTGGCTGTCAGAAGTTATGTGCGGGACACTTCAAAAGCTTCCGTAATGTGAAGGGTTGCGTGAAACGATTAAGCTACGGCACGAACACTGATACCGAACCATTTGAAGAAGCTCTCGATAACACGTATGGGACCGTTCTCGGCAAGAACTTGATTCCACGAATGACTAGCGTAGATCAACAGGGTAAAGCGGTACACCAACTAAAAGCAGCAAAAAACTCGAGGCTTCCTCTTCAGATCTTCAAAAGAATTGTTCCACGGATTAGAATAGTTACCATAGAATACTTACGATTAGGAAACCAATGCACTTTCTGGCATAAACATCGAGCAGGAAAAAATATGGTGACCGACGATCTTACCTGATCTCTTCTGTAGTACCAGACCAGAGCAATCTACCTGATAAACCTATCGAAGAAACGAATTGTGCAAGAGCAGTTAGAGGACACGAGAAGCAATTCAGCCGATATATATTCTTTCGCAATGTGAGCAGACGTAAATACCCTTTAATTAAGCACGTATTCCATTTCGACGATCCATTAGAGGAGCACAAGGTAGAGACGAGTAGGAGGAAATATAAACATATCACCTAATCAGTAAGTTGCAATGAAATCACAAAGGCTTGCGTCATTAGGCTTTTACATGTGGGCACTAACTGTCCTTATAGAGCAGCGATCATCTCAGGCACAGCTTTGAAGAGATCGGCCTTCAGACCGAAGTCGGCCACCTGTAATACGTAGAGATTAAGTCTAGCGGGCGTGGTTGGGCAGCCACTTACTAGCCACTCAAATTCAATTATTTTAGGCCAGACATATGTATTCGAGACAGAATCAATCCTAGGGAATCTGAGCTCCATCCTGAGCTTTATTTGTTCAGAACAGCAGGGAAACTGGAAGTAAGCTACCTCGAGAAGGTAACACACTTAACTATTATAAAATCTACCAAACGTTAAGGCCCTATCGGCCGCCAAACGTCTGGTTTGGTGCTTCGCCCCCAAGCCCCAAAAACAGAACACCTGACTGTCTTCTTTTCTTCTAAAGGCCTCACTTTCTTTGCAATAAAGAACTGGTTTTACTATATAGAATAGTATAGCGGGATACGATGGTGCAGGAAAACTTCAAAACTGCTCCTACGATGCCTCTCCACCCTCTATACGCGATCTATTCTCCGAAGTGCTCGTTCTCTACGTGAAGAGAAACAGATCGTGAAAGTCCCAATCCGAAGTGCTTAAACCTGGTCTCAACTTACTGCTTCCCCACCCCCCCCCCCACCCCTCATAGTGGTCTCCCTTTTACTATTCCCCATTATTGGTGCTGCTTATCCTTCTGAATCCCGACACACGTTGGACTACTTTCACGTTCTGAATCTCGGCGCTCGGTGCATGAACCTCATGCATACCCTAACGCGCTGCCCGCTCAGCACATCGTCAACTTGAGTGATCCGTCGCCAAGCTTATCTGTTCTCCAGCAGTCACCGATGGTTAAGCTCAAAGAAATACCTGCCGGCATACGTCACTCTACCCGAGGCATCCCTTGGCTTTGGTACCTCCCCGTGACAGACACGTTACATTAACTGAATTATAAACAGTAAGAACCTAATCTATGAACGGAGAAAGTTTGGAAATTCCTATTCGGTTGACGTCGCCGTATGTGTGTCTGATTTTTTTTTTTGTAGCAGTGCTCCCCGTTCACTAAGATCAATCGCCAAGGCCTTATCCCCCCCCCCCCCCCCGACAAAATCGTCGTTTTCATAGGTCAGGAAGTAGGTCAGTCTATTAGGTAGAACGTCTTGCACTCCTAAACAGCGGTCTCCATGATGACAACTGATTTAAGAGATTGGCCATGTAAACTTTTATCCTTTTCTCTGCTTACTAAACGCACGACAACTTTGAGTCCAGGACAAAATAATTTCAAAAATTAAATAAACAGTTCTGCAGACCGAAAATCATACCTATAGAGAGCGTGAAGGAAAGGGCTATAAGTTCCCGACGTTTTTTGTTTGCTGCTCTCTTTCTATTAGAGACTACAGTGAGGCAAACCCAAGCGAGTCAGCTTCTGAGACAACGAATACTCTACAGACTAGCGGATGAACTGCGGATAACCACTGAAAAAGAGAGCCGTTTTAGCTATATTTCATTGTTGAGCTCGGTGTTCTAATACTTCGTGGTATGAGAACTCGAAATATGATGAAACGAAGAACCCTTTCATCGATTTGTTTCCAATGAGTTCCAACATTGTCGTCTTCATCGCGCAGTAGGTTGCACTATAGAGACACTCTTCTTCATAATAATTAGCTGTTGAAGCCCACATCGGTACAGAACACTTATGTAGTCATGTTTGGACCGAGTTTAGAAGGGTACCACCATACTTATGATCACGAATACTGACACCTCATGAAGAAGGGAGGGGGGGGGGGGGCAAGGTGGAATTGCGGAGAACAACTGTCTGTACCAATTGGAATTTTCATTTACCCTTCAATGGCGGTGTTCATAGTAATAGTAGACAGTCAAAAAAGCCTTTAAACCGCATCGCCGCCCTGTGTTCGTTCAGTGTAACAAAAAATGACCATTGACGGTCAGTTTTTTAAAACAAAACGACCTTACCTGGAAGATGGGCGCATCCGGATCTTTATTGATGGCGACGATTACCTGTAAAAATACCATAGGTCATTCCGATATTACACTCCTATCTCGCATCCGCCCAAAGGCTCGCCGACAGCATAAGAAGTGTAGCGGTACTTACCTTGCTGTCCTTCATTCCAGCCAAATGCTGAATTGCTCCAGAAATTCCCACCGCAATGTAGAGCTCCTGAAATGGCAGAGTGCTAGAATGAACAGAACGACATTGTGAAACAGGTTTTCTTTCTGACAACAGCTACCCTCAGAGCAACATTTTCGACATATAGTCGGCAAAACCTTGCTTGATGCCTTCTTTGACTGTTCAAAAGTGAAATGATATGGATGCGCTGAACTGAAGAAAACGTGCCATTTGTCGACAGACCCTCAATTAAGTAGGCATACACTACTGTTTGGTAGCTTGGCAAAGTTCTATCGTTCCCAGGGCTGTTACTGATATCTCAATCAAATTTTCGTTGCGAAAAACTCACCGGAGCGACAATCTTTCCGGTCTGTCCGACTTGCATGTCGTTATGAACAAAGCCAGCATCTACAGCCGCTCGTGACGCGCCAACTCCGGCGCCGAGTTTGTCGGCAAGATCGAAGATGAGCTAATATAATCTGATAACGATATACCTAATAATGCTATGAAAACTGTTCAGACAACCTACCTTGAAGTTCTCAGCACTCTTGACCCCTCGTCCACCAGAGACCACTATCTTCGCTGTGGTGAGGCTCGGTCTATCCGATTTGCTCAGCTCCTGTCCGACGAATTCCGACAAATCCGTCTTTATGTCACCGGCCGGAGCTATAAATGAATCGTTTCGAAAATTGAGGTTAACATAAAAGTCATGAAAGCCTACTCCTACGTACCATTTTCTACAGCGCCACTTCCTCCCTCTGCCGCCGCTGGTGGAAACGAGGTTCCCCGGAATGTCATCAGCTTCACAGGAGCTGAACTTTGCACCTGAAGATCTCAAGCTTAAAAAAATCAGAATCATCGCACAGTGAAATACCTAGTTAATAGCGAAAATAGCTGCTACCCTTACTGTGGCTGATCATATCAATGACCTTTCACCGCAACGAATTCGATATCACTTAATATTATTTATTACCTTTACAACCGCATTTCCTGCGTATTGTGTTCGAGTGAATGTACCAGCAGAGTGGATCTGAAAGCATTCACTTCAGAAGTGCACTGAAAGCAATAAAGGGGTGAAGGTGAGCAATATAG
Organism: Heligmosomoides polygyrus bakeri; assembly: GCA_947359475.1. Lineage (NCBI taxonomy): Eukaryota > Metazoa > Nematoda > Chromadorea > Rhabditida > Heligmosomidae > Heligmosomoides > Heligmosomoides polygyrus. The sequence continues at coordinate 73,920,351 of OX375869.1, forward strand.
CTCCCAATTGCTTTCAGACAATGGAAAACCAATCACTAACCGCTTGATGGCTAAAAATATATTTCTCTGCACAGCGAGCTATAAAGGATAAAGGATAAAGGATAGCGTTGCTCAATCCCTTTTGGGATGCGCCAGCGCATTCTACTTCTACGGGATGTCGTGGAGGCGATATGAATGCGTATTTGACCATACAATGACTTGCGGTGGCCAGCCGATGAACAAGTCAGCGCGTTATCCTTCACAGACACGTCTGATACCAATTCACCGACCCCGGAGGGATGGAAGGCTTTGTTGGCCTGGGCGGAAAATCCGAACCAGGAACCTGGTATCGGTTGCACGCGACCGTCGGCCCCTCCTCCGACTGCGCGACACACGCCCACAGCGAGCTATACTCGCACGTTAAGTATGGGGCACGGAAAATATTTATAATGATAGTCAGCTGTCTAAGAAGCCTTGGCTCACAGGTAGGTGTAATCCTTGTTTGCAGGAAGCAAATGGTGGTTTGTCCCATTGCCCCTTACCCTGAACATGCTAGAGACACCTGTGGTTGCCTCGTCGTGTTAAGACGTTAAAGAAATCTCAAAGGAGTGGTTCTAATATAAGAGAGGGAAGCGATTGGTCAAATTGTGGGTGGTCCTCCTCCAACTAAAGCATAATTTTAGTTGCTACCATTTGTTGAATACCCCGTTCAGCTTAAATGCATTCTGCCTTATAACCTGAACCCTTTTCACAACAACTTCTAGTTCAGAACCAAATGTACAACGATGTGACCCTTGATCGAGGATGGTCTCTTTATTTCAGAAATATGAGCTTTAACACATATACCACGAGAAAGTTCTAGTCGCCAAAGAATGGTACCTGAATGACTTCCCTACCAACAGAAAGGAAACATTCGGCTGCCAATTCCGCATGTAATCAACTCTTCTCTGATGATGCACAGGAGAATACGAAAATCGTTCGAAACGATGTTGATCACAATGCTGTTAAAGTGCTGAGCAATTCAGAAGCGGCACTGACATGAATTGTGCACTACATGACTTATTTGAAATTACGCCCAAAAAGATGTCGCTCCCGGTTTATCAAAGTGCGCTCCGGGTGCGACATCTCCAAAACGCATTTATTGCGCTGGTTGAAAATTCTTGTGTTGTTGTAATGGTGTTCTCTAACGATTTGCGTATTGATAAGAAAAGTGAACAAACTGTTCGAAACATCCCTTCCAGCGCTATTAAACGATTGTTCTTCGAATAAACAACATTTCATGGTTTTCAAGCTTAGAAGCGGGATATCTAACGAAGAAAGAAGTGGGTGCCCAGGAGTTAGGCAATACCAATATCTGCGCCTATCGGGACTGACCATGAGAGGAACCGGTGCACCGACGATGCTTCGAAACAACGGAACAACCGACAAATCCCTTTATGTATCTTAAATACTCTGTTCAACAGCAAAGACCCAATCGACAAGGCGAAGTCATTCTAACTCACAACCGCGCCAAGTTCCTCGCTGCCGTCAAAGTCGCTAAACATGAGTTTGATGAGAGGTTCTTCAACACCCACCATACCTCCCCGGCATTGTGTCAACCTTTTGCGATCAATGTCATACCAAATGAGAAGACCTCTTCGAAGAGGAAGATCATAAAAACTAGCTCACCAACTACTTCGAGCCCAGGTCCGACGAATTTTAGCTTGTTGCTATTTTTATAACACCACGCAATAAAACTTCGTGTTTATTTGCCGTTTCTTACAAGAGGGCTTGCACGGACTCTAGAAATACGATGCCTTAAATATAATGAGGTTTGCTCAGGACTATGGTAAGGGATTCAGCAGGAGAAAGTCTTCCGTATTTCTCTCCTACAGTGTTGACATAAAACTAACTTTATAGAATTAGAGACCAACTCTTGTTTAACACCACATTGAAGTTCGGCTCCTTTAATGGATATCAATATAAAACGAAGCCCACATAAAGTGATGGTGGCAAATGAGGAGTTCAATCCTTGGAGATGATGTGCTCGGTAATGTGCTCGCAAAGAAAAGAGCCATACCGAACCTTCTTATTTGAAACTTAGGGACATACTTAGAGTGGTGGTTAATATCAAACGTTACCACTCAATGGATAGTCCAGTATGAGTTTCTCAAACTTTGACGAGAAGCTGTTGAGGAATGAGAACAGCGTAGTAGAAGGGGCTGTTTACACAGCAAAACTTCCGCTAGAGAATACAATCGAAAACCTACGGCGTAAGCACTGCGCAGTGTTGGCAAGATAGTGCTGGATTATCCAATACGATCTCAGGCACTGGTTTCATTTCTTCTTGAATACTGCTATCCACTGACCTCGGTAACATCACTAATGGGTGAGCAGTCGAGTTTCGCAGCAACTCTCGGGATAACGCTTCGACTGAATGCAGATGCACCGGCAACGATTGAAGAGAAGTTGAACTGCTTCTGTGAGGCGAGAACGACTGGTGTGACGCGTTCTAAAGAGTTCAAAAAGATTTCGCTGCCTTTCAGTGAACAAAAAAAAAACAACAACAACGGGAACAAACGGGAAACAAAAAGCTTTTCAAACAACCGCTTTAAGACCTTCGCTACTCACGCACATATTAGGTTGCATTAATAAGCTAAAACATTCATTCCAATTCCCACTGTTGCATTAGACTCACCTGGAAGATTATTCTTGAGCTTCTCATCCTGAGCTATAAGCACTCGTTTTACACCTGACACCTTGGCAACCTGCTCGGCTACTTTAGTGGCGTTCGCTCCTGTTACCAACACAGACACGTCGCTTCCAAGCTAAATGACAAACCTTTAGATATAGAATGACAGGCCTCGAGATTTGGGTGGATATTTTACTCAGCAATAATTAATAAAGGGTGATAAAGGGTGGTAATAAAGGCCGCCAGATTAGTTGATAAGTGTGAAGCACATTGAAGGAAGCATCAGCCTACTCGGCAACGAGTTAGATCACCAAGAACTGAACAGCGTTTATAAGTATAAAGGATAAGGAACGCCCCATGCCTGATAGGCTGCTTTACAATTGCATATACTTCTATGCGGCAAAGCGAAAGTGTTTTAAACGAGCGTTTGGTCTCCGCAATGGTCCGTGATAGCCAGTTAGTTAACTGATAGCTTCTACAATGTACCAAATGGCTCACGCTTATTGTTGGTTGACAAGGTGTGAAGTGGAAATCCGCACATTCAAATAACAAAAAAAAAAACAGCGTTTGACACATAATGCCCCTGCTCAACAACCACCCTAGTTTCTACCAATTCATGTTTAGTTAAGGAAAAAATGCGCAGCTCTTGACCAGTGATGTAGTACAGCATCAGTGGAAGAAATCGAGCTTTTTAATCACCGCATACCTTTCCAGCCGCAGTGATGGCGTTCAGAGTTATCGGCGCAAGCTTGGCGTCGTCATGTTCAGCTATGACTAGAGTGCTGTTGAATCGAGATACCTGGAAATTTGACAGTAGCGAGCAAAGCGAAATCGTGAAACACATCCCAACTACTCTATTTAGCTCAAATGCGACAACATAGCGCTTTCAGTTCTGATCTCAAGAAATGAATACTGAATGCCTTCTTGAATAGGACATCTACGACGTAAACTATTAGATGAGTTTCCCTTAGCTCCCCTGCAGAACAAAGGTGGCAACATATTGAAGTGTGTGGGAATGCACAGTGCACATTATTGAGGTCTGCAATGTTTTGCAATTCTTACACATTCTGGTTTGGTGTCTCCCAACAATAGTTGAGTTGGGGCCCAACTCGACTATTATAGGAAGACACCAAATTCGTACGCAACATTTGCACTGAAAATCAAATGAAAATCGCAACGAGGTAGATGACTGCATGGCGCAACCTCTTCTTATAATAAGCAAGAAGGTTGTTATTTTTCTTCACATTGGAATAATCTCTAAACCATCGCTTTTCCTTTTGAAAATAAGATGTCAAAAAATTTCAAGGGAAGTGTTCAATTATTGGGGCAGGTGAACTAAAAAATTTCCTACTAAATCTTTTTTGATCACAAACACTCTAGCCTTCTCAGAGACTCGCTGGTTTAATCAACTCTAGTTTTGGTTTGCATGCTTGGAAGAGTGTTCAACTTCCAGCATGATTTGAACTGTCCAATTCTAGGGCAGTTTGAGAGCCTATTTGGCTTATACAGTGATTTGCGAAGGCCAGCCAGTGAGCGATTCAGTGCGTTGTCCTTCCCAGACAAGTTTGGCGCATATTTACCGACCTCGACCCAATCTGATCGAGTTTATCGAATCGAGGCAGTCGTCAGGTCGAAAAGTTCAGGTCGAAAAGTTTTTGCACAATTTTTGATCTGTTCGCAGGTAGAGTGCCGAACTTATTCTTTAACGTGTCAATTATCCTGTCGTAGTTCTTTGCTATCGGCTGTATTCCCTTTTCGGCCTTTCCCTTCAGGTTGTCCTTTAGGAGGACTATCCTCTCGATGGTGCTTGGGTCACTGCTTGAGTAAAGAGACTCAAGATTGCCCAATATTCTCGGAACTCCTCAGGTGTGCCATAGAATTTAGGAAGGCTGATGTTTGGTTCCTCTATCGATCGGGTCTTCCGAGAACCTTCAGTGTTTTGATCGTTTTCGATGGTCTCTGTGAAAAAGGTGATACCGCTCGAGTTTTGCGTAGACTAGCTCTCAAAATTTTCCATGAAAGTATTGATTTTTAACCTTCTTTGGGCTTTTGTCAAATTAATTTCATCTTCTTTCAATTGGCCAGGGTATGTGTGTGAAAGTCTCTGCGTTGGCTAATAGTGTCGGATATCTCAACTTAACTCCTCTATTTCCTGAACCTCCAATAGAAGATCTGCTTGTTCTGTTTTGACTTGGTGCTCTCAAAGGCGCCCTGCAGTTCACCAATTTTGACTTGGAGGCTATCAATATTTTCCTTTGTGAAGCGTATGACCATCTATTAAAAAGACGTTTGCTTCCGATTTCTCGTGCGGTTCCTCTTCATTTTCTGGATAATCAATGTTTTCTGCGTAGCACTGGCATTTTTGTAATAACGTATTTAGCGCTGATGTGCTGGGAAGAATAGGTTTCTTGTGAAAGTAAAGTGACGTCCCTAGAATTTGAGAGGCTCATCTAGGTTTTTGCTGTTTTTGAGCGGTGGTTCACGAGATCTCTTTCGCTATTTATGGGCTGAGTCCCAAGGACAGCGATATTTGCTGACTCCAAAGAATATCGACTAAAATTTTTAGTCGATGCACAAAAATGTCCTAGGCGAGTATTCAACCTTTTGCTCGGTGGTAGACGTAGATGTCCTTGACTGTTTATCAAACTCTCAATCTGGCAAAGCTTGTCACGTTTTAAGGACAGTCGATTTGGCATCAATTTGATTCAGGAGTGCGAAACATGAATACAGTGTTATAAAAATCCGACTCCTGAATTTGACACCGCAGCCCGGCATTCGATTGGGGTGCGGTCGGTCCTTTAAACTCGTGACGTAATCGCCCAATATGGAGCGGATGTCGACAGGCTCTTCGGACATCCTACTATTACGATGTTTTGAAGGATCCGTGCAGTGGTGCGAAGTAATGTTAGGGCCGACAGCACAGATCTCGAATACCTTGGCCTCCCTTGCAGAACTTTCGTATCTTGTTCAGATGGTCAACTGTGACCTAACACTAGGCCTTAACTTAGCGTGCTTGCAAACGCATTGGGGCGGAAGATGTTTTGTAGATGTTCAAGTAGATCTCGTCCAAGGAGTGTATAGCTGCTGGAGCCCCTCCATGAGTCTGTTAGATGGTAGGCTTGGTAGGTATCTGACAAAGACTGCCTCCACAATGGGAGATCTCGAAAAAGCAATTGTTCCATAGCTTCGACGGTATCCTGTATCAGTATGCGGAGTGTTTCGAGCATCCTAACCAGGGATAAGGAAAGGTCTATCATATTTACCACTAATAGAGAAGGCCTGTGCGTGATGGTAGCTTTGCATCAGACACCGAGCCCTTATTTTCTGTGTCTAACGCCAGAAATTGAGTCCTGGGCGTCTTTAGGTATTCAGTGAGGTTCTTTCGAGGCGTTTGCGGACCTGCCAGGATCATAGGTAACATAAGGCACATGACTGTAGGCGCGAATTGGCTCGCAGGGGGGGGGGGGGGGAGGGGATGGGAGTCAACATGTACTCAGTGGTATCTGCCTTGATAGAACGCGTATATATGTCGAATTACATCAGAAACGGCCTAGCTCAGTCGTACAACACAAAACGCTACATAGTGCCGCCCTCACCCCCATCATTATGCGGAGAAGCTTACTGCTGAGAGTGAGAAAGTGTTCATGAGCTCATGGAAAGGAAACTGAGACATATTACCAATATTCTTCATCTCAATTTAGTCCTCCAGCTTTTCGAGCTGTCCTAGAATGTTTACACGGTATGTGTCGATTCATTCCACTCCACTGTCGTAAAAACGGTAGGAAATATCTTAGGAGCGTAGGTAGGCCTCTATTATGAATATTATGAGGACATTCAGGCGTCTAGTTAGACCTCGAAGGTCTCAAAGAGGAAGAGAGAGCTTTCGTTCATCCTTAGACAGCTCTGCAGTGTGCTTAGAAAGTTATCTGCTTGGAAGATATGAGTCGTGATTAGCTCCTTCACTTCTTAAAAGGCATTTCCCTCCTATAATTGGTCGCAACGGCTTCAGTGTATCCTCCTAGACGTGTCAGTGCAACAGGCTTTAGTGTGGTGTGGTCAGTCCCAGTCCCTCTAGATTTCGCAGGCCGTCATCGTGCTTGGATTCGTAAGCCGTTATCGTTCTTGGAGACTCGTTCACCGCGACCGTGAGCTCATGATTCACACTTGAACCAAGTATGGAAACATTCGCGCCCATTTCGAATCTGCCGTGCAGCTCTCGCGACCGCGCTCGCGGGAGCCGGCCGGGTTACGGTGTCAAAGTCAGGAGTCGGATTTTTATAGTACTGTAACATGAATGCCAATTGGCTGGTTCAGGGGTGTGCATTAAACTTTTTTCGGTAAATTTACGACTATTTTTAACGAAAAATTTTTGCGTTAAAAACGGTAAAATCGGTAAATTCGTTAAATGAAATTTTCCTTAGGTACAGACAGTTTGGCTGCATTTTGAAAGGTAAAAAGCCAGATACTTTCTTTATTGATTTTTGTCGACTTCATCAATATGGCAATTATATGACGTCTTCATCTGCGCAACAAATAACAACAGTCCATCTGTCATCAACAAAATTGCAAAACGAAAAAAATCATTCAGATTCCAAAACCAAACTGTGTCAACAGGACTATTTTAATAACAAATTTCTCAATATGCCGCGGTATTTCGCCTAGCTTGTGGGAAGCAGTTCAGCTTCTGGAAATATCCAAAGCACTATGCGCCATACCGCGGTTGAACGTTTTTGAGCGTTTTCATTTGTCCTGACAAAACCTCTTCTTCTATACTGTCATAAGATTTTTCGGAAAACTGCAGAATATTTTAATGATGAATTCGGGTCAGGCTGTAATCACAGCGAACTCTCTGGTACGTGTCTTTGGCAAAAGAAATACTTACAAAGTCCATAGATCTACCTTTTTCACAAAATGGTTACTTTTGTCACACGAGGTCCTGCTCTTATTGCAGACGACAGTAGAGAATCAAGTGAACAGCCACTGACCGTCGACCGAATTTTAATCGAATCGAATTCTACTGCATTGAGTATTTCCGTCTTTGCCACCCAAGTAGCGTGGATTTCAATTGTTGAGCTTTTTCTTCTCTGTCTTTCAAAAGAAATGCATAAGAAAGTAAGTATTCAATAAGCCGCTTCTGACCCTGCACTAACAGTAGTTCATCTTGCCTTTATTTTCCTAATTCCTCCAAATAGAATTCGCCACTGTCTATCACTCTTCTGCGACGATTCGGTAATTGACCACTCTGATTTTCTTCTTGAAGCACGTGGAGAGACAGCACATTTGCTTGAGGTTCGAATGTGTTTTGGGCCTCTCAATTTCTTTCCATTTTTGAAGAGCATATTTTAGATTGATGAAAGGTGTTATACTAAATTCGCAAGTTAGGCAAAAAAGCCAGAGACATAAAGGACCTTTCTTTTTAGAGCCAGACCTGTATCTTTAAAGATATACCTTTTTCGGTAACTTTAAAAAAAATCGTCATGCCATAGACTACATGTAAAGTGACAGTTTTTTTTGGTAATCTAATGTATATAAAAAGAACTGACGAAGAATGGTCATCGACTTCTTCTCATTTAATTTAATTTTATTGCTTTCACGTAGATATATTCACCGCTTCACGTATACTGACTGTGCTTCTCCATAAAAAAATGCAAGAGAGCTGTCGAAAACGTTAAGCAAAATCGTTGACATGCACGGCATGAAATTCAATAAAAGCGAAGCAATGACACTACCAATAGCCACGCTCTATCACTTAGGCGAGGCTTAAAATTGCCTTAATGTAGTCCTACAGTCATCACTTGATGCTGTCCGACGAACCCGCCCGACCTTCCGGAAACCTTTCGGGAAAGAGGAAAAGAGCCTTTTTGTTCCCTGATCAGTTTCTTACACTTATTTCTTCAAATTATTTCGGTTTCGTAACGTTTTCTTCGCGTCTTGTATGCCTTTTCAGCTGCACTTATAAGATATATATTTTAAAAATACTTGAAGAAACTTACTGTTGGAAGGCATGAAACACTAATTTGTAGTAATCAAGCGCTAAAAACGGCATAGGAAATCTTAAAAAATAAACTGGTCAAGGAGGAAGAAAATGCCAACAATTCCTGAAATCTGAGAACGATGTCGACTGCCTCTTTCCACCGATTTAAGTTAGTAAAGGCTATCCTCCGTATCGCAACGATACTGCAAAAGCTCATTCAAAAAATTCGTCCAAAATGCATTTACATGGAGAAGAAGTAAAATTTCAAAAATGGTGTGTAGAATGTCGCTAATGCAATCTAACGGAAGTTTCCGTCGTTAAATTTCGTTAAACAATTTTAACGAAAAATGCCGGTAAAACCGGTAAATCGTTAATCGTTAAACACACACCCCTGGGCTGGTTGTTGTGTGAGTTCAATACGAACCCAGCTGCCTCTAAGACACCATAGCGAAGCACTTAGAATACGTGGCGCATACCGCACATGAATTAAGTAACGCCGGATTTTCCCAACAATTCGAGTTAGAGCAGAGAGATCTGAACTGTTGAACCAACGTCTGCATCCTCCCACAGTTATGGAAGACACGCCGTGCTAATTCAGTTTTCTTAAGAGATTGAGTGCAAGAATACACGGGTCTAAGCGTAGCCATTAGTAGGCGCAGGTCCTTGAGAACCTAAAGATTGCGGGTACTAGAATTCGATGGTTATGGAGAAGGATTCGAAAGCCAAACACGAAGAAAAAGAACACAAGTTCAGTACTCACGCCAGTTTGTCGTGCGATTTTGGTGAGTAGAGATCGAGCCGATAACATTCCCGCACCTGAAAAGCGGGCAGGATACATACATACACTGCTGTGCTAAAGAATGAAGGGTAAGCAGCTATCGCAAAAGGAAGGCAACTGCCGAAATAAACATGTTCCCACGGTCCAAAAAACAAGGTTCTCCAGCGCCGCGTTATCAGACGTCCGCAAGCGGAGGAGAGAGTGTGATAGCCCTGGGGCGCACTTGTCGACCGTGTTTACACCTACACTTACGACACGACAACAGGGGCCGGATTCATCAAAGTTACTGCAGTAACTTTAACGGAGAACCGTAAACGAAAGCTCAGATAACGTGGCTTATCGCTCACCATATCGCTTGATAAGCCGCGTTATCTGAGCTGTTTGCTTACAATTCTCCGTTAAAGTTACTGCAGTAACTTTGATGAATCCTGCCCAGACTAGCCCCGGTTTCTCTTACTTACTACAGTTACTTCGTAAGCAGTCATCTTTGGAGTATTGCGAGTTGTTCACAAGAAAGGTGGCAACCACTGAATTGCGCTTCGATCTCTTCGAAAGCTACGTCCACCGGCCACATCTCAAATACTGCAAGACCGATTTGGCCACATCTCATATACTGCAAGACGGGAGGAGGGGCGTGCGTTCCCTACATGATCCCGCCCGCGTCGCCCTATTCGGACCAGTTTGTGGCGCGCGAAAACTGCGGGTTTGCGGATTCTGGCGTGATGTCGTCCGAAAACCGAACAGCTTATAGGAGACAATAGGTGGGGGGGGGGGGTATTATCTCGTGGGGAGCTCCGGAGTCATTTTTTACTCGGTTCGGCTGTGCAGACAGTTGAGGGGAGGTGGACGGTGCTTTTCTTTCTGGATTCTTCAAATTTTTGTCACATCTAAGACTATGGGTGATTCCGATTAGGAAGCAGTGCTCTTTACATTGAAAGTCTATCTGAAATTATGAGCAGAACCGGCCCGTCCTCTCGTTTTAAAGGATCAAACAATCCTACTTAAATTGAAGAAATTTCTAGCGGGTGATCGTGCGATGTCACGACATATCTCGTTAAGATGTTGAGTGTACTTGTCGGAAAATGCGGACGACGCCTTAGTACTGAGCAATGTGGCGGGACCTGAAGAAAGCCTTGGCGCTGCAGCTGAAAAGTCTGCCTCCAAATATGGTCTATAACATTCTGATTGTTGCATCAAGAATGAGACCTGCTCAGGATAAAGCTGTCAGGTAAAGGGAAGTGATTAGCAACACGATTCCTCCATGTGATGGCAGGGACCCGGAAATTTCGTCCACGATAAGCGCTCGGCGCGCCCCTTACTCCGCCCCTTTCTGAGGGAGGTGTAGGGAACGCACGCTAGAGCGTATTTGATAGATGCGTCGACTGAAGCTGTGGTCAGGCTGGGCATCTCTAGTCAGGATCACTACTTCGAGAGCTGCGCAGCGGATTCACCGCTTTACAGCGAACTCGCTTTCAACGTAGAGCGAGGGTTAGGAAGATACCACACCACATCCCTGGAGCTCTTCAGCGCCTCCCTCTCGAGATTTAGAATGGGAAGACATGGGAGTGAAAGCCGACGGTCGGCAACCGCACCATCTTCGCTTCACTGACGATATCATGCTCGAAACACCGAACAGTAGCCAGGCGCAGCGAATGCTGGTGGAATCGTTGGACAGTACTTGAGTGTTATGTAGACGATGTTCATAAGGACGGGCGAGCTTCTGGTGCCCCATTCTTGCTCAACGGAACAAAAATCTCCGAATGCTCAGCTACGTGGCAATTCAACATGGCCAACGATCGGCCTGGTGCCTACTTCTTCTTCTTCGCTGTTCCTTCTGCGTTGACATACATCTCGGAAATCGAGGCGTTACGAAAGCCTCCCACGAGGAATCGAGAGGAAGATGCGTGGAGTGGAAGGACCCACACAAGTGAAAGGGCTCCGGAGTTCCGAGCTTTGTAGACGTTTGAGGAGCAAAGACACTGTCGATGGGCCAAAATGTCGGAAATTAGGTGGACTAGCCAAGTGTTGCGGTTCTTTGCTTACATGGGAAGCACTGTACGAGACTTGAAGAGTTAATGATACGGCTCCAATTTTTTGAATTTATCAGAAAAGCGAATCTACACATATTTCGTCTAACCTGGGTGTTGTTCGTTAACCTGGGTGTTAATCACGAACCTGGTACTCGGTTTTTAAGTTTCGACAAATCACGGCAGGTTACGTTAGGTAATGGTAAGTGATAGTGATGGCATGAAGATCACTGACTCTACACAAACTTGATGTAGGCGGTTATTTAGCGTCTTTTTCTGTGTCTATTAGGGATGATGTTATTAACAGCGGAGCAGCGTTCAGGAAATGAGCTTCAAACTTCTAGGTTTCATATAGCTTGAACTCTTTTAAGTGGGAATCCAAATGAGTGAACCAAAGCTTCCACCCTCCTGGGTAAATGAATTGGAAAACACTGACGAGTTGATCGGCAGGTCAACTCAAGCCCGCTATGCCAAATACGCATCCAAGCTATCTCCGTGACATCCGATGGAAGTAGAATAAGAATAAGAAATAAGAATTGCGCGTCCCAAAGGGATTAATGAACGTCTACCTACACAATTACGTCAGTTTTTATGTTTAGCATCAATTCTACATGCTTCGATTAATCAAAAACACGTGACGAGGCATGTCGCCCTCTAAGCCCTAGTTTATACTTGTGGCATAATGGTTGGAATAGACATCGACCGGGCGGCGCGAAAAATCGATATCTATAGCGATCGCGGCGCCGCAAGTGTAAACTAGGGCTAATGCGCCCATCAAACAACATCAGGCCATTCTAGACGGAAGCATAACAATTTTCCTTGGAACAATTCTTCATTTTAGTGTTGTTACAGGATGTTTTGTTGCGATCAAAACTCTTGCGCCAGGCGGGACTCGAACCTTCTTCTGCTCTTCTGCTTTCCGGGAAGCGATGTTCGCCTTACACCACCTGCGCTGTTTGACCCCACGCAACATCCGCGATATCCTCCAGGCCTTCATTTTAGAATATTATAAAATGGCTAATTATTAGAGGATTGATTTTCAGTTTAATTTAATCCACCAAGATTTTTCCAAGCAATATCGCATACAAGGGTAGGCTGAAATACGAATGATCACGAAATGGTTGATCGGTAGTTGCATGAAAAATCGAATTTGACGAATATTTATTGAATACAAGCAATGATAAGAGATAATTCTAAGAAGAAATGCAATGCAAAGGCAAACCGGTACCCGTTTGTCTACAGTAAAAGGCAAGATCACAGTTTGTAAACAGATGAAGCACATCAGAAGCTATCATGCATGTCGATTGCTAAATACTACATATATTGACTGTTGAACACCTGTACCTCTTAATCGGTCTGCTGTTCTCGTTGGGTTTAACCAAACTCTTAGTCAGGGTATGCTAAAGAGTGCTGCTTTCCCAATTCTCTTCCTATGGATCCCAGGACTGAAGTCCTAACAAGTTTAGCCGGCTTCACCCCTCAACGAAGAAAATAATCAGCCAGAAACTAGTGGAAGCTAGCCAGACAGCTGCTAGGTGACTGCGTGCTCTGCTCTTTAATAGTTGGCGCTGCGCTGCATTTATAATTCATTAAAGCATATAACTAAGGCGACGTATTTTTTTATCACATTAGGGACAGAAAATTCATAATCTGGCACAGAACAGGAACACCTTTCCGCTCGGTTTGGATTTGGGAGGTTAGCGAACTCTCGTTGTACCCCATATCTTTGCTAAGTCTAGTGCGGTTTAAAATGTTTAAAACACCCCATAACACTTGGCTCGTTGCAACACTGTGTGAGCGGCATCAACGGGGTAGGCCATCTTCGGATGAAGATCTTCGCATTGTCTCAGCTGTGAAGTCAGAGACTAGACGTTCTCCTTCATGGCCGCCAGCATTGGCGGCTTCTTGCGTGGCGGAGGGGGCACAGGCGCCGGCACGGAGTAGTCGTTGAACAGATCGAACGAGTCTCGCTGGATCCGGTCGATGACGCTCTTCGTCTGCGGATCTGCGTAGACTGTCGACGATGGCCGGTAGCTTCCGTCTCCTGTTGGCATCAGCAGGATCACCTGAATCAGAAGGACGTTTGAGGGGGACTCTCTGCTGGCTGCAGCACTTTGGCAGTAGGTCGTCAATTGTGGAGACTTTGTGTTCGGAATGCCAGAGGAAACCATGTTTCTGTCACCCCTAGGATAGATGGTTCGTTACTAGAGAGCGGTCTGCATCAGAGTAACATATCTGAGTTCAGCGGCCGTATGCTTGTCTACCTCGATCCTCTCACGATGGGAAATTCGGGGCTAATTGTATACAATTTTCACGTCAAATTGGACATTTTTCAAATCAAATTGGATACTCTTCTAAGCTAACTTTAAGACTTTTGAGATCGAAGTAAACTCTTCCAAACCGAAATGGCCTTCAGGCAGGTTAAACTACAGACTCCATAGCATGGTTAGACTAATCTTTTGTTGAAGGAAAATTTGGTATGTATAATTCTCTTTCAAATTTTTAAAATATACCTGCCCCAATATCCTATAAGTGTAATAATTTTATAAAATTTTTATTTTTAGAGAAAAAAATGAAAATTCAAATTTGCCTTAAAGCACAGCAAAGAAGCAAGCATATAGCGCACTAAAAGATCAAACTGCGCCATGCGCTCAAAAAGTTCGCCGCAACTTCTATTTGATTTATAATGTAAATAACACTTACATAAACCACTAAGTGAGGACATGTGTGTTGTTTACAGTTGTTTTAGTTATATCGCTATGTCAAACTCCATGCAAACAGAAATTTTGCAATCAATGGAATAGAAATCTGGGAAGAGGGCATAGCGCAATCTCCTTTTGGTACTATAAATGGTCCCTTCCAGCTCTTTAAAACGGGTTTATACTATCGTTTTTCCTCAAAAAAATAAAAAATCTATAAAAATTTAAACAATGCGCTCACTTATTGGGTAGACGAATTAAAACTTTAAAGAAGCCATAATCAATTTTTCCTTAAACAAAAACATTCCAACCTTTTTAGAGAGTCTCTAGTTTAATGTAGAAAAACCTCACATCAATTTGGAAGAGTTCGCTTTGATTTCATTAGAGTAGCTTTATTAGGTAGCTTAGAAGAGTGTCCAATATGCTTTGAGAAGTGTTATTTCTCGAGAAATATGGATGTACAAATTCTAACCCAAAAGCAGGGACAAGCCTGTACAAATCCCATCTACTTCTTGCGTTCAACTAATCTCCCTTCTATTCGGTCCGTTTTGCACCACCACCCATATTTTTTTCAGCGGATATCAACTGTTCACATATTTTTGGGAGCAGATCATTAGTCCTAGACCGTGGAATACTGCCAAAAAGCCAAACACGCTTAGGAGTTTAGTTTACGACTTGACCACGAAGGGGATAGGGACGTGAGATGCCCAGGTGGTTAGCGAGTTTTGGTCCATACCTGAGGTGGTGGTTTATTCTCGTCAGTTTGGAACCAGGTTTTCGCTCTGAAGGCCAGGCAGCGGAAGCCATACGAGGTCAGTCGAATGATAGCGAGTATCTGAATCGGCTGAATTGGATGCTGAAGTGAAAGAAACTGAATAAGCAAACAAAGCAGTAAAAACGATGACCACGTAGTCGCAAGTTGCAATTATTTAATCGTTTTCTAGTAATTTTTTTTTCAGGACGCCTATATATGCAAATGTTCGTCCTCGAAATTAATTTACGCGGTTAAGCGTTTAATTCGCCTTGTTGGAGAAAACTACCACAGAGGGCTCTTTCTGCTCGTCTCACTACGTGATAAATGAATAGTTTTATCAAAAACCTATGAAAATCACTGTACGCGCTAAAGAGCAACGTAAAATGGGCAGCACAGAGCCCAAAGGTATGCAACTATATAGGTAAAAAGGTCATTCAAATTTCTCGAGTGTGAAGTACATAATCAAGGTACTGATCATGAATTCGAGATACACTTCTCAAGATTTCAGAAGATTACGGTGTGTTACAGTAGTTGCGAGTACTGTAAAAAATTGATGATCAGCCCCTCCCTCTCACTGAAAAATATCGTCCCTCTACAGGACTGGGTGATTTTTTATATCTGAAATCGAGAAAGTGTAATACAACACGATGCTAACGTCAAAAACAACCGTAAAGAAATATTTTCAAAAATTCACTTACAAGCAAAATACTAAGAATGACAAGCGTCACTTTCACGTAACCGGATAGCGAAATGACTTCTGTGACAAGCGCGTCGATCTCCGCTGAAATGTATACACCATGAAATGAAACTAAATGAAATATACCAAGATATATCACTATGAAGACACTGGCCCCATATCTGAATACCTGACGGATGGAGCCCCTCAAGGACAAATGTCAGCTCAGTCTAGGCGGACAGAATCGTTGCAGAGAATTGCGCTTTATAAATGAACAACGAATTCCTTGGACAAATCTGACCAGGAGACTACGTTTTTTTCTTCGGAGGTGAGCGTCTTGCTGGCTTGAGAGCGGAGTCGGACCCAGCTACTCCTGCGTGTAAAGGGGATCTTCCATCACTGTGCTTCCGATGATGCCAACCGTCACCGACGCTCAAAATAAAGGTGTAAAGAGACAAATGCATTCTCTAGCGGTTTTTTTAGGATGCACCTTACATTCTGGCTCTGCGTGATGTCATGGGGCAGCTTGAAGGCATATTTGGCATGTACAATGTCGGGACCAGTGGCTGAGGAGGCCTTTGTGGGATCTGGGCATTGAAGACCGGGTTCACCCGAAACTCGGCACAATACGCTATCTAAATCCGGCACCCAACGACAGAAGTCTAATTATCTACGCAGGTTCCTTTCGCTCATTTTCAACTACTATTGGGTTGTCCGGAAAGTTCTCAACGTTTTGAGTGCTTCACTTTCCTTGAATTACCATAACTTTCTCAAATCTTATAAGATTTAGTCGAAATAAGCACCTTTCAAATCGACACGCTCTTGTCAACGGGCCACCGGTCGACTTATTCCATCAGCGAAAAAACTAGGTAGTCGAGATTCGACAAAAAACAAAACCTGTTTTGGCTTGGTCCTGATTGGTGAAGGCTTTACCAGCGAGAAAGTTCTGAAAGTGTTTGAAAAGGTTGATGAGAGGTCTGGAAAATATGGCGGATGAGGCAGAACTTCAACCCTTAGTTTGCTCAATTTTCGAACAATTGTGATCACCTTCCCAAGGCGTTTCAAAGCACTCGCAACAGCAGGCTTGGTGACGTCTAGCTCTTCCACGATCCCGCGAACTGTTCGGGATGGTTCAGCTTCCACCAATTCCTTGAACTCGTCGTTCAGGATTGCTCTAGGTCGACCGCTACGGGGGTCATCTTCAAGGCTGAAATCTCCGCTCCGAAACATGCTGAACCACCGGCGCACAATGCTTTCTCCAACACTATCAGACCCCAAACTTGATTGATTTGTCGAGCTGTCTCGGCTGCGGATTGTCCCAATTCGAAGTCAAAATAAAATATCGCTCGGAATTGCTCCTTCGACATACTTCAATAAGCACTTCAAGAACAGAAATGTAAAACAACGCTGAAACATAAATTAGTCAGATATGTAGAGCGAAAAATTCTGTACAGAAAGTAGCATTAGTGCGCTATGCAAGTTGAATTTTTACTTAATAGTGGACGAATAAAAAATAGTAACACAAAACGCTGAGGACTTTCCGGACAACCTAATAAATTGGCTGCGAGCATTTACACTCCTTTGAGTTTCGTTCAAGGACATATTCCACGATCACATTTCACAATAATTTCTATCCGTCATCATAATTCCTTAGATCGAGTTACTACCCAATTCCTTCAAGTCAAAATAAAGATTCCTATTTTTAAAACAAAATATTCGCAACCTGTAATGTTGAAGGACAATCGGGAGAACTCCTCCTCGAACTTCTCGCCCAGATCTCCGGCCCTGTCCGTGACGGATTGGAACAGCTTCGTGCCCAAGTTACTGATCATGTTCTGCAATTATGCGCGTAAATCAACCTATGAGCGTGACCAACCAGTTGTCTGAAAAAGCGTCGTGAAAGATGTTACGTTACAAAGTAGGAGTCTCAGCAGTGTTAACCTTAGATGTCCATCGCGTCATTGAGTAGAAACTCGCGCGTAGTCAATCGACTCTACGATTCTGAATGCATTTAGAGACGTCACTCGAGAAGAGACAGCACAAGGCAAGAAATGTGGCGCGATTCAGGTAAGCGAAGTCCTCAGGAGTCGAACAAAGTCCGCTCCAGGTCAAAGCAATGGAAGTGGATGCTGAATTTACTACGCGGGCGGGAAACGAGCGCACAACTTACGTCCTCGAAGAATGCAGCTGGTGAGGAAAATACTACAGTACAACAAAATTTAACGGCTTTAGATTGGGCAAGGAACAGTAACTATCTATTAACTGAATCAGAAGAAATCGAGTCATTAGAAAAGGAGCACTTGAAAGCATTGTTGTCAGCCCTGGAAGCATCAGCGTAGAAGAGGTCTTTCAGTACTTTGGTCTGCATGAAAGGTTTGAAGAGGTGCACACATTCATAGGTCTTCGGAATGCTTTCGACGGTGTTCGGGTCTTAAAGACGTTGAATGTGTGGCTCAATCTAGGTTACTAACTAAGACTTTTCCTCAGTCATGACGACACAATAACGATGAACAATATACGCAAGCATCTAGTTACCTAAGCGCTAAGAAAATGTGGGCGTTATTCAGTCCTAGAATGCACCATACACTCTGCTTTAATGCATGTCACATGATCTGAAACGTTGAGTGCATTCTTGGTTTCACCAAATATCACTTTGGCGTCCCATATATAAACATTTCTTGAAAGACAAGCACAAATATATTTTGGAAAACTATATAGAGAGTCTAAGAAGCACTATGTGTAAGACGAACTAGATTTCCTGGACTGATGCTCTTGGACTTCTCTTGAGTTCATAACCTTAACTGTAGGTAGACACGGTTCCGGAGACTGAGGTCGGTATCTAGCTCTAACCGGCCACTGGCCTGCGAAGGGCGTTCTTATGAGCCCACCCACTTGGCTAGGCCGGAGTAGAATGGACTGATCTGATCTGTGTTAGCTCTCCTCTGTTCGACTCAATCTATACTCCACGTTCGGCACTCGATGGGAGCTTTTGTCAGCCTCGTTAACTTCCAGCTGTGGGTGCCTGATGGACGCCACTAGTCCGCTTGCCAAAGGTTAGCCATCCTGGTCTCTATTCACCGATTCACCGTTTCTATGGTTTGATGGTCTTCTCAATAGATTTCTGTAAAATGAAGCGGCGTTTGGGGGATAGCTCTTCAGATTGATTTCTTCTCATTCCAAGCTCTGGAGAAGGCGAGAACGCCAAAACGTTAGCGTGGGTGCTGTCTGTTTTACCAGTCTTGGAGTGGCTTGAGATAAATATTATCTCTCAATCTCTTCTATTTTTTACAACAAAGTGGACGTCTTAAAATCCATTTGAACGCCCTCGAAATCGAAACCGACGGTTTCCAAATTGAACAAGACACTTTTTAAAAATATCAAAGCAGACTTTGGTTTCAAAAATCTACTTTTTTGAATTTTTTAAAACTATTGTAATGTAAAAACGTGAATGTGTGTTCAAATGTTAATGAAATGTTTGTTCCAACAGTAACATAAACGATTTTGTTCTAAAACGCAAAAAGCGTCAACTTTTTGTTACGTTGTAAAAACGATCGTTTAGCCATCAACTAGCGCGTTGCGTTTTTTAGGTGACTGATAGCAAAATTTATGTTTGTGCGTAGTTGCATATTAATCGAAAGTTCAGAAAGCATGAGCCACGTCACACTGCTAAATAGGAATTAGATTGAAGTGAAAGTTGGTGCTGGTTCTGCTGCACTTTTTTCACCTTCGAAGAGTTGCATTCACGTTCGGACCATTACTTCAGAGAAAAAATTCTTCTTGAAAGAAAACGTAAATGCTCGAAAAGTTATGCAACAACCGATTATACGCCACGTCAAACTGGGTACTTTCAAACCAAATTGGACACTCTTTACGTCAAAAATGGATAATCTTCTAAAGAAACCTGATGCTTCTGAAATCAAAATGAACGTCTTCGTAATCGAAGCGAGCTACTTATAGGTTTAAACCACAGACATCATCCAAGATGTCAGCAAGGCATCGTATCCTGTGTTCTCTCCTCAGAGTCAAGACGTTCCCTTTCCAGATGCTAAGGCCATCCAGATGCTCCTCGACTCTGACACAAAGGCGTCTGGCCGTTTTCCCTATGTAGCGCTCACTGTATGGCATGAGATAAACCACACCAGATGTCATGCAATCTACCCCTTTCCCATTAGGGCAAACACTGCAGGAAGGAGTTGAGTACGTCCTATCGTAGGCACGATTCCGGACTGATTCCGGATTTCAGCAAACATAAAAGTGGCATCAAAGTGAGGATATTTGTTCTTTACAATTGCTTTTGTTGCTTCGTTTACAGGCATAAAACAGAAATTGTAAACAGAAAATTAACTATCAATCGAATAAAATCGCGACGTCTTGGACGAGGCCATGGCGCAGTAACTTCTTTTGGCACCAAAAAGTAGAAGCCCTGCCCTAAAACATTATTCTTCTTCAAAAATGTGAATTTTGTAAAATTTCAAACAATGGGTAGGTGAATCAAAACTTCGAAGAAAGTTGCGCTAAAATTTTCTTTTCACAAAAAATTATTCTAACCCTTTTTGAGAGTCTAATTTATTGTAGAAGAAGACCATTTCAATTTAGAAGAGTGATATCAACTAGCAATGAAGAACGGATCAAAAACACTGCTGGTCTTGATGGCTGCGGATCGCAATATTGACCCCTCGTGATGTGACTGAACTAAGCGTCTGCTGTTGACTGTGCCACAACCCCCTTGATGATGACGAATTGCTCATGCTCAGCTTGGAGGAGCGAAACACGGAAGCAAGGAGAGGCCAGCTCCAGTAGGGTAAATCCAATTTTGGTTGCACAGAAGAGGTCGCCGAATCTGGACGGCAACGAGTCTTGTAGCAACCGACACGAAAAGAACAAGTGGTTCTAACCAGGGCAGAAGACCATCGGGAAATCTAATTTGCAAAGTAGGCGGTGTAAAGCATTTGCGGAGTGGGTCGCGTCGGATCGATGCATTGCGAGTTAACCAGAAGCACCTTCTCATGGGTCTTCCAACGGTGTTCACACTCACTCCTCAAGGACACAATGATAGGGCGCTTCGCACGAGCAAAGTCGAAAGCGGAAGAAAAATGTGGAATAGCGGACCATTCCACTTCCGCAGCTGCGTAGAGCGGAGGACGAGCACTGACTGTCGACGGGACCTCGAACCGCAGCGCGTTCCATTGTGCAGCCGCCACATGACAGGCCTTTATGAGGCCTTTTTGATATAATGCGTCAGGTTTTCAAATTGGAACCGCATCCACGGCAAGGACTACATCGAGCTGGTAGGAACGAATCGATACGACCGAATCGAGGCGAAGGGCACACGGTGAAATTTAATGGGACTGGAGGTTGCGACAGGCGAGAGAAGACGCATTAAAACCTCTTAGTCGCCCGGGAAAGCACCGTCTTCAGGCAACTCGTCGTCTCGATCACGACTTCGCTCTCGGTTGACTCGACAGCAAGAGGTGCAAGACGCCTAGCAGCGGATGTCACAGTTGATGATGCGGAAGTGGCTGCAGTACTAGGGTCAGGCCTACTTCAAGCGCTGCAACTCCAGCTTCTGTAGGCCTCACAACTTTATGTGCTTCCGAATTACAGATCTCTTCTAGACGCAGCAGCGGCTACTACATGTCTGAGGTAGGCAGTGAGGCAAAATCACCAAAAGCACGGAGTATAGCAGCTAAGGACACTTTTCCAATTCACTTCGATGGCGGGTCAAACTCATAGCAGGAAATTCCTTATCCTCAAATTGCACAGTTTTCAAATCAAGCTCGACGCTTTTGAAAATTGAACATTCTTCAAATCAAAACCACAAAAGCCAACCAGGTTAAACCAGACGCTTTCTGTGAAGGCTAAAATAATTTTTTGTCCAACGTTTTTTGTTCTTTTTTCCTGAAGCGCAAAATGATAGGTTAGAGAATTATTTCAAGTGCTAGAAGGCAACAGTTTTTCAGCGCTATACTGCACCACGTACTCATCCAGATTGTCGTGATTTTTCTTTGGTTAATAGCCACAATTCTGTTTGCGTAGAGTTTACATGGGGCGATTTTTTATTATAATAAAATGAAAAATTGCTGCCTCCTGCACCTAAAATTCGATTTAAACAATTATTTTTTAGTAATATTCAATATAAAATCCAAAAGTGTGTTCACCTTTTGAGGCTGATGAATCAAAAAATTTCAGAGAAAAGCATACTAAATTTTACTTTTCAAAAAGTATTTTAACCTTCTTAGAAAATGTCTGCTCTTATCTGGAACACGCTTGTTTTGATCTAGAGGGAGTTCAATTTTGTTGAATATGCATCAAGCTTCCTTGAAAATGTATTTTTCTGTTTGAAGAGTGTCTAGTTTGACCTGGAAATGGTCCGCAAGGTATTTTCTGAACCAGGATGGAGCTAACACCGAAGCCACTATGGAACGATACGAGAGGATGAGGATACCATGAAGGACACAGGGTACCGGGTTCAAACTGCGGTAATTCACTTTCGTTGGAGAATGCAAATTCTAAAGGATCGGCCAGCTTTGCACAAGCATACAGTTTGGGCATTATCGGTCCCATTTATGTCATAGTTTTTACACAGAGATCTGAGCAGAACGTTCTTTTGAGGAGACCTA
This sequence comes from Heligmosomoides polygyrus bakeri, assembly GCA_947359475.1. Classification (NCBI taxonomy): domain Eukaryota; kingdom Metazoa; phylum Nematoda; class Chromadorea; order Rhabditida; family Heligmosomidae; genus Heligmosomoides; species Heligmosomoides polygyrus. The sequence continues at coordinate 73,942,529 of OX375869.1, forward strand.
TAATCATGACATGCACTGTAGTTGAGATTCTATATATGATCTGTGCAACGAAAAGAAAAGCAATATAAGTGTACACTTCTCGCGCTAGAGACTCTTGTGAAGAAAGAATTAACGAAACGAGCCTTAGACGCTGGAAGCGGCACCAAGAGCCGGTGTGACATCAAAGCACTGCGCAGGATGCGATGGCGTCTGATCTGATAGCCAAATATGCTCAAGCACGGGTTGGAAAAGTCTTCCACGGAGAATTTTTCGAAAAAAAAATCGAAAAGCGCTTTTGACTGGGTCGTTGACACCCTTGGTCTTATGGCCCTATTGAGTTTCGGGACGAAGGACGAAGGAGAGCAACTGGCGACGAGTAGTTCCTTATGAATGCGGATAGACACTACCTATAGGCAGTATAATAAATTCAGAATTCCACGCAACGACCTGGGGGCAATAACCGTTACGACATGCAGAAGATGTCGTTAATTTCAGATGATACTGATTGATGATAGCCTAAGAGTACCGTGCGAAGTCTGCTTAGTGGCAGAAAAGATGATTAGCTTGTGGAATCCTCTTAGTGACTGAATAGATAACTCTTAAGAAGGAGAGAAGAGAAAAAACGTTGCAGGTCTAAACAAAAGCAGGAAGAAGCATGAGAAGCAGAAAAGAAGAAAAATTGGTCCTGCATTGTTGGCATCGACACTTTTGATACCTGTAGAAGGAGAGCGGTCCCATCAATAAAGTGTGACGATCCAAAAAGCGCAACCCTAATGTTATCCGACCACGAAATTGTCGTGAAGGTCAGCCCCTGACCACCTCCTCCCTACCGGACGTTACTCGTTCAGACTATCCAACTCATGTAGTGGATATAATGAAGAACTGCTTCCATTCAAAGAAGGACTGCTTTGTTTTGAAGGGTGTTGGATTCCCTTCAACTCCACCGTAGTTTTTATCGCACGGAATTCTCAGCTCCGCACTCGGACACGCTTTCTACATCTACTTGGTATTACTAGCACTATGAATAGCCTGCTCGATGGCAGATGGAGCCGTTCGTCTCTGAAAGACCAGTTCTGGCTGGCCAGAGGCAACGCTCGACTTTACATGTTGTCACAGGATGTTTTTTTGCGATCGAAACTCTTGCGCCCCGGCGGGACTCGAACCCGCACCTTCTGCTTTCCGCGCAGCGATGCTACGCCTTACATCACCGGCGCTTTTTGCGCGCATGAACATCCGCAATCTTCTCGAGGCTTCTGGTCAACATACTGCTTTATAAGTGACTTCAAATCGATTTACGTGGACGGAAATGGCGCCAGGTACCGACTGTGCAATATACACAAGACTCACGGCCTTCAAATTCTTTGAAAATGAAGCCATTTAGAGTCGAATTTTGAATGAGAACTGAGCGAGTTAGTATTCGGAAAACTTTTGAGAAAGTCAGAAAATTCCGATTCCGATGAGTAAAGGAAGGAAAACGCTCAAAGGGATGTGTTGGAGAACTTTTCTCTGCATGATAAGGTCGTTTGTCGACGAGTCGTCGATGCCGCATCTATGATGATGCCAGAACGGAGTTAGTCAGTAACAGCCAGATTTAAAACGCGTGATCAGTCCTAACGCTTTGATCCAGAATTCATCAAAATGTAGATTTAACTGTACGTGTAGTATGACTAGTTGTTTATTTTTATGGGAGCATGTGGTACAAATGGTAAGCGGCGTGGACCGATATGATGCCCGGCTCCTCGGAGCTCAATATCCAATCTACCCACACACTATGGTCGAGATGTGCCATGGAAAAATATGGGGATGTAGATTGGCTTTCGGCTAGTTACTAGATGCCATTCTCCAGATAACGCAAAATCGCATTAGAAAACATCAGACGTAACATGCTTGGCGTATTCCAAAACATTGGCCAGACCATTCTTCATTTCTGAAGGTGGTTAAAAGGATGGTATCAATGTTTGCGTGGTAGCGCAGTCGGAGGAGACACTGGTTGTCGCATACACTCGATTTCAGGTTTTTGGTTCGGATGTCTCGTCCAGGGGCCGGATTCATCAACGACTTACAGCCACTTAACAGAGAAAACATCAGGAATTCCGGCTATGTTTTCTCCGTTAAATTGCTGTAAGTCGTTGATCCTTCGGGGCTCGGTCGATTGGCTACTGGGAATGATAAAGCACGTGATCAGCGCTGCTCCATCGATTGGCTCCGCAAGAATTTGTATAGCCCACATTCGAATTCTAGTTGCCTCCAAACCATCCCGTGGAAGCATGCCGCATCTCGAGAGGAATTGTATAGCCCAGTTTTCTTCACACCGCTTTTGTTTGCAAATGCCGCTACATGATTTCGCACCCAAGCCCTTCAAGCCTTAAACCCTCTGATGGTCGGTGGTGCATCACTAATATCATTCTACGTGGCATGCTAATGATGAAAGACGAAGGATGGAGGTTCATTTCTGGGATGTGCCACGCACTGTACTTCTACGGGATGTCATGGAGGCGAATTTAATGCGTATTTGGCCTACAATGACTTGCGGTGGCCAGCCGATGAACAAATCAGCGCATCATTCTTCCCAGACAGGTGTGGCACCAATTCACCGACTCCAGGGAGATGGAAGGCTGGTTAGCCTGGGAGGGAGAAATGAACCAAGAGCTTGGTATCGAGTGCAGACTCTTCCGACTGTCAATGGGTGCGTGGAGCGGCGGGCAGTCGGAAGAGGCGACAGCCGGCACCTCTTCCGACTGCCCGCTCCACGCACCCATTGACATCCTAGTACTTTGCTGAAAACACACACCACGTGTGATTTGGACCTTTTTACATCACTGATGACAGAAAGGACCTCGCATCCGAGGAGTAATAGTTAAAGGATAAGGGCTGGTGTTAAGCAACCACTCTGCGGGCTGCGCCAAGCATTCTTCTGTATGGAATACCGTGGAGGGAAATTGAATACGCATTGGGCCAATACGATGGGTGGCTTGTGGTGGCCAGCCGATGGATAAGTCAGTGTTATATCATCTATTTATTTAATTATTTATCTACCCTTCGCAGACAAGTCGGTACAAGTTCACTGTTTCCAGAGGCATGGAAGGCTTGGTTGGCTATGGCGAAAAATCCGAACCATGAACCTTGAATCGGGATGCACGTGGCAGGCGGTACCTCCTGCGCTACCAGGTGCCCAATTCGCTAGTCAAATACGACAACTTTCAACCTCACCCTACAGTGCGAAAATGAAAGAGACGGAAAAGCGGCCCTTGCCACTATCTATGTTGTGCCTGTTCTGAAGTTTGTATGTTGCAGAAGAATAAAAATACAGGATACTGCTTAGAAATCCGAAGCAGTGCGCCGAAAACTAACAAAGACAGGGCGCTGCTAAGAAGGCAGGTAAGTGGAGGAAAAGCGGTCAAACTGGGCGAACTTTCTACGACAAAGGCGTGTCGCGGCAGTGACTCACGGACAGTAGGTTCCGCGCTTGATGACCCTGCCTACTGTGAGCATCGGCTGTCTAGACAATCTCCAGTAATCGCATTGGAGTTAGCACTGTGCGCTTCGTCTGATTCAGTTGTTTGCTCAGAGGAGTTATTGTCCACAGAAATTTGACGTCTAGGCTGGCAGTAGACCGGTTCTGATTGCTAGGAGTCGATTAGCCGACGCTCAGCCAACGAATGTGCAACTGGCTAAGAGAAGCTTGACTTCCACCTTGTGAGTAGATTTTGGTACTCCCCATCACAGGTCTACCACGCGCAAGCTAGTTCTTACCCTGTTGCGCAGAGATGATCAGGAATAAATCCCGACATCTCAAGGCTTAACATCTTCTGTTGCTGTCGTTGTTTGCCTGCTTTATACTGATAAAAACAGTAGCATGATATACTGTCTGCATAATATGACCCGTGTTCGCCAAGGAAAACAGCAATGAGGAACTGAAGCGACGTATCAAATTCGATAGGTTGTTTGACTGATAATAGAATGCTTATGACCTCAGTTACACAAAAGTCATAAATCCTCTAATAAAGAGATAGGCGAGAAAATTTTCAGATCTACTTAACGTTGAAATTGCGCCATACCTTCGTTCAGAGCACTGTGATGTTAATTTTTGATGATAGCAAAAACGTTTCTCGCTAGAATTTTTCAATAAAAGGCTGCAAGGAAATTCATATTAAGCTTTGCTGAACCTTCAGTCTTACAGCAAATATAATAATAGCACCACAATCAATCTGCACATGTACTGCATGTGTCTATAAATTTCAACAGCTCCAGAACCAGGATGGTTGATGTTGTCAAAAACTCTAAAAACCATTCATAAAAGAAGCATCCTTGGCGAACGAAAAGTAATGTGTCCATCTGTTCTAGAGTTCATCTCAAAGAATGGATCTGACTCCAACTTTTGTAAGTAGCTTTGGGTAACATAAACTGGGTAACACTAAGTGTTAAGCACAACCAAGCGCAAAACTCAGCGAAGTCCCTTCTTGAAAAAAACATTAGCCAATTCGCATTCACACTGTTAATTCGGTAAACAATGCACACCCTTGGCTAGGTGGCTGGCGATCCAAACCTATCTTGGGATGCGCCACGCATTTCATCCACTTCTAAAGGATATCGTAGAGGCGATTAGAATGCGCATTTGACCAATAGATCCGATGAGCAAGTCAGCGTTTTGCCCTTCCCAGACAAACCCCAGAAGAATGAAAAGCTTCGCTAGCTTTCTGGACGAAAACCACCAAGCCGAGAGATGATTCGGGGTGCATGCGAGAGCCGGAGAATCACCCGACTGCACAACACGCGACCTTCCCTTTGAAATACTTTATGGAAACCCACTCAGGTAAAACAAATACAAAGATAGATTTAAAGCTAAAGAGGTTAAAATCTTACAGTATCGCAACAAACAGCGTGAACAGTTTTGTAGGCACCTTGTGGTAATCGCTGCAATTTAGGAAAAAATGGGGTTTTCTTAAAGGTGTTTAGACAATATTTGGCAGCGAATAGACGGAAATCATACCGTTTGAAGGAAATGCTCAACTTTCGAGCGTCACTTCAAAAAATTTTGGAACTAGTACTAGTACATATCCAATTGGTGAGATAGATATCAGACTTGTCCATGGCGCATAAAAAACTGGTTTTCTATTGCTATCGCCTGTCCCCCCCCTCTAAGTAGTTTTAAGCTAAGCATGCATTAAAAGTAAGTAGTCGAAAACGTGACGTACACTAAAGAATGCATAAGGGCGGGCAGTTTTTTTCCATTTGTTTATTGGTTTTGTTCTATTGTTTGTTTATTTCTCTATTTTTTGTTGTTGAGGGAGAGCGAAATTAATATATTCGATGAAGCTTGGCCGGTTAGTGAGAGTGGACATAGAAGCACTGAGGAATAGAAAACAGTCACTGAAACCCCATTGCGAGGATTGCTGATGGAAGGCACAGCGACCGATGTGTTGCGGTTAGTAATGCAGTATTATTTCACCAACGAGGTTCATACCGTACTCAACCTGTTTTCGGTGACGTAAGCTGTCGTTTGGAGGAGGATTTGCTACAATTACAGCAAAAAACCTAGTACAAAGTCGTTACGCTATCGAATATCGGATATCGGATCGGTCACTGGTAAGGTCACAGCAGCACAACTGATCAAGCTGCTCAGTTTCATAGTTACTAAAAGATTACCCGGAAAATGAGGCAGGTCTTCAGTCTCTACGAATGCCGAAATTAAAATCATCAGCTCAGGTAAATCATTTTGAACAACGTAAAAACAGCTGGAATCCGCAGATTACTGCGAATAAAAAGGGCGCTTAGATGGACAACTGTTTACTTGTGATTAGGAAGCGAAATATAAATATAAGGAAGCGATGACACCGACGGTTCCCTCCTAGACTGGACACATATGTAGGATATCTCTCGGAATGTTGGGAGCCTTCAGTGGATCGCTGCAGGGCATATTCGTTTCAGTTTCTGTTTAGTTGATTTCCCCACCGAAACCTAGTGGTCGTAATCGCCTAAATCTGATTCAAAACGTTCGGAAAGAGCTACAGGGCACTATACCATGTTCTGTTCTGTTACCTGCAACTTCGTTTTCAGCGCAGCCCCTGACTTCCTTTATGTCCCGGTCATCCAATTCTTAGAGGCCTCTTGTTCTCAAGAATCTACTAGATATTGCATCCCAGCGCAGCAGCCTAGAGTAAGAGACCAAAGACGAGATCTCCAATCGGAGGCCTTTTCGGAGCTCTCTTCACTGGTCACTAGTTTGTACCAACTTATTGGGATCGCAGACATCCCAATTCCTCTTAAAGGCCTCAAATCCACGAATGCAGTTTCCTTTAGAATTCTTTGCTAACCTATTCGGTCAGACGTATGTCTGCCTTCATGAAAAATTCTCAAATGGCGAAGCAAAGGCAGGTGGGCTACCATACGCCATATTGCAACCTAGTAGGAAGTCATAGGAGAAAAGTGACAAACAATTTCTCCTCGATTCTATCCCTGAAGTTTTCTCAAAAGCCCCTATTTGTTTAATAACACGCTGCTGCATAAGGAAATAACTAAAACGCTCTCTACAAGGACATGCGACGCTAAGTAATGCAGACCGGCTCACTCTTTCAAATACATAGAGGAAGGATTGGGGTAAACCGAAAGCCCACACTCCATTCCGGACAACCTAATACAGAAGCCCCTTCAGATCGCTTCTGTTAACAAACAGACATCAGAAACTGTAGAATAAACACCACCCCATCAAGGTCTTGAACTTGTCAACAAAATTCCATCCTACATGTAAGAGAGGAAGGAAAATGGGCCGTGCACTCCGATTTTCTATGGAAACTAAGAACGGGTGAGGAGGATGTGTAGGGTAACTTTGTTGTTTGCTCATCGTCGGTAAACACAGCAAAATCGCATCATCAATTTAAGACTTAACACACATCAACAAAGACAGGTTGTCGTTACGGTAGTTGGCTTCAACCCACATAAAGCTTTACTGTACGTCTCCACCCGACGCAGAATCGTAAATGGGGCTGCGAACGCGTTTAAGAGAATCTATTCTCCCATAGCTCGAAAGTTGGAGGAATCCACCTCAAGCATGATAGGAACGGGATCTGTTCCTAAACCAAGATAGACATCATCTGTGCTTTTTGACACTTCAAGCTAATCGGCAGGTTCACTGATATTTATTTATTCTCTACATTGATAACCATGCAAAAGAAAAAGAAACAAAGCAAATGCTTTTTAGTCATAAGTTAGTGTCGTTGTAAACAGGAAAGAAAACAAAACAAGCAATAAGATTCAACCTAGGTAATGATGAAATCCACTAAGCTGCATCCGAAGATATCGGTCACGAAGTTTCCTATATTTCATTAAGGAATTTGGTATGATGTGTGTTTTAGATAACTTCAAAAATTCAGAGCCAGCAGTGAAAAAGTGAAAATTGAGACCTTATACTGTTTTTGCTCTTGGAAACTGCATCTTCCACTGACCACTCCTTGTGATCGGTGAAGAAAAGGTATAGAACTCCTGAAGGAGAGTACGAGTAAAACCGTTTATCATCTTATATATCGTAATTAAATCATATCTTCTCCTAGGAAGTTCAAGGGTATGTAGATTGAAGAATCTGTTTCGTGAAGTCGGTGAAGGGATGGTGTTGTAATCATACTCATGTACTCGTACCCAGAGCTTATCACTGTAGTACTGTAGACAACTTTCTTCGGGCGAATGGATCTCTTTTGACTTAGTCTTTCAATGGCACTAGTCACATGAAACGGCCGGTTCACAGTGTGAGTCTCTGGCTACCTTGGACTAATTTCCATTCAAAGTAATATAACATTGGAACAAGCCTTGATCACCGACGAAACCAACCACATAAGTACGCATTATCTGGATTCCCGCATGCCACAAAAAGCCAGGCGTACAGATAGATGAAATCCGCACAAATATTTGTTTTGCAGATGTTCGTTTTTCAAAACCCCTCACTACATAATTTTGCGACAATAAGAAGGAAGGACGCAGAGTAGCGAGTGAACCGGAAGAAGCCGAACATCATGGAGAGCTTTCGTGAGGAACGTGCTTTTGAAGTGGAGGGCACTTAGTTAATTGACCGAGATGTCACCCGCTCGGATGTTTGAGGACTGCCGAGAGTTAAAAAGAAGACAAGGATATGTGTGTGCCATCTACTGATCCCTTGGTGATGCTCAAGTTTTCAGCTGTGTAACCCGTCTTCTCGTTGATATCATCGACCTCCTAAAACAGACATCAATGTAGCGCTTCCTACACAAGTAGGTTAGGCGGAGAAATTTGAAAAAAAAACTTTATCATGTTTCGTCTCCTTTGTCTTGATCATCAAGTTGCTCCAGAGCGCCTGCAACGCCTTCATTCGTGCCTGTCACGTGCCAGAGTGCTCCCATAGATCGGTCTCGCTCGAGGGACACTAAGAGCATTATATCCTTTGTTCAGGACGTTCACGAAAACGTCTGATTGGTTTGTTTTCTTCGAGGACCTGCGGAATTCAGTCGTCGACGGCTCTCATCCAGCGAATGTCTTCGGAACGCATTACCTGTCCGGCCCACCTAATTTTCGACAACTTGGCGCAAGTGGTTACGTTTCTGATCCTCAAAGGTTACCAGAGTTCAAAATTCCCGAGGCGTCGACTCAGTTGCGTATATCGCAGCACCGTCCCCTCGATTCCTCATTGCGCGGCGCTGATCGCAAGTGTTCATACTGCTTTCGGACCTTTTGCGAGGAATTTGCTAGTACGGAAAGAATAGTGGGGTAGAATAGGTGAGGATGGAATCAGACTTTCTTCTTTTTCTTCACTATTTCCTCGACGTTCTTGGAAGGTCCTCAAGGCTCTTGTTTCCTCCTGCCCAGCTCCGGCACTACGTTGCAGATTACTATCCGAGACAGGCATGACCTCACCCTGTTCCTACACCGACAATGCCGTCGAAGGATCACACAACGTGCTAGTGCAAAGTCTCATGAAGCATAGCCGGCGAACTCAATGCAGACCTGAGCTTCATAGCCTGGAAATGCTAAAAATTTTCGCCTTCGCAGCTTGACAGGATGACCTGAACACAACATTCAACTGCGCCGGTCGCTTCATAAGGATAAGAGAAGAAGAGACTACCAGACGAAGACCGAACTTAAGCGGACCTCGACGGCGGGAAAATGTATAAGAGATAAGGAGGGATATAGAGATTACTAAGAAGTGGTCTGGCATGTCCCCGCACACTTCAGAACACTATTGTTGTCAATGTTCTCCTGTATGGCTTCAGAGGTTGTTGTAGTGGATCATTATTTGCTAGGCCTGACAAATAAATTTCCACCATAACACCCTCAAAAAGCACACAAAAAACACTAACAACACTTGACTCAAACACCCGAGGCTTAATGTAGAGATGCTAGAGAGTCAGTGCGCTATAAACGAGAGTTATCGTGGAGGTGTAGGAAGGGCTGCTGAACATACTTTATCCAGCTGACGTTTCGGCGCAACCGCCTTCTTCAGAGTCTGTAAAAGTCGAGTTGAAGTTGGAGAAATTACTCGTCAAAGAATTATTTCAAGTCACAACAGTTTCGGCTGCATTTACGCGGTTGGTTGGTTGTCTACACCCCTGGTGTCATTATCCTACTAGTTTCTGAAGCTGTTGCAACTCGAACTAGTCCTTGCACGAGAAATTCCTTCAACTTCGTTTGACGTTGCTACGCTGTGACGAAGACAGCTGCGCAGAAGCGTCAGCCGGGTAAGGGGTTCCTGCGCACCCTCCGAAATGATCACTTTGGCCTTTAGTCCGCACGACGCCTAAAAAAGCCTAATTTTTGGAAACAGTTTTCTTTGATGAAAAATTCTCATAGCCGAGATCCTACTTACCATAACTCTAAAACAGCAAGCTGTTCAGCAAACTTCTTGGGGAGGCTAATAACAATGGGAGAGTGGTTACTCATCACGCTTACACCGCTTCAGTGATGATCTTAACAGTTCCTCTGAGTAAAAACCAGCACAAATACTAGAAGTCATCAGAAGAAAAACAACGTCTTTCCTCCTCCCACTCTCTCCAGCTCAAAGCAAAAAGGACATTCTAGATCAAAAACTGCTCTTGATAACGCGACAAACAGAGCCTAGGGGCGATTCACGGTTCATCTGTTCAACATGGTACCTGCGCCAGTAAATTTTATGTGACAACAATTTTTGGGATTTTTTCAAAAGAAAGAGCTGCGCTGAACAGCTCAACAGAGTACAGTACAGTAAGGAGGTTTAAGTCGACTCCTACAGAAGCTCTGCAGGAGGCTACGTCAGAAGTGCTGCACAGGCTGGCGTTAAGCAAAAGAAGACGTTTTAACCGATACTGTTCAGCCTTGTTACCGTTCCTTTTACATCCGCTTTATCTCAGTTTAAATGCTGTCTCATTATGTAGCTCTCCAATTACTATGATCCATGCCGTAGCAACAGCAATACATAGCAGTCATCCTACATAACAAAGGATATATATATATATATGACTGGATTACATGTAGAGTGTAAACAATTTAACATATAACCGTAGAAAAACGTATAAAAGAGATAAAAAGGGAGAACTGTAGAAGGAAAAGGAACCTCCGCTAGATTCCGAGGCACTCAAAGAATATCTCAGGCTGAGACTAAACTGACTCCCTTCTTGGCTCACCGTTCTTGCAGAAAAGAACAGAAGATTCCGTCAAACGGACACAAGAAATTCCTAAAGGGTCATAGACGGCACTGCCATCTAGTCCTACCAACGCTGGTCTCCACTGTCGACGGTGCACATAGAAAAAAGGCTCTAACAGGGAAAAACTGTCACGAAAATGGGTAAACAAGCAGCGTACCAGCCGAATTGTTCAGTGAGGTGTGGTGGACGAACGTGTTCTACTTCGGCGACGTTGACGAGGTAAACAGCGACCACGTTCGTCCTACCCTTCGTCGCTTCGTCCTTGTCCCTCAGATGGGGAAGTTTGCACAGATCCTTCCGCGAATTTGTGTGGATCGAAGGCAAACATCTGCAAAAAACCTGCGTCCATAAGTGCTCTAAATATCCGATGCTGTGCCTGAAAACGAGTACTTCAAAGGACCTGGGCGCGAAGCTATCCATCATTCTCCGTTCTAAAAGGAGCTGGTCTATAGCTGTTCCAGTAAAGAAATCTCTTCAGCACAGAAATAGCCCAGCCTTCTCAACGTGTTCGAAAAGGCCAAGACATTGTGCTCTCGCTTTTTCAAGTTCAAAGGCTACCCAGCGCCTTGGCGAAAACTCTCCGCTACACCGACACCATTGTTTCCGTAAGCGTGAGAACCGGTTCTCTGAATCACCGCCGCGCTGATTGCCCGGAAAAGAATGGCCGGTCTCGGGTTACGTTTCCGACGTGAAGCGGACAGCCCTCATGACTTAACTCACAATTTTAGATCTAGTAGAGTTAGGGGACGCCGCAAACCATTTTCGGACCGGACACAAGAAAATCTGGCATGTAGCAAGGGCCCACGATTAGGAGAAGGATGTTCTTCACAATCAGCGGTATTGTGCTTGTCAAGTTGGCGAACCATGTTCATTATAGCACCTCGGTAGCTCATCAGTGGAGAACGGAGGTGTAATATTAGGTTGTAACGAATTAAATGGCACTGGCTCGCGCCATTTTTTGGCGCGTCTTTACGCGTTTGATCAAGAACAAACCGTAACATGTGGCATATCATTTAGAAGCGCAAACTTTGCTTTACCGGCGAGTACCAAATTTTCTATGTAAAAGTGGGAGAACTTTAGAGTTTTATTGACTTTTTTGCAGATGGACAAAAGGGTAATCCGAGGCATTTACTTGTATGAATTCAAGCTGGGCACTACAGCTAAGGAGGCGGATGGGAAGATCAACGCCGCATTCGGTCAAGGATGTTGAACAATTCGGACGGCGTATCGTTGGTATCAGAAGCTCCGGAATGGAGATGAGAGCTTGGAAGAACATGAAGGTCGTGGGAGGCATAGTGACGTTGATGAGGACAAGCTGAGAGATGTGGTAGAGGAGGATCCACACAAAGGTACCAGGGAGATAGCGAAGGTTCTTGGCGTCCGTCACAACACAGCTGCCCGGCATCTGAAGGAAATTGGAAAGACCAAAAAGCTGGAAAGATGGGTGCCTCACGAGCTGTCTGAGGAGCAAAGAAACCGACGATATGAGATCTCGTCCGCACTGCTTCTACGGAACGAAACGGACCCATACCTTGATCGCATCGTAACCTGTGACGAGAAATGGATAATGTACGACAACAGGCGACGATCGGCACAGTGGGTGGACAGCGATGAGAGCCCCAAGGTTTTTGCGAAGCCGGAATTGCACCAAAAGAAAGTAATGGTGACAGTATGGTGGTGTTCGCTGGGAATTATTCACCACAGCTTCCTCCCTCCCGGTGAATCCATCACGGCAGAGAAGTACTGCATTGAAATTGAAGAAATGATGAAAAATTTGAAGGATATCCGGCCGACCTTGGTAAACTGAAGGCGAGTTCTCCTTCTGCACGACAATGCTCGCCCCCATGTAGCACGAATGACGTTGCAGAAATTGAATGAGCTGAGCATTGAAACTCTACCACATCCTCCGTTTTCTCCCGACCTCTCCCCAACAGACTACCATTTCTTCAAGCATCTTGGCGACTTCTTGGTAGGGAAAATATTCAAATACCAACAGGATGCCGAAAGTGCCTTCGAAGATTTCGTCAATTCCAGAACTTCTGATTTTTATGCTACTGGGAGAAAAAAGCTTGTGTCACGTTGGCAAAGATGTGTAGAATCAGAAGGTTTTTATTTCGATTAATAAACTTGCCTACAAGCCGAGATATTAACTGTTTAAATTTACAGTGGTTCAGTGCCATTTATTTCGTTACAACCTAATAATTTGCGCGTTCTTTTTTATTCAATATTTGCATAATATATTTACTTTAAGTAGAACTTTAATAAAGTTTTTCATCTATACATACATATTTAATTTTAGGCTTATAAAAATTGACAAGCTCAAACAATTTCATGTAAGCAATTAATATTTAAAAATAGTTAAAATTAGATATCCTACGTATTGCCACTTGTGGCGAGCAATCTTAGCCGCTTTCCCAAATAAAGTATCCATACCGCGCCCAAAAAAGCGCCAAAATCTTGCACTCTGGATCAAAGTCGTTACCGTTGTGAGCTCGAAGTCTACGTTCGCTTAATGATGTTAGTGAAGTACCACGTCGTTTACCCGCTAGGTGTTCCTTCACACATACACCTAAAGAGCTTCTAGTCTCCCCAATGCGTGTGTTACCACACTCCTTACACAGAATCTGATAAAGTACTCCACTTCTAGTCAACCTAAAATTCTAGTATATGGGAAAGTAACACAACTATTTGAAATGCACTGCTTGGCGCAGAGTCCATTTCGCACAAGCTGTTTTTTGATGTTCTCTTCTCGTTAGGAACGTTCACTAGAAAAACATCATCCTGCAACTGTGTATGGAAGGTTTTAGGTCTTTGCATGTGAAATAGCTACCTCAATTTCTGATCGACTTTATGGCCAAGAACGTTCCCACTTCAGGCTTTGTATAAGGTTTCTGAAAGCATGGAATCTCCGCTTTCTTACCATTTATATCACCTGTGACATGATTGCCCCTTGCTGAGTTTTTGACGTCGTTGTTACGGTAAAAATCAACGTGATAATCGTGTGCTCTACTCATATGAATGGAAAAGTGGACACAACGCCGCGGCCGCAGCTCGTAACATCAACGCTGCATTTGGGGAGGATTTTGCGAACGGACGCACGCCACTGCCTCAAGAGGTTCGGATCTGGAGATGAAAGTCTCGAGGACGAAGACCGAAGTAGGCCGCTATTACTCTTTAACGACATCCAACTCAAAACCATGGTGGAAGAAGATCCGCTTAAACTGTTAGAGAGCCGGCACAGCACTTCGGCGATGACGGCAGCACTATCAGTCGCCACTTCAATGCGATCGAAAAAGTAAGGAAATTGGATAAATGGATCCCGCACGAACTGACCGTCGGGCAGAGGCTGAGGCGCCACGACACCTGTGTTTCGCTAAAGTGCGCTATCTAAGGGAACCTTTTTGGACAACATCGTGACATACGACGAAAAGTGGCTCCTTTATGATGATCATCGACGCTCTGTACAGCGGCTAGACAAGAATGAGTGTCCCAAGGAGATGCCGAAACCGAGTTTCCATCCAAAAAAGAACATAGTTACCTTATGGTGGACAATAGCTGACATAGTTCACTTCAAGTTTCTGAAGACTGGAGGGACCAACACAGCGGAGAAGCAATGTGCCGGAATTGAAGTGACGCACCAAAAGACGATTGAAAAACAGCCGGCTTTGGTCTTTCGAAGAGGCCCGATCCTATGGCATGACAACGCGCGTCCGCACGGTTCAAAAATTGTTGTCTAGAAACTGAATGATTTGGGACATGAAACTGTGCTACATCCAGCATATTCGCCAGGTCTGTCCCCTATCGATTAGCATTTTTTCAAGCATTTAGATCGTCATGTGAAGGACAAAAAATTCAGCAACCCCGACGAAAATAAATACGCTTGGTATTGAGCGCACAATCGTGTGCTTGAATAAATAAATAAGTAAGTAAATAAATAAATAAATAACTTTTTTGTTTTACTAATCCTTTAGTTCTGATTTTTACAAAGATTGAATGTCTATGCTATCGTTGCGTTGAGAAAAGTGCATTACTTGCAATAGTGCTTCTTTTGATTAAAAAATTGCCTCTGCGCAAAGTTATGATCTGTCAAATTTCTCAGTCGCATCGGCCGTTTCATATGCAACGACCTAATACATCCTTGAGTTGCTGCAGTAAGCTTATCAGAAATGAAGAGGTGGCTACCGCACGGACTGTCATGCACGCGTCGTGAAAATTTTCGTCATGATCAGTTCCGCTGCACCCCTTTATTTATGAGAAGCTCACTGCAGCTATTCAAAGATGTACCTTTCGGCACAGTTTTAAAATGATGTTGTTCTAATCAACCTTCCCTTCCTAACAACAGCAGAAGAAGCAAGAGAAATACAGCAAGAGCAAGTAAGAGAAGCTTGAAGATTCCTCTTGAATCCAGCAATTACGTAGGAGGTACCGATTTTAGAGCTGAGATCATGGAAGCACAGCAGCAGGGACCAAATGCAAACATTCCCGAAGAAATGGTTCAGTTCATTTTCCTTAAGCTTAAGGTACATAGTTGGTATTGAAGTTGTAAGCTCTAATAACGATGTTTAATTGCGATCAAAACTCTTCCGCCAAGCGGGACTCGAACCCGCAATCAGCAATGTAAAACTGGTTGATGTCAGTTATCTTGATCTGTCAAAAGTATTTGAGAGGGTCTGAAGTAAAGTACTGCTATCCAAGTTGGAAGAGTTTGGAATTCAAGGTAAGGCGTTTAATAGGCTGAAATCGTACTTGTTTAATAGAGGAATGACTGTAAGGGTGGGCACTGCTTCTCCACGAGATACGCCGCGAATGCGGTGACCCTCAGCAAGGAGTTTTGTCGACTTTGTTATTTATGATTTATGACCTTCCCCAATTCCTTACAACTTTCACTGAAATTAGAGTATAGTTGTATGCAGATGGCATCAAATTATACTAAGTGTAGTAAAAAAAACTGAAAACGAGGTTCATTTGGCCATTCAAAGAAAAGGAAAAAATTCCTAAAAGGATGCATTTTCGGGCTTCTCATTCCGATCCCGATAAACACGGAGAAAAGTGCCGTTACGCATCTTGGGGACGACGAGGTGCCTGCCTATTTCATTAACGACAAGCAGTTCACACCTTGTCACACCAGAAAGACCTTGATGTAATGTTTGATAAGGACCTTAACCTTTCGTCCCAAATTGATGCTCTAGTTCGAAAGGCGTATAACACTCTATTTTTTATTCTACGTAGCATAAAGTGCTCTGATAAAAAAATACTGTTGATGCTGCATAGTTCTTACGATCTGCCTCATCTTGAATACTGCTCTCCAGTTTGGAGACCTCGCTTAAAGAAAGACATCCTTAAAATAGAAAAGGTACAGCAGGTCTTTACACGACTTTTGTGGTACAGAGTAATGTCGCCTCCAAGTGGATTCAACGCTCCCAGCTATAAGATAGGATTGGGAACAATTGGATTAAAGGCACTCCAGGAAAGGCGTATTATCTCTGACTTAACGTTTTGCTTTCGTCTCCTCCGTGAAGAGTCAAAGTTATCGCCAAACAAGTATTGGGTCTCGTTCCAACAAGTTGCGTAACGGTACGTTTAACATTTACTATCCCAGAATTGGTAGGAGGAAATATTCTTTGACGTTCAACATTCTTTTTAATCGCTGCGCTAGGTGGATAGAGTTGCTATCTCCGGACGTATTTGAAGCCGGAAATATTAGGTTGCAACGAAATAAATGGCACTGAACCACTGTAAATTTAAACAGTTAATATCTCGGCTTGTAGGCAAGTTTATTAATCGAAATAAAAACCTTCTGATTCTATACAACTTTGCCAACGTGACACAAGCTTTTTTATCCCAGTAGCATAAAAATCAGAAGTTCTGGAATTGACGAAATCTTCGAAGGCACTTTCGGCATCCTGTTGGTATTTGAATATTTTCCCTACCAAGAAGTCGCCAAGATGCTTGAAGAAATGGTAGTCTGTTGGGGAGAGGTCGGGAGAAAACGGAGGATGTGGTAGAGTTTCAATGCTCAGCTCATTTAATTTCTGCAACGTCATTCGTGCTACATGGGGGCGAGCATTGTCGTGCAGAAGGAGAACTCGCCTTCGGTTTACCAAGGCCGGCCGGATATCCTTCTACTTTTTCATCATTTCTTCAATTTCAATGCAGTACTTCTCTGCCGTGATGGATTCACCGGGAGGGAGGAAGCTGTGGCGAATAATTCCCAGCGAACACCACCATACTGTCACCATTACTTTCTTTTGGTGCAATTCCGACTTCGCAAAAACCTTGGGGCTCTCATCGCTGTCCACCCACTGTGCCGATCGTCACCTGTTGTCGTACATTATCCATTTCTCGTCACAGGTTACGATGCGATCAAGGAATGGGTCCGTTTCGTTCCGTAGAAGCAGTGCGGACGAGATCTCATATCGTCGGTTTCTTTGCTCCTCAGACAGCTCGTGAGGCACCCATCTTTCCAGCTTTTTGGTCTTTCCAATTTCCTTCAGATGCCGGGCAGCTGTGTTGTGACTGACGCCAAGAACCTTCGCTATCTCCCTGGTACCTTTGTGTGGATCCTCCTCTACCACATCTCTCAGCTTGTCCTCATCAACACCACTATGCCTCCCACGACCTTCATGTTCTTCCAAGCTCTCATCTCCATTCCGGAACTTCTGATACCAACGATATGCCGTCCGAATTGTGGAACATCCTTGACCGAATGCGGCGTTGATCTTCTCGTCCGCCTCCTTAGCTGTAGTGCCCAGCTTGAATTCATACAAGTAAATGCCTCGGATTACCCTTTTGTCCATCTGCAAAAAAGTCAATAAAACTCTAAGGTTTTCCCACTTTTACATAGAAAATTTGGTACTCACCGGTAGAGCAAGGTTTGCGCTTCTAAGTGACATGCCACATGTTACGGTTTGTTCTTGATCAAACGCGTAAAGACGCGCCAAAAAATGGCGCGAGCCAGTGCCATTTAATTCGTTACAACTTAATAGCTCTGCATTCAAGAGACAGTTAAAAATTTCGACCTTTTCCAGTTGATGGTAAACTGATAATCGCTTGGTCTTACCGCGTCTACTCCAGATAAGTTTGTGGATAGGCTCGCATGATGATGGCCGTATGGTGTCGAATGCTACTAAAACAAGAGTTGCAAAATTTCCATTTAACCACGATGATGCTACGTGTGCTAGACGCTCATAGGATCTCGGCAACTATGCCTGATGTTTATTGAGGATGTTACTGGTTATACTAGGCGACGGTTCTGAATTATAATTTCCCCTTCACCTTGCTTTGATTTCTTAAAAATACACAGTTTATAATACACAGCTTATACTCCTTTAAATACTAGTGCAACTCAACGTTCGGCTCTAAACGATACCGCGCTACAATACTGGTTCGACCACCTTCCATCACAGTACATACGTGGCCCTAGACTGGGTTGTTAGTGGAGTTAACTGGTTAGCAAGGGAGGTCAGACTTGTCAAAAAACTGTCAAATTTAAATGTTGCCACTCTACAGGCTACTTCGGTTCTTATATCACCCAGTTGCGGCTATAGACGCGATAATGGCTGTCACTGAAAGAACCATTGCCTCGCCAGTACGTAAGACTACAACCTGCCGCTTACGTGTGACAACAATATCCATGCCATTAATGTTGCTCTAGAGCGGTTTCAATATAAAGAACCACACTATAGCTGGGCTGGTTATACAAAATCGACTCACTCTATTTTCTATGTGCTATTCTAATGCCACGCCGGACTTGCTTAACAACAATATCCATTCCTCGACACACCACATTTTGTTAAGGGGATTGCCTTGTAGTACACGTAAACTTTAGCGGGACTACTTAACCACACCATCTCACTGTGCTATAGATTTCAGTTTTCAACTGCAAAATGAAGGCACAGCAAGGTAAAAGGACAAGCAGATGCCTACAGCTTCAGAACAGCAGTATTCAGAGCACGCTCTTAGTATTTCACCTTTATACCTTGTTTGCCAGTTCTTTTGGTTTCTTACTTCCTTTTTTATCTTTTTTAGAAAGTTACTTGCGTTTTGTTGTTCCTTCACTGTTTTTTTTCGGTTAGTACTGCATCTGATTTTTAGACCTAGTTGACGATGCGTTCAAGGTTATGCGCACCTTTGAGTGCAACAAATAAATCTAAATAAATAAACCCAAGTAATACAGAACACGTCTCAATACCTTTCACATGAGCCTGGTTCAAACAGGATATTGGACTATTCATGGTATAATGGCTGATAACGCACAACGTCGGTTTGAGTACAGCGAGTGGACAGCATGCAAATGATAAGGGAGACAGGTATCTAACATCAAAGGACGTTCTTCCACTTCCAAAGAGCTCAGTTTTTGCAACAGATTTTCCACTTCCTAAGAGAGCAGCTTTCCTGCAGTTTGCTTCGAGCGATCACAATATTTTTTATTATTTAAGAGGAGCTACTCAAAATGTCAAGTAATAAGGTTCCCTACCTTGTTTGCATGTTTTGTCGGGTGATTTATTCCTTTTAATTATGATTTCTAGATGCATCTCTACCTTCGTTACTTCCTCCATTACCGGCTCTGTGTTGTATACAACACGACTTCAAGTTTCTGCACACGCGCAGAGCGTTAAATAAATAAATGCGCTACGTTTGAAGAGGGATACATCTCCGAAGTGCTTGGAAAACTGAACGTTGGTTGAAAAATAGACTCTCACTTCCACGCCGTCCTCCCTCTCTAGCAGACTGCTAGCAAACCTCAGCCTTATGGTTAGACGATAGAGGGCTTGTTGACCTAGGAGGGAACAGAGCTAAGGTTCCTTACATACAACACGACGTTAAGCGATCTGTGACTGGGATGCGCTATGCGATTTACTTCTACGTTTATTCAATTACTCCTTCCTTCTTCTGACGCTTGTTTGGCTTAAGGTTTGCGGTGGCCAGTCGATGAACACAGAGAGGTGGCGATGTCCGTTCCTCCACGTGGTGCCACTGGAAACTGCCCGCTTTGGCGAGCCGAGCCGAACACAGACACTCAATTGCAGGCGACAGGCCCTTGTGGCAGGCCGGCCTACGAAGACCCATGTCACATCACATGGTGTATGACAGTTCAAGTACTTCGAGAAAGTGCTACGGCGTCTGTGGGAGCCGACACAAGATCGGCAAGCTGCACAGTCGGAACTCAGCATTACGAAGTCTGGACGCCGCAAGATCGAGAAGCACACATCGCTGTGGACAGACGACGTGAAAGCTAAAGTTCGAAAAAAGAGGTCGCTCTACCACGTGTTTCTCAGAGCAAAGACAGCCGATAACTAACTGAAGTTCGCTCATTTTGTAGACGTCAACGAGAAGCTTAAATCACGCGATGGTGCGCGGTATCTGTACCACTTGCTACGAATCGCCTTGACAGACCAAGGATACCGAGAAGTTTTTTTTGGCATCAATTATGAAAACGGCCATCTTCATATGGACCGCAAGGAAGCATAGAAGCGATGGCGGGATTATTTGGACGAAGTCTCTACAGTAAAATTTCCCCATCCAGCCGTCCCTTCAGCGACTACAATCCATGGTCCCGCCCGAAAGATAACGAAAGATAGAGAAGGAAGTTCAAGCGGCTTTGTAGAAGATGGCGCCAGGCAAAGCAACTGAGCTCGACGACGTGGCGGCTGATCTGTGGAATTCAAGGTTCTGGTGCTCTGCTTAGTGATTGGCAAGGTTCTTTAATCAGGTTGAAGCACAGAAGAACATGTCTCAGTGTTAGCGCGGTGATTCCGATTTGGAAGAGGAACAGTTCTGCAGACTGCTCAAATTACCGTCCTATTCGCTTGCTTTCTCATAGAATGAAGATCTTTGAGAGAGTTGTCGAAAGACGAATATTCGTAACATCATCCAGCTTTTCAGCAATCAGTGCAGCTTCGTAGCTGGCTGTGGCACCGTTGATGCCATACACGCCGCCCGCCTGCCTACTAGTAGAGAAGCATCGAGCAAAACAGAAGCCAATGCATATCGCTTTCCTCGACTTGGAGACCTTTGATCGCGCGCCGCGTGAAGTGATACGGTAGAGAGATACGGTTGCGACATCATGGAGTTCCTGAAGAACTCTTAGAGTGAATGCGAATACTCTACTCTGGCCGAAAGAGGCGAGATAAAGTAGCAGCGGGTACTCGATGGAATTCTCCACCTCCGTCGGGGTACATCAGGGTTCCGCGCTTTCGCCACTCGTTTTTGTTGTTGTCGTGGATGCCACTACATCAGATTATCAGAAGCCTGTCTCTCGGACATTACTTTATGCTGATGACATAATGCTCGCTTGCGAAGGTAAAGGTGAACTCTACCGAGAGGTGCAAGCTTGGCGTGATTGCTTAGTACGGTTTCAACTAAAATTAAACGACAAGAAGACGGAGCATCTAACGGCGGACGTGAACGGGTCCAGCTTTATTAAAGTTCATGGCACCGAGCTACCAGGCACTTCGGTTTTTAAGTACCTGGGAGCAGCAATAGCGTCCAACAGCGGTCTGATGGTTGAAGTGAATTCACGCGTGAGTGCAGCTTGGTCCAAATGGTTCTCGTTGACTGGCGCGCTCTGCGATACAGAGACATCAGAGCGCTTGAAGTCAAAAATATACAAAACTTGAGTCCGTACAGTACCAATGGCGCTGAGTGTTAGTCTGCGACCAAATGGAGTTGAAACGTGCTTCAGTGTCATGGAGACGAAGTTGCTGCGCTGGATGGCCAGAGTCACGCGCCTGGACCGCATCCGAAACGATGCCATTTGGCAGAAGTTCGGTGTCGCGCTGATAACAAGATGCGCGAACCTCGCTTGCAATGCTTGAAACGCTTTGCGTTGAAAAGAGGATATCGTTCGCAAGATAGGCTTTGAGTTGGAAGTGCCAACAAAGCGACCTAGACGACGCCCGGTTCAGCTCTGGGCTGACAACTTACACATGGACTTGAAATTAGCTAGCATGCGCCCTAAAAGTTGAACCGTCAGCATGATAAAGTGTACCTGACAAAATTCTGATTTCAGTTACCATGATTCAAAGAGAGTCGAGAATAAAATAACTGGTCCAATTAACTCCATATTCTCTCGTCTTGAAAGCTTCGCATTGCTTTTATCAAAATTTATACTTCTGTGCCGTGAGATTGTTAGGTGGAACTATATATGTACCGTCCCAACCTTTCGACCGCCTCTTGTCTTCTGAGGCCTAAAAAGTAAGAATTATCACCCCTTTATCACTAACTGCTGCAGCTTGTGGATGTATTTTTCGTGCAGGTCTTCAAGATGATGTTGTTCTAGTCAACATTTCTAACGACAACATTAGAAAGCAGCTGGTAAAGACTCTACGACAAGCAGTGTCTGTCAAATGATTGCGTTATCTGCCCCTACTCTGCAGCGTCAAAAGCGGGGTGATTTATCAGATCGAGTGCGGAATATTATCCTACACACAACTTGGAATTGAACAAATTATTGAAAAACATATTACCTTTCTTCACAGTATTTTAACAAAATCAATCAAGGAGGAACTATTTCCATAATATATTGTATTCCTAACCTACATAAGAATCCGTTAAACTTGGATTTTTAACAGGAGCATCTATTAGTACTGTTAAACCTCCTGCTATTGAACTTGCAATTATACCTACACATACTAGAAATCGTGTTAAAAATTATGCGCATAGTGTTCTTAATAATAATGGCTGTATGAAAACCTTTTGGTCAATAAAGGATGTAAATATATCTAATGAAATCTGTTCAATGCATAATATTGATCTCAACTTTATATAGCAGACTTTGTAGTTATGTTTACTAACATTCCTTATAACATTATCGAAAATATTACGGAGATACTAAACATTTGTCTTAAAAACTCTAATAAAAAATATTTATCAGCGAATATTGAACTTTCTATTATACTTACACATATTAAAAATCATTTTAAAAATTATGCGGATGGTGAATAATGTTGTTATAATAATAAACCCTTATCTACTAACTCTTATAAAACCTATACAAAATAGAATATAATCTACAGTCCCTTCTCGTTATAGCGCGTTTGAAGGGATCGGGAAAAATCCTCGTTATAACGGGAGTCGCGTACTAACCGGAGCTGACCTTTCTTACACCATCTTACGCGTAGATTTATCTAAAAACACATGCAATGGTTAAATATGGTTATAGTATTAAAATATGTGAAAAAAGGCGAGTGTGAAGGCAAAGAACATCTTTAGATTAATGAGAAGCCCTGTCCACAGAAGTACTCTTTGTTATATAGATAAGTGTAACAGATATATGTGAGGAATAACGAGTACCAGAGGAAAGTTTGGAGTGATCAGTGGAGTGAACAACAAGTGTAACCTGATGCTATGGGATCTTTTGTTGCCATCAAAGCTCTTACACCAGGCTAGACATATACCCGCACTCCCCTCTTTCCGGGCAGGATGTTAGCCCACTATGCTATCAGCGTTGGTAAATCGCGCGCCGCATCCGCCATATCCGCGTTGCGGTGGCCTCTCAGCGCTCTTCCACGATATCGGGACGTTGCATGTGATCAAACAGCGCTAGTCCTGCCAAAGCAGAGGGTACACGTACTGCATGGCACGGGAATTCTGATCGCAACAAACCATCATGTGACAGCATATAGCCTCTATAGCAGCTGCTTTTCTTATCCAAACTTTTATCGTTTTTGGCAGAGGAATCCCTCCATTTAGGCAACTTTTAACGACTACGGGGAGTCTTACACTGCGCTCGACATATTGCTGTCATTGAACACTCGCGTGTGGCACACACGTAAAGAAAAGTTTATATTTATCTAATATATTTTCACACGGGTGCTCGTCATGACTGTGAACGAGGTAACAACATAAGAGTCGGTCTGACCATAAGCGCCGTCAGCATCTTGTTTACGTTCATTTTCCGGAACTGAAGCCGGGTCGCGTTATAACGGGAGTCATTTTGAACGCAGGGTTCCTCCAAAAGCCGCGCTGTAACGGGAGTAGCGTTGTGTCCAACGCGTCTTAAGCGGAGTTGATTTGTATTGGCGTAAAGGTAAGCTAGCCGGAGCCAGAGAAAATCCACGTTATATCGAGAGTCGCGCCTTATGCGGCGGCGTTGTAGCAGGAGGCGACTGTATATGTTAAATTATTTATTAATTAACTCCTATTGTATTACTATTACTATTACTATTTTATTTAAGCCAATAACAAAACAGCAAAATCATCAAGCGAAAACATAGCAATTCTACGATTGGCTATATAACAAGGAGAAGGAAGACAGGTTATATCCGAAATAAATCTGCTAGCTGAGAAGAGCCCATGATTTAGATTCATGTATACTACCAACTAAATTCATTTGATTAATATTGCTCACTGTGTACACATTGCAAACTCATCATCTCTCTAGACATTGATTCCATTAAGGTCATTTCAATTTAAAATTTCTGAGGAAGTAAAAGTATTATTTTTTCTAATTCATACCCAGTCTAATCACAATTTGACTGTACCTAAACGAGTTGTTAGAGGGCAAATGAGAGCATTTCTTAGAAGCGTTGCATAAAATGAAGCGGTTTTGTAAAAACCAGCCGAGTTATAGCATGGTTTGTGAGAAATTAATCAACTCCGCACCACTCTCGAGCATCATTCGTGGCAGGTCACAACTAAGCGTAAGGAAGTAGCCTTTCGAACTTAGGCGAGGTATTCCTTCTTTCAGTAACCGCCTTCGTTGCTTCTATAACTACAGACTGGTCGACCATAATACCGCAGCAATTTGTAGAGTGACGAAGGCTTTAAGAATGTCTTTTTGCCTCATCGTTTTTGCCATCTAACTTGACATGCAGTACACAGCAAATTGCATCATACGACTGAGAAGAGTAGATGTTTTGGAGTATCAAAAGTAATTAAGGAACAAAACTGGATAACTTTCGCTCGAAATACTGAATAGCAGAAAGGAGGGAGAATGGGCTTTTCTCAGACTAAGCAGATCCTTGAAACCAAATGTGAAAACACAAAAACAATCTACATAACACAGTGTATAAAATCAGGTGCCTTAATACATTATAATATAGCTAGTATGATCTTCGCGGTTCTCGAAGTGCTTCTGAAATCATTCTACAAGTCGGATGCTGCTGTGGGGAGGCGATATAATGCTTTAGCCGTACCTGTAATCCTTGAGTATTGATCAAAATTTGTAACTATTAAGAAATTCAAAAGAACCCCTTTTCTTTGAGATATGACTCCAGCCTGCGGCTGAAGCTGGCTGGAGTTGATGATGAGACTAGGTCGCTTGGCAATTTGTTCCACGTTTTCGTTGCACGCACTAGAAATGATTCAAAGAACTGTTGAGATCGTATTCTTCCAATATAGATCCGCAAGGCATGACCTCTTGTTCTATTGCTAAATTCATAAAAATCAAAAAGTTCATTTTTTTCAATTTCTATAAGATCGAAAACTATTTTGAATAGCAGGCTTTGATCATATATGGTTCTCCTTAATCGCAAGGATGTTGTTCCAAGGAAGGCGAGTCTATCTCGATAACTGACACTGAACATACCATTCTTACCGAAGATTTGATTCGTAAACCTCCTTTGAACCTTTTCGACTCTTTCAATATACATCACCTTAGAAGGCGACCAAACCGGTGTACAGTATTCTAGTAGAGGTCTAACATATGTCGTAAAAAGTCGGAACAGAATAGGTATCTTACGTGTCTGGAAGGCACGTAGGATAAAACTGCACTTCCTATTTGCCGCCGTTGTTATGTCATCAATATATTTTTCAAATGTGAGCGAATCAGAGTATACAACGCCAAGGTCACGCACAGAATTTGTAGTATTCAGCTTTTTTTTGTCCCAGACAAAATGATAAACCATGTGGGTGTGTTTTACCAATGCACATAATCATCGTTTTTTCGTAGGAAATATTCAACATCCATTTTGTTGACCACGAGTGAATAGCATTTAGGCCGTGTTGAAGGACTTCCGCGTTGTTGAAAGAAAATATCTTGGAGTCATCTGCGTAAATTGAGCAGAGCACGCCATCAGGAAGACATTTCGGGAGATCGTTTATGTAAAGTAGAAACATAAGTGGCCCTAAGCATGTACCCTGAGGAACACCACTAGGTGTTTCATACGTAGCGGAAACAGCACCATTAATTACCACTGTCTGGGTGCGCCCGGTTAGAAAGGATATGAGGAGCTTCAAAAGACATCCCTCTAAACCATAAGCACGCAGCTTTGTTACAAGGAAATCTAGATTGAGGGAGTCAAAAGCTTTAGTATAATCGAGAAAGCAAGCAGTGACGTATCCATTTGAATCTAGCACCTTTTGCCAAACGGGAACAGTAGAGATCAGAGCTGTAACCGTAGATTTTCTTTCAAGGAAACCGTGTTGTGACTTTGTGATAAGACTTTTTTCTCGTAAATAATTACAGATCTGACTGCGTACTATCCTTTCCAATACTTTGCTGGTTGAGGATGTTAGGCAGACAGGTCTGTAGTTTTTAAAATCTGTCTTATTTCCTTTCTTAAATATCGGCTTAACGAAGCTTGTCTTCCATACTGACGGAACCTCCCCGTGAAGTAGGCACCAGTTGAACAAAAGAGTTAATACTGGAGCAAGCCCCATTGCTGCCTTCTTTAGAAAAACGTATGGAATTTTGTCAGGTGATGTGGAGTTTCGCTCCGGCAATCTCACCAGCGTTCTGTAAACCAAGTCGCTATTGATATCAAGAAAATCTAGATTTGCAGAGGTGAAAGCAGGACAGTCAATCTTCACGTAGGGATGGTCTTTGTACACTGACCTAAAGAAGGAGGCAAATACCTTCGCCTTTTCCAACTCGGACTCACAGAGCTCACCATTATTATTGAATATGGGTCCAATACTGTTATTCATATTAAGACGGCTGTTCACAAACTTGTAGAAAAGTCTGGGATTCTTGGAAAGCGCTATCCGCTCTTCTCTCTCTAAGCTCAGAGCAGCTAATGCTCTTTTGAGTTTTCGGGAAAAGCGAATATATTTCTGGATTCCTATGTTTGATCGCGCATCAAATAATTTTCCAACTTTGATAGCAAGCTTTCTTATTTTTGAAGGATAACTAATTTCTTTAACAGCTCTCTGCTTTTTTGGTACAAACTTCTCGATCAGGTGATAGCAGTGCTGAAGATACAACGAATAAAATTGATCTGCTGAATTGCAGGTGGACATTACAGTAAGCCAGTTGATTTTCAGAAGGTTTTCACAAATTAATGAATAATCAGCCGCGAAAAAATCATAGTAAGAATCATTCAGCGTATGCTTTGCCCCATGAAGTCTTAATTGAAATGATACAGCTCTGTGGTCTGAAGTGGAAAAGGGGGCTATAGTATTTACATTATGAACAATATCCAGGTTGTTGGATAAAACGACGTCCAAGATATTGTCACCTAACGTTGGAATAGTAACAAGTTGAGTCAGTGCGTGTTCATTGCAAAAATGATAAAACTCCCTCGCCGATCCATATAATCTGCATGATTCACCTGTACTAAACCAATCAATCGTAGGGAAGTTCATATCTCCCAGGATGATGCAGCTTGGGCTATCCTCGAGTATAGAGGAGATATATGTCAAGGCCTCATGGAAGCGTAATGCTTCGCAAGCCGGGCTCCGGTAAAAAAGGATGAAGTATATGGTCTGCTGCTCAGAATTTATACTCAAGACGAGACATTGACAGTATGGTGAAAAATTACGCGAACAAAACATATGGTGAGATAACGTATTCAGTAATAATGCCATTACTCCTCCTCCACACATGACACCCTCCCTATCACATCTGTAAATGTGATATGAAGGGTGTACACGTAGCGTTGCATCGTGAATAATTTCAGGTTTGCACCAAGTCTCAGTGATAAAAACCATATGTGGGGTACAGGTATACAAGAGATGTTCTAAATCAGCAAGTTTGTTGCAAATTGAACGTGAGTTAAAGAGGAAAATAGTGCATGAAGTGCTAGCGCCATCCGATTTGCTACTAGATGTCCAGTTTCTCTCAAGATTAAAGTGCAGTTGAGATACATGACCTGTACCGGTTGTACGAGTCGCTATCTAGGCATGTGGGGGTGTTGACACATGGAATTGAAGTCCACCTGTGCCCCCTTGCGAGTCATTTAAGGCATTAGAAGCAGCTGATCTACTAACAGCATCTCTACTATTGGCTGACCCAGAAACAGAAGATACCACATTAACATCCCAACGCCTCGGGAGCTCGCGCGGAAACTTCAATTTAACTATGTCAAAGTCTCGGACTATATACACCAACCGCCCCTCCTTAGCGTTGAGATCGCCCGCTTCCTTCCGCAGTGCTCGATCCAAATTAAGCTCTTCAGGAGTGTAATCCCTCCGAGCGTATGAATGGACAAAGCGCTGCGTGAGGCTCTTTCTTCCACTACGCATGTGAGCTAGAAGTGAATCTCGAAGGGTCTGATTGGGTAAGGTGACTTTTATAATCCGCCCCCTGGCACTGTTTTTGCGCGCTTTACCGGGTGGATAACGATGAGCAGTAATGCGACCTGCCTCGAACTCACGAATGAGTTCGTCGTTGCCAGATGTGAGTACCTCCTCCTTGAGAATCTCACGATCGAAACGACGTGTGGCCTCATCGTTTGACTCCTCATCGATGCCGATCCACGTTATCATGCGCTGTTTCTCGTCGATTTTCTGTTTGTCGGCATTTATTTTGACGATTGTTGAATAGAGAAGACTTTTTTGAACGGATGGTTTGACACTTTGAGAGCCAATTTGAGCCTCCAGTTCAGATAATTTAGCCAGAATCTTATTTTGTGTCGTCTGAATTTCGCTAACAATGGAAGAAAATCGGTCGAACGACGCTGTTAATATGCCCTGTAGGTTACACGAATACGAATCGAAACGCTCGATTAACTTACGAGCCCACAGGGGCATATCGGCGTCCGCGTCGTCAGATCCAGTCCTCTTCTTTGCTCCTTGACTTCGCATTTCGAAATGACTAATGGAAAGTACTCCAAGTGCCACAGAGAATGGAAGAACCGCCGCTCACAGTGACGACTGATGAACGAATGATATAATAGACGATAATAATAATAATAATAATAATAATAATATAATGTATAATAGACCAGCGTCGGATGCGGGCTCCGCCCGCACCCGACTCAGGTCGGGCGGGCCGCGCTAGGCTAGCCGGCTTCGCCGGCGTCGGGTTTCGTGAGCCACGTGGGGTATGCAACCCATCCCAATGTCGAGCCGCGCGATGGTTACCACAACCCAGCGGCGTCGGGTTTCGTGAGCCACGTGGGGTATGCAACCCATCCCAATGTCGAGCGCGCGGTGTTTATCACAACCCAGCGTCGGTTGCGGGCTCCGCCGGCAACCGAAGCTGAGTAAGGAAGCATCCCTAGCGGCGAGACCCACACGCACATGCACACATCACGAAGCATAATTAGCATTATTCGAGTGCTGTTGGGTGAATGTAGATAAGGATGAGATCCCACTGGGGTGTCATAGATGGCTACGGATGGAGTGTCAAGTCTCATTGTAGGTGATGAACAACCGAACGTGTGTGTAAGTGTCTATTGTGTGTGTTGCGTGTTGGTTGTTTTGCTATGTGTGGGTTTGCATGTGTGGGTGGAGGAGTGGCGTTGGGAACGTTTCAAATGATCGCACTCGAATGGACTATATCGAGGATCAAGCCGTACTTTGCGGGTAAGAGGATGGAAACCTCTCCGATAGATATAACGAAGCATTGCCGTCGTACAGCGTGTGGAAAAAAAGCAGAATGCTCAGTAACGGAAGTGCATATCGGGAAGCGTAATTGTTATTTGCGTGCATGGTGAAGAGAAGCAATGCGCAATGTAAGGTGTGGTGGGTAGATTATTTCCATTAAATGCAATACATTGTCGAGAAGATAAGAACACTAACGGACTAGGAGAGGGACCAACAGCAACTTATCAAAATGAAGAGAGGCTGTTATCATCCTACCTGCAGCTGTAGATCGTGTCGAAATGGACTTGAATACTGTTGTAGTGGCAGGTAGCATTCATGCGCGGGTCCGCTTGAGCCAGAGCTGGGGGCGCCAGCTGGATAAAACGAGCGGCGGCTGCAGCGGGCGCTGACACTCACCACGTGTTACTGCTGTTGTAGCTGCCTAAATCCCGCATGCTATCTCCTCGTAACTGTTTTGGAACCTTCAGTCATGGCTCAACTACAGCAAGTGCTGTTTTGGGGGAGCTGACTGAGGACCTATACATAATTCCCATTGAAAAATACATAGAAATAGGAAACGTTCAAATCTTAGTAAATGAGGGAATGATTTCAAAGAAAGCATTAAATTTCAAAGCAAGGAATGATGGTCGGAGCGGCCAGTTTGAAGTAGACGGCTGTGAGCAACCGCGTCGGCGGAGGTGAGGATGGGCGGAGGCAGAACGGCAGCTTGTATGGCACAGTGTCACGGCAGCGCAGAATGCGCATAGTGGATGGCAGCGGTGAAGGGAGTAGTGGGATGGGGCGCTACGGCCGCTTCTATGATATTGCTTTGCAGCATCTGGCATGAGAGGATACTGCAGCGGGCGACAGAAGCGGAGAAGGCGCTGGCTGACGCGTGAGGCGAGCTTGTTTGGCGCGGTTCTTTGACATCAGACGACAGTCGTGAAATCACTGAAAACCGTAACGATTTGATAGAGCGCATAGGCATGGCCATTGGATGGGATTGAGAAAAGCATGGCGGTGAACATAGAGGTAAATAGAATGCAAGAAACGCCATCTGTGAGGCAAAATATCACAAAAAGGCACAGAAAAGAGCAAACGCCTGTCATTCTGCACAAAGGAAAGACGAATTCCATTACATTGCACCAATGCCATTACACGGCCTATCGTAAATTTACGCGTGTCTGGTGCAGTTTGCCGTCTGCGCCCTCCTAGCTTAGAGATCGCGCGTCGGCGTACGCGTTGCCGCGTGAGCAAATTTGAGGCTTTTTTGCGAATTTTTCCAGCCGTAAGCGCAACGCCGCTCGAAGAGCGCAGAACCCAGCCGCGGACTCCCCCTCGGCAACGAAAGCAGTTACCACACGAGCAGCTTGGATGGCATACACCCTGCAGCCCTTTCCCTAGCCGAATTATGGAGACAAGTGATGTGTGATGCTTCGCTTCGATTCATCTAGGTTCAGTTCCAAACTATAACGCATTTAGGAAGTCGAATTCTGAACACAAGTGATGTGTGAAACTCCGTTTCCACTCCTCTAGGCTCAATTCGAAGCTAAACCCCAGCAAGGAAGTAGAACTCTGGACACAAGTGATGTGTGTAGCTTCGTATCCATTCACCTAAGCTCAATTCGAAACTGAAACCCTCTTAGGAAGTCGAATTCTGGACAGAAGTGATGTGTGTAGCTCCGTTTGCATTCATCTAGGCTCAATTAGAAACTAAAACCCTCTTAGGAAGTCGAATTCTGGACAGAAGTGATGTGTGTAGCTCCGTTTTCATTAATCTAGACTCATTTCGTAACCAACTGGAAATGAGTGATGAGGCGTGAGGGTAAAAGAGAGACGGTGTGTGATGCAATTGCCCTGCACAACACACACAAATTCACGACAGGCCGTGTAATGGCATTGGTACAATGTGATGGAATTCCGGAAAGACATGGCATTGCTGGAGGCGTACCTTCCCTGGTAGCGGGACAGTAGTAAAAATGTGGCGGTAAGCATGGAGGTAAACTGAATGCAAGAAACGGTATCTGTGGGGCGAAATAGCAAAAAAAAACTACACAAAAGTGCAGCCGGTTGTCATTCTGCACCATAGAAAAGGATTCGATATCTGGAATCGTAGCTTCCCAGGTAATGGGGTAGTGGTAGAAGTATGGCGGTAAACACGAAGGTAAATTGAAAAAAAAAGTCATCTGTGGGGGAAATAGCAAAAAAGTGCAACCGGTCGTCATACTGCACAGTGGAAAAGGATTCAGTTTGTGGAGTCGTAGCTACCCAGGTGGTGGGGTGATGTAGAAGTACGGCGGCACTCCCGTCTAAATTGCCACAGGTAGCGACGAGTTTTTCGGGGCTTGGCTGGACGAGTTATCGCACCGTATGCAGGCGGTCGTCGCTGGACAGGCTGTGACGCGGTCACGGTCCGCCAGAATATTGTCGCCCTGAGCTGTTCCATGACTCGACTAAGGGTGGGCATGTAAGTAGTAAGCGCTCCATTCAGGTAGTAGCGATAGGATGTACAGGGTGCGTAAAAAGTATTGACGCACCTAGTTTTTGTTTCAGCTCCAACTTTCTCTTTCTACTTTTCAAAGTTTTTGTGTGTTATTTTTGTTGTCTATATCGTGCTCAAAAAATATTCTTGTAAAAACTGAAGAAACATGATACCGTCGTGGTTATGGTGAGCCTTTCCTGGCTGTTACCAAAGGAAATGAATACTTCATTAACAAAAGAATTAAGCTGTGTTTTAAATGGTGGATGAGAAAAGAGGTCAACAACCCTAACGTCAGCCGCGGCTCTGTCATAACAGATGATGATTACAAGATGTTCAAGCACGATAACCTTCAAATCAAAAATTGTCAACCTCTGTACCATAACGGCAAACAGATAACGCGCGCAGGTGTGAACAGCTTCTCAGGCAAGCACAGCTTAAATGTGAATCCGCTGGATTACTCTTTCTAGGTGATTTTGAAGAATGAGGTCTGTGCTACTTTCAACAGAAGTGACCAGTCGCAGAAGGCTACCCTGTTCGAAGCACGGAACAAAATGCAAGCGAATACTTGCGGCGCGTGCTCATGAATTTTTCCGGCGTTTTCGCTCCTGTATTCACAGTAAAGGAGCCAATGTCGACTGCGAGTTATTCTATCGTTTTTGTAAGATTATTTTCCATATTTCTCAAATGAATATTTCGAAATCTGCTGCGCATTACTGTTTCCACAACCGCCATTTACTGCGTCAATACTTTTTACGCACCCTGTAGATAAGTAGAATTTTTAGTAAAAATAGAGCACTAGAAAATGATCTCTGAAGCAGAAAACCAAGTCCTTCCTGGACGCCCGCTGCGCTTGCTTATTATTATGGCTATACAGAAACATTTGCTGGGCGTGGTGTGGACCTGGTGAAGTGTAGATCCATATTTTATGTTCCCCTTTTTACCCGCAGGTGAGAACGGAAAAGGGCGTTCTTCATCACTACGCGATTAGGATTATGTTTTGATTGATTCGAATTTGATAAAGATTCAGTTGTCGTGCTCCTTACAGTTACACCGTTGCGGGTGATGGCAGCACAGAAGGAAAGCGTTGGCTACAATAGGTTTCAAATGTAACTTCGGAGCGCGAAAGACCAACTCCACTGTTATCTGGTTTCCACCATAAATGATGTGGGCCATAGACACTTCTCTAGTTGAAGTGAAAAGAGAAGCTCATGTCAATTCCAGCCTAGGTAACAATCGAAGAGTGAAACTTGCAGCCATCTCACCGTGTCTTTAGGGAATAGAGGTATTCTATTATGTAAGTTCGGAGCGCAAAAGACCAACTCCACTGTTATCTGGTTTCCACCATAAATGATACGGGCCATAGACACTTCTCTAGTTGAATAGAGGTATTCTATTATTTCCACCTCCATGCTCGCATTGTAGTTACCGCCCATTCCTTGCATTCGTCTCATTTTTCAGAAATGCAGAAAAAAAAGGTGCAGATAGGAGCAGCCGGTTAGTGGGGTAGTGGTTGAACTATGGTGGTAAACATAGATGAGAGTAGAACCACACAGGAGAATAGTGGGGTAGGGGTAGAAGTATGGCGGTAAATATAGAGGAAAGTAGCACCACACGGGAGAGCTTCGAAGAATCATATGGTGGGTGTTCTGTGGTCCTGGCGTATAGCCAATGGAGACGTATTTCGAAACATA
The DNA here is from genome assembly GCA_947359475.1 of Heligmosomoides polygyrus bakeri. NCBI lineage: Eukaryota > Metazoa > Nematoda > Chromadorea > Rhabditida > Heligmosomidae > Heligmosomoides > Heligmosomoides polygyrus. The sequence goes on from OX375869.1 coordinate 73,976,011, forward strand.
CGTCTACGTCTGGCAGTCGATGGGAGTCGATGGTAAACAACAGTGGTGGACAACTGTCAAGCGTCTTCGTGTTGGACAACTGGCAACCGTACCGCACACTTGGGTGATTAAACCGGCTAGCTAGGCAGCATACGATTTGCGGGTGGCTAACATCGGACAAAAACCCTTCCTCTTTTATATATGGGGGGATAATAGCATCTATAATCAAATTAAATTGTTCCTCAGGGAGGCAATGCTAGAACCGTTACAGCTGATTTAACTCTTTCTTGTTTTGAAAATAAATGTTCCATTAATAAAATTGTATTTAACAAAGAATTCTATCCCTTCAGATATATGGATCATATATTGATTAATCATAATTCATGGATAAAGATGTAGAAGATATTATAGCCTCAGTATGTCAAGATTGTTCAGAAGTTAGTCATACTAATGTCAATAATAATTAATGTAATATTTTGGATGTTAATATAACTATAAAAAAGGTAAGGTATGTATAAAACAATATAACAGAACTGATTCCACATTATAATTTATACACAAGTGAATGCTTGAAAAGATCCGTAATATATACAGACTTTACGAATATACAGAAATTGTAGTCGTGGGGAAAATTTTATAGATAGACTCATGTTACTTATACAATCTCCTATAGAATTAGGTTGCCATGAAGCCATTATCTTGCAAACTATACTAAAATGCATACTAAAAAATAAGTGCACTAGTTATGGATATGGGTTTTTCAATACATGTAGAGAAGCTAGATCCTTTATCGAAACTGTACTTAAAATTTTTAACTATTTGCTTTCGTGTAGTAGGTACTTCTCTCATATGACCACCTCTATCCCACTGTCATTCCTCCTGGAGCCGTATGCTCGTGCTTCCCCGATGGTGGAACTCCAATCAATATCAACATATCTTATCTCGTCGACCCCGAGTCTTCCCCGATGCCCCAATCCCCATCGGGGAAGACTCGGGGTAGACGAGCATACGGCCTCTGATCTTTTTGATCCTTTTCCCGCCGTAAAGAACCGTTCAGAGTATCACCGCTGCGCGACGCGACGTAATGATAATCTTAAGCCCTCCGCACACTTTTGCGGCAACGCAGCCCTATCTTTAAGCATGGGGCAGAGACGCAGAGGCCTGCCGCTGATGTGCCGCCTACGCGGTGGCAGCGGCAGTAATCCTTCAAGGCATTGTTGCCGCATCGCCGCGTTGGTGATTGAGCAAGCAGGAGGAGTGCCGCGTGAACTCTAGCACGCGGCAGTGGAAACCGCGTACACGGCTGTTCTGGCCTCTGCCGCGTTCGCGGCTGCCGCAAAATTGTGCGGAGGGCTTTACATATCAATCGAGCGACGTCGCGTCGCCCCGTCGCGAAGTGTTCATACCTGTTCTGCAGCGAACCTTATCGGTCGGCGATATCATCATCGCCAGGCGATGAAAACATCGCCCCATTTCAACCACCGATAAAGTCGTGGTGTGCAATTCTTTCTCCACCTATATCCAGCATGATACATGCATCCGAGCGTGAACGCGGTTTGCTACTTCTATAACGTATTTTTTTATTTCAGGAATCTTCTAAGGAAATCGAGAGAACACAGAAAACCGGCAGTAACTGGTATTTCTGGTAAGTTTTTCTAAGGTTTTCTATTATCTTAGAAATTATCTATTTGGTACTAGGATTGTTCGACGCAGACAGGGTACGGGGGAGGGGAGTGGGGTCACAATCAGAGATGGGCGAAATTCTTGTTTTCTGATTTTCTGGTCATTTTGGGCGACTTTTTTCTGTTTTCTGGGAAAATGGACAAAAATGGGTCAGAAAAAAGTAGTTGCATATAGTTGCAAACAAAATTATATCATGAAAATCCAATAAAAGGAATCCAAAAAGTATTATAGAATTATGAGTTTCATTCCAATGTGTCTAGAGTATTTTAAAGCATGTGGCGTTTTCATAATTGCTCGTGCAGTAACTGTGCCATACACTCATAAACTTTGCCGCTTTATTTGTTTAGTTGATTATGTAACTGCCGCTGAGTTTCCTTCATAGAACATCTTTCGACTTTTATAATTTGGCTTTGTATTCTTTTTGACTATCAAGTAGCATCTCAAGTTGTAATAACCACTTCTCTCACGAAATTGTCCTACTCGAGTTTCACATTTGGAAGTTCTAACACTACAGACGAAATTTGAAACCAGATGGTGAATTCGCTATAGAACTGAAAATCAAAAAAGCTGTAGTCAGTGTAAGAGGTACTAACATTAATCATCGAAATATGAGCCGAAAATGTTAGTGCCCAAAAAAACCCGTTTATGTTAGTGTGCAAACGACCATGAACAATCTCGGAGCACACACGTTTTTTGACCCATTTTTTGTTCTTTTTCCCAGAAAACGGAAAAAATCGCCCAAAATGACCAGAAAATCAGAAAACAGAAATTCCGCCTATCCCTAACTGTGACTCCCCATCCCCCCGGACCCTACCTGCGTCGAACAACCTTATTACCAATTAGATAGCTTCTAAACCGAGATAGTAAAAAACCTTGAAAAACTTTCCAGAAACAGCAGTTATTTCCCGTTTTCTGTGTTCCCTCGAAGAATCTCCTCAGAAGATTCCTGAAATTAAAAAATGACTTCATAGGTGTCGTAGACCAGGTTCACGTTCTAGACATATGACGTAAGGTATAGGTGATGAGAGAAAGAATTGTATTGCCACGCGATGACTTCATCGCTGCTTGAAAAAGGCGATATTTTCATCGCGTGGCGATGCTGATAATTCCGTGCGATAAGGTGTTCGTTGCAGAACAGGTATGAACACCTCGCGACGGGGCGACGCGAAGTGTTCATGCGATATGGGGTGGATTATGATATGATGTTGGAGATTATGTTCAGATGTTCATAGCGCAGCGATTTCCAGATGGGGAGCGACGCGATCATTGCGTCGCTTCGACAGTGGGCTTCGCGTCGCCATGCGAACGCTCTGAACGACCCCTAACCTGTCCAAGGAATCGGTTATATAAACCTCTCGATAGGAGTCGGTCGCACCACTACTCCCTGCCCTACTAATGATGCTCCGAGAGTATGTCGGTGGTGCTTATCTTACTATTCCTCTACTCTGTTATATCCTGTGTAGGGCTTAGAGGTGAAACAGGATATAACAGGTTATTGAGACAATGTCCATAAATACATCTCCTATTTGTATATTGTAATCTTCATCGATAACGTATCCTGAAGGTGAACTCAGGTGGCGGTGAACCAAATCGTGAACACTGTTAAGAATCTTTACCACTACTCTGCTTATCGTCAAGACTCATTACCTTCATCGGTTTGATTTGGCGTGGAAAGCAAATTTTGTCAGAAGAAATGAAAACAGAATATAACGACAAACAAAGTTGGCAGGTGAACGATTTAGAGTAGTTATCTGGTTACAGAAGGGAGTTCACCCTTAAGTGGAATATGACTTTTATAAGCTTCAAAAGTAGGGGTGTATGTATGGTCTAGTTGATCATTGAAGTACATATGCGTAGGAGATAAGATATTTCAGATAGTGCCCTCGAGTAGGATTACCCTGCTCACTTAAAGAAAGACGAATGAGTCCATTGCTGGATCACACCCGGTCAGTCAGCGTGGACTGGCGTGGCCATCTTTCGAGCCTACAATGCAACACAAGGCAAAAATAAAGACAGTATGTAGAGGTTGCTTGCCCCACTGTGGGGGTATCAATTGAGCTGCAGCCTCTGTTCTGATGGTTCAGCCTAACAGACCCACACAAGGTATTCCTTGTCGAGGTGATCCGGAGTACCACTATCATCAAGGTTGGTCGCTGTCGAGCTCGCAGCTGGTGACACATCGCTGACGGCTCGGCTATGCTCTATACCTTAGTGGCACTTGTCGTCAGCAGCTCGTAATTGGTAACACCGATAAAATGGTGACCGCAATCATTTTGAGTGATAAGTCACCTCCGAAAGTGCTTTGCGCTTGCAGGTTGCTTCCTTTTTTCGTAAATGGTCACCTCCTGTTGTAGGTAGAATTTCGATTGAGCAGTTGAACTTCCTGTTCCGCAAAATAAAGGCAAGTTCCTTTTTCCCTCTTTACGAAATTCTCTTTGGTGGAGCAATTGTAAAAGTTCAAGGTTCTATTTTAACATCATAAATACTCATTTCTACTTTGAGCCGTCTAATCTCCAAAGAAGAATGCGTAAAGTTAAGCAAATTTTGTTGACCTTAACGATCGAAAGAAGCAGTCACATGTCAGGATTACAAACTTCGAAAGTTCCCATGCTACTCAAGCAAACACCATAATTATTTCCGGACCGGCCTAAGAGTGTGCAAGAATACGTGGGCGAGGCACAATGGGTAAAAAGCAGTGGAACCTAGCTGCTCCAGAGGCGAGACTGTTTCTTCGAAAATTATGAAAGGTAAAAAGGACAAAGGACGTCGCACATCACTCCATTTTTGAGATGCGTAGCGTAATCCTCTTGTAAGAGATGTCGTGGAGGCAGTTTGAACGAGTATTTGGTCCCCACGTTGACCTACGGTGGTCAGCCGATGGGCAAGCCAATGCTTGATTCGCTCCAAACAAGTCTGGCAGCAATTCACCGACCTCGGAGAGGTGGAAGGCTCTGTTGGCATGAGTGGGAAATCCGAATCTGGAACCGAGAATGAGTACAACCCGCGCATCTTCCGACAGCACTACCACGAACCCACTGAGGCGAGACCGTTACAATATGTACGATTACGTCCTAAATTGTCCGCCTCTGTTTTAAGCGAAGACCCTTACGAATATCCTCTATCGTAAAAAAAAGATGTCAAGAAAACCCAGCTTTAATTGTTCTCCATGGATGTCTGAGAAAAATGTGATGAGGGATAGCAGACCACGGTGCGCACTTCACCTGAAGTCCTCAACAAGTGCAGCACAACTTCAGGAACACTGCATGCATTCACTGCCGGATTCTGCACAAATGTACATGCGGAAATGGATGGGTAATCACTGTATTTTCCACCTGATATCGTATTTTGGGTATTTTCTGACCAGAGGTAGAAAAAAGAGTTTTCTAGCAGTGCAATGCTTCAGATGTACCTCAGTGGATTTACGTAATTCGTTGGCCACCGATTGAAAGAGTTCCGAATTTAACAGTTTTCTTTGCCTCAACTCTTTGTGTTATTTTCTTATCATCCCTCTTTGGATATGTTACTGTAGTTGTGCTATTTCTAATTTGCACTGAAAGGGGTAGAGCGCAATCGGAGGAGGCGCCGGCTGTCGTCTGCACCCGATACCAGGTTCCTGGTTCGGATTTCCCGCCCAGGCCAACCAAGCCTTCCATCCCTCTGCGGTCGGTGAATTGGAACCAGACTTGTCTGGGAAGAATAAAGCACTGACTTGTACATCGGCTGGCCACCGCAAGTCATTGTATGGCCAAATACGCATTCAACACGTCTCCACGACATCCCGGTGAAGTATAATGCGCTGTCTCATCCCAAAGAGGGCTGAATAACGCCGTCCTTCATCCTTTATTTTTATTATTGAAAGGGGTTGCGCTGTATGGCACCCCGCGATGAGTCGCGCACCCTAATAATTAATAAAATAAATAAAATATTTGAGAACAACATACAGTCTTTGGTTGTTGCAATTCTGCTTGGTATGACAACAAAGTTAAGCGGATTATGTGTCCTGAAAAGTCTCCTACATAAATATTTCCCAACACTACACTTTACATAAATTTCGTTTCTAGGGATGTTGTAGCACATTGTGAACATGTAGAAGAGCCACAATGCCGTCCTACTTCAGTATCTTGTTGGATTCCCGAAGAATGCGATCTACAGCGTTTAGATTGAACTCACAGGGTGTTAAGCCGAAAGAAAGCAGAGCGGAGAAGTTGGGATATTCAAAGCTGCTTGCCATCCTAAATGATTAAATGGCAATGGCAAAGCTGATGTCGGTGCGCATATTCTTCTTCGACGTGTCTCAATAAAATGGGTAGCGGTGGCAGAAAGGGTGTACGCGACTCACTAGTTCTGAAGACTATTTCTACTTAAATGCTTAGATATTTGAGCATACATGCGATTTTAGGGCGCTTGGAAGTGCAAGGCAGAAGGGCACCGTGCATCACGATTCTAGGCTAATGACTCAGATCCCAGCCGGGCCAACCATCTCACATGGGGCCGTAATTTAGTGCCCGGATTCTCTGAAAAGGATAAAGCGCTGACTTTTCCTTCATCTGGCCATCAGAAGGAATTGCATAGGTTAAACTCGCATTAAAATCGCCTCCTCGAAGTCCTTTGGAAACTAAGTGCCCTGCGCATCTCGCAAAAGGATCGAATTATGCTGTCCTTTATCCTCTGTTGGAGAACCAACCTATCTACTGATTTGTAACCTCGAAATTTCTCAGTGGAAAGGAAACACCATTTTTATTCTAAGGCAAATGAAATGGCACCAATGAAGAACGATGCGCCAAGAACAGCACCTTTCAGGACATCATCCTAATGCTACACCTCTACAACTTCCAAAGACGTGACACCAGGATCTTCAGAAGTTCGGCTGCCAGTACGGTCTTGATGAGCAAACCAATGCATAGGTAGTCTCGACAAGCAGTGCAGCGCAATCTGCCTTTTCGGATATGGAACCCTACACGGTCTCGCGAACACCCATTTCATCCTATTATGAACCGCTTTACCTCCTCTAAAACTCTCAACTGTAAATCCCGAGTAATCAGAAGGTGTGGTGAAGACGTAGTTGCGCGCCTTCATTCTTCTCCACTTTAGCCTTCATATGTCTAGAGTTCTCGAAAACAAAAAGTTATTGTCGGCCTTATACAGGATGAATGCTTATGCCAGAATTCCACTTCAATTTCCGTCATCGTGGAGAAGAGGTGAATAGGGCCTTGTTTTCCACAAACGCCAATGAAAAAGTCAACGCCCTACGCAGTAGAACTTGCCTGGGCATTTTATAGAGAATGTAGACACTAGAATAAATTGGACTAAACACGGATAACGATCCAAGTCAACTTATTATATAATAGTCAGTCTGCATGGTATCGTCGCCCCTGGCCACTGCTCCTCACGCATTTCATCATTTTTACTTGTTATTCCGCTCCTTCTAGTATTACTTGGCGGGGTTATTCCGCTCCTTCTAGTATTACTTGGCGGGTACTTGGTGGGGTGGTGCCCGCTCCGAGATTGCACGTGGTCATGAAACACTCACATACAATACCGCCAGCGTCGCGCGGTCAAAAAGACGGTTTGCGACGGAAAAATCCGTCGCAAACCGTCGTATGCTCATAACTCCTTTAATTTTGAGTTGTTTCAGAAACAGTTGGTACCATTCGACTCGTCTCCTCGAGATCTATAAAACCATGTATAAAACTTTACCCGGCCACTGTGTTTTCGCCGTGGGTGGCCTAAAAATAACTGCAGCAGGCTTTTGCGATTGGAGCACCTTATTTTCCAGGACGTGCAGTGTTTTCGGAGTATCTCAAGCATGGCGTGCGTTGTCAGTGTCATGTCTGGAATGTTCCGAGAGTGCGCCGTGCAAAATGCATATAGGATCGAACCTATCAATCGAATGGGTGGAAGCACCATGGGTTGGGGGCCCACTGGGTTTCTATCTTCACTTACTGGAAAATGTAAAGCCTTCAAGAATATTTCGAAACGTTTAGAGAAATTTTTAAAAAATTTCCAGACAGACGCCCTACTCGGGAATTGCTTCAATCTGTCCCGGCGAGACTTATGAGTGCACCGTATGCGATGCGTTTTGAGATGAACCTATCAATCGACTGGGTTCGACAACAGGTAGAGTGAGCGTTTGGAGAATTCTATCATAAATTTTCAGCAGCCCTACTAAGGAATTGCTCTAATTGCTATCCAGCTAGCCTTTAGAGTGCGTCGTGAACAACGCATATAAATTGCACGCGCGGGCGTGTTCGGAGCGCAATAACTCTTTCGAGTTGAAGTCGTTTCGGCTGCAACTCATGGGTGTTGTAGGCAGTAAAACGTTGTAGTAGCACACTAAAGTAGAACGGTGTAGCTTGAGAATGGGCAAAGTTACAGGGGTGCGAAAATGCAGGTGAGGCTTGTGTGACGCATTTTTTCCCGATTTCGGTGGACCACTGCGGGAAGATCCGACGAACAAACGGCCTTGAAACGCGCAGACAAACAGAGAGCTTAAGGTGCTTCACTATGACGTGCTCAGAACTCCTCAGCTCCCTAAACTCTCTTAGCCTCAGCTGCCAGTTTAAAGCGGCGGAAGATAGCGGTTAGAGTTTCTTGCGCACTTACTCGCCCAGATGTGAGTGTTCGGCACTCGCAATGGTACCATTCTGTTTAGCATCAAAAGCGCTATCGAACGGTACCAATCCAGACCGATTCTGGAAACATCGATTTTTTGACAGTTTCGCGTCGAGGGCGAGGCCGCTCGAGGCCACGGCAGACAGACGATGACGTCATCGAAAACCGATGTTTTCGAAATGGGTCATGCTTGGTACCGTTCGATAGAGCTTTTCATGCTGAATTGAATTATGTTACTGAGAGTAGAGAAAACTGTAATATGGGCGAGTAAGAGCGAGGAGAACGTCGACCGTTGTTGTACTAAATTGCACACGCGGGCGTGTTCTGAGAGCAATAACTCTGTCATTTGTGAACCTTTCCGGTTGCAGCTTGTGAGTTTTGTAGGCAGCAAAATGTTCTAGTAGAGCGATAAAATGCAGCGATGTAGCTTATGATTGTACAAAGTTACAGGGGTGCGAAAATGCAGGTTAGCCTTGTGTGACACGATTTTTTTCCAAATTCAGTCGACCCCTCCGGGAAGACGCAGAGAGCTAATGGCCTACAAATGCACAGGTGAGCAGAACGCTTAAGATTCTTTACGAAGGCATGCTCGCAACTCCTTAGCTGATTAAACTGCCTTAGCACGAGCTGCCATTTTAGGGCGGCGGAGTTTTAGTGTTGAAATTTCCTGCGCCATTATTCGCCCAGGTTTGAGTGTTGGACACTCGCAGTTTCACCGTTCTGTTCGGCATGGAAAACGCTATCGAACGGTACCAATTTCGACCGATTTTGGAAACATCGATTTTTTGACAATTTCCCATCGAGGACGGCGGCGCTCCAGGCCGAGCCTGCGAGGACGATGACGTCATCGAAAATCGATATTTTCGAAATTATCCAAACTTTCTCGTCCAAAATCATCTAGGGGTTTTTTGGGGCGCTGATTACGAACCCGACGTCCGTTTTTGAAAGTTCCGCCGATTTCGGTAGGTTTTGGATATTCTTCAGGATAATTGGAGGTGGTCGGGTCAGGATCACCAATTTTGCTCAAACTTCGTATAGGGGCGGGGACTTATTCGGGGTGCCGAACACGATGCCGAAGTTCATTCGGACGCTTACGGCAGGAGATCGCCCATACCGATAACTGAGGGTGATCGGTGGTCCGCGACCACCCTCAAACGGGAAGTAACCTGCTGAAGACAGCGGAATTTTCAAAAACGAACGTCGGATTCGTAATCAGCGCCCCAAATAACCCCTAGATGATTTTTGACGAAGTTTGCACGAGGAAGTTTGGCCAATTTCGAAAACATCGGTTTTCGATGACGTCATCGTCCGCGCCGGCTCGGCCAATGGCGCCCACGTCCTCGACGGGAAATTGTCAAAAAATCGATTTCTTTGAAAATGGTCGAGAGTGAAACCATTCGATAGAGCTTTTCGTGTTGAACAAAATGGTGTTATTAGGAGTGTCGAAAACCCAAATATGGGCGAGTAAGAGTGCAGGAAACTTCAGCCGTTAAGTCCGCCTCCCTAAAACGGCAGATGGGGCTAAGGCAGTTTAGGCAGCTGAGAAGTTCTGAGCCCGTCACCGTGAAGTACCTTAAGTGCTCTATTAGCGTACGCATTTTGAGGCCGTTAGCTCGCCACGTCTTCTCGCAGTGGTCGACCGAAATCGGAAAAAATTGGGTCGCACAAGCCTCACCTGCATTTTCGGAGTGCTGTAATTTAGTCCATTCATGAGCTACACCGTTCTGTTTTAGAACACTTCAAGAACCTCGTACTGCCTACAAGACCCACAAGTTGCAGCCGAAACGATTTGAACTTGAAAGAGTTATTGCGCTCCGAACACGCCCGCGCGTACAATTTGCAAGCTGTCGCTCCCCTCGATTGAAAGGTTCGATTCTATATGCGTTGCTCACGGCGCACTCCAAAGGCTAGCTGGAGCAATTCCTTGGCAGGACGGCTGGAAATTTATGATAGAACTCCCAAACGCTCACTCTACCAGTTGTCGAACCCACTCGGTTGATAGGCTAGATCCTACATGCATTGTGTACGGCACACTCCAAAGGCTCGTCGGACTGCCTGGAGCAAATCCTAAGTAGGACGGCCGGGAATTTCATATAAAATTCTCTAAACGGTGCAAGATATTCTTGAAGGCTTTACATTTTCTGTTAAATGAAGATAGAAACCCAGTGCGCATGCTTCCGCCCATTCGATTGATAGGTTCGATACTATATGCATTGTGCACGGCGCACTCTCGGAACATTCCAGGCATGACAGAGCACTGACGACGCACACCATGCTTGAGATACTCCGAAAACACTGCACGTCACATGCACGTCCTGGAAAATAAGGTGCTCCAATCGCAAAAGCCTGCTGCAGTTATTTTTTCAGGCCACCCACGGCGAAAACACAGTGGCCGGGTAAAGTTTTATACATGGTTTTATAGATCTCGAGGAGGCGAATTGAATGGTACCAACTGTTTCTGCAACAACTCTAAATTGAAGGAGTTATGAGCATGCGACGGTTTGCGACGGATTTTTCCGTCGCAAACCGTCTTTTTGACCCCGCGACGCGGGCGGTATTGTAGAGTTCTTGAGGCACATCGAAAAATTACTGGTTTCTGCATTTAAGAACTCTTAAAATCATTTTTATAGCTAAAGGAACAAAAAATTCGACAATTAAAACAGTTTTAAACAAAAAATAGTGAAGAGTGTTTTATGCACCATATTCACTTCAAAATGCATACTTTTAAGGAAAACTGAGCGCTTTGGAATCAAACGAAGCGCCTATTACAACTAAATACCATCGCTTTCCAAATAAATCTAAATAGGTCCAAGGTCAAGATAAATTTTCGATCTGAATTATTAATTATGAGGATCTTCCTTGAAATTTTTTAATTCACTTGCGCAAAAACGTGAATATTTTGTCTTTACCTGTCATGCTTTTTTGTTCCTTTAGTTATAAAAATTAAACGTTTTTAATACAGAAACCAGTAGTTTTCAATGCGCTTTAAGAAATGATCGCGCCATGCACTCGTCTATCATAATGCTTCAAAACAAAAACTATCGCTCACCAAATTAAATCAGGTATTCAATAGCGCGGGCGGCGCAGTTGGAAGAGGGTACCGTCCGTCGCATCAACCCGATACCAGATTCCTGGTACGGATTTTCCGCCCAGGCCAACCAAGCCTTCCATCCCATCGGGTCGGCGAATTGGTACCAGACTTGTCTGGGAACGATACGGCCGGTGACTTGTTCATCGTATGGCCACGGTAAGTCATTGTATTGCCAAATACGCATTCAAATCACCTCCACGATATCCCGTAGGAGTAAAATGCATGGCGCACCCCAAAAGGGAATGAGTAACGCCGTCGTTTATCCTTTGTTCAATAGCAGATTAAGATGAATTTTCGATTTGAATGAATAGCCATGATTTTCTTTGAAATTTTTTAATTCGCATGTCCCGAAACTAATTGGATTATCATAATTATTTAGTTCCTTCAGTTATAAAAATGGTTTTAAGCGATTTTAACACACAGAAACCAGAAACTTTCAATGTGCTTCAAAAAATGATCGCGCCATGTGCTCGTCTATTTTGTTGAGAGCAAAAATTCTGCTTACATGAAGTTTTGCACTAATCGACGGTAAAATATAAAGGAACTGTTGACAAATGCATAACTTCACTGCTTAGTTTCAAGTAAGCAGCACTTGTACTATCAACTAAACAAAAACCGCAAAAAAGTAGTGCATGGCGCGATCTATTCTTGCAATACACTAAAAAGCTGGTACACTCTCGCAGCTTGAACAGTTATTTTTCCTCAAAAATGTGTAACATTTCACTGTTTCCAATTTTTGGTACAGGTGAACTGTTTTCAAAAAAGTCACAATAAATTTTTTAAATGTAACACTTGCTGTAACCTTTAATCACAAATTCGCTAAAATTTCTGTAATATTCCGTTATGTGGTTAAGCCGAATTTGGTACATGTCGCTAAGGTGAGCACCATTGGGAGTTGGGATCACGCAGCCAATCATAACCAATCAAATCACTGACCAAGTACTTGCCAGCCAATCAGGACAGCGACCTTACACATACACTGTCTCAATGCCCATTTGATGTGACCGCACTCCTACCTCCTAATGCTGCCCACCTTCGCGACATGTATCCCAAATTTTAACGGAAATGCTGTTAATTCGCTGAAATCTCGTTGAATCTATAAGCGTTAAATGTACAACCCTAAAGACTACCAATGATTTCAGTTAGCTGGCGATTGTGCGAAAATAATGGCCGGTCTTGATACTGATTTTGCTTAACTCACAGATAGCTATGACACGCACCTGTACGAGCAGGCCAATTCTAAGGCTCCAAACATGGTAGCTGTTGGTCGAGATGCGTAGCACGCCGCTCAACCTCTGAAATAGTTGAACACTTCAAAGAAATGAAGAATGTCAGAAGCACAATGAGATCACGAATCGATCACGAATCCAAGTGAAATTGCGAGGGAGATATTCCAAAACCACATGGAATACACAAAGATAATTTTTTGGCCGCTTGTCTATATATAAGAACAAGTTCGATACATGTCGTTAATGTGGCCTACGTGGGAAGAGAGAACGCGCCAGCCAATCAGAGCGTCTCCGCTATGGGTGGCATACCCAACAGATGCAACCTAGTTGGGCTGCTGCGTTGCAGTATCCGCGTGTGGGCCACATTAAGGACTTGCATCAGAAAATTCAAAATTCTAAGTGAACACAAAATTACAACTTCTAGACATGAATCGAGCATTTATTCAATCAAAATCGACAAATATATATTAATCGATAATGCTAGTGACGTAGTGAAGGTTTATAAGCAGCAAAAACAAGGACTCTCCACGGAAATGAGACATGCTACGAGGTCATGCCTCGACCAAGCAAACGTTTTCATTTAACCATAAATTCATAATTATTTCAAACATTTAATTTTTTACATTTTTTACTAAGTCAGCGTCCAATTCTAACTAATGCACAGGGAAGCAATAAGGCCAATACAGCCTATATACAGACACACAACAGAGCTAGTCCGTGAGTCTGTCCGTTTGTCTGCCGGCGGTCTGCGCAAATTTAAATGCAGCTCGATCGGTCGGCATTTCTATCGATCGGCGCTTACAGCAAAACAGAAAAGTAACAGTCCACCAGTCAAAATCGCTCAATAAAATCGATTTTTGGCCAGAAAGGGATTTACAGTAGCCGTCGCGTCGCCGGCCGACCAGAAGCAACCCAACAAGGTCCAAGTCGATTGGCTAATCAATATTGATCGATGCTGGCGAACCACATGCAATGCGTAGGGAAACTCACAACACTGTTTTCTTCTGTTATATATTTTTTCCAACGCCAACACTGATTGCGTACGGTGCGAATAAATAAATAAATAAATAAATCAGGAAGGATGAACCGCGTCTAAAACCAGTCAAACCTTCTCAATTATTGGTTGGCTGAACTACCTGTATTGAACAGGGCGCGTTTCTCTTTTCACTTGAAATTCCACAGCGATGTTTCCGTCAGCTATTGCACGCTGCACTACACAAAAAATCCGAAGAATTTCTCCGAGGAAAAACAATAGCAGTGGAAGAAGACGAATGTGAGACAATTGCTCTTTCCGCCGCCAATTCACCTGGTCCTTGTCGGTTTTTGTCGCTGTGGCGCCGGCGCCGGCGCCGTCAGACTTCGCCTGAAACCGGACGCGCCGCGATGTAAACTGACAGTAGTTAGACTACTGACACCGCTCGGTTCGGCCGTTTTTTGCGGCCTATTCTGGGCTGCGGGCGCACATGGCGCCGAGACGACTCGGATCGTTCGGCTTGGTGAACGAAAGCGGAGGCGAATTCTGCCTGCAGCAGAAGTCGCTTCTGAGGATGGTAGCCAACAGGCCATTACAGCTTCTGATGACGTAGGGAACACTGACCACCTTCAGATGTGGCGCGCTCTTATCGCGCCATCTATCAGGCTACTTCCAGGTTTGCACCTTGCCATCGCTTCGGCGATAAGACCAGCACTTAATGGACGCCGTAGAACAGAAGCGGAACGTTTTTCTTGCACTTTTCTTATGAAGTAGGAATAAAACCTTCGTTGGGAGACGAACATAGTCAGCGCAGCGGTGCAGACGTCGCTTGTCCCGCAAACTTCGAATCGATTCCGGGTTCGACTCTCGCTCACACTAACCAACCTTTAATTTTCTTCACTTCTACGTGCGGATAGCGGGCAGTTTTATACCATTGGCTAATTTTTCAAAAGATTTTATAAGAAAATGGTACTAGTCGGCAATGTGGCCTGCATAGACGCGTCCTCCAATTAGAGCGTCGACCAGCGGTGTACGCACACCCTCACTCTGGATCGTGAAAACGGAGTTCCTTCCCTTCAGCTCTTAGGTGGAATGCACCTCTGATTGCCTTTCCTTCCTGAGGTGACAGTACACGGCTGTTGCTCTGATTGGCGAGCGCATTCTAATCTCCCGTGCAGGACACATTGCCGACAAGTACCGAAAGAGGATAGGGTGTGCCTTCACGATATCAAGTGCCTAGAAGTTAAAACCGTGTCGCATCCCAATGCGATTTGATTAACACCGACCTTTTTCTTTTGTCTCACATTTTTAGAACAGGAAGACATCTGGCAACAAGAGAATAACATTTAATTATTTATTATTCGTTTGTTTATTGGGACGCATATAGCGCAGTCGGTGGAGGTGTCGGTTGTCTCGTGCACCCGAAACAGGGTCCTGGTTCGGATTTCCCGCCCAAGCCGGCCAAGTCTTCCATTCTTCCGGGGTCGGGGAATAAGCACCAAACTTGTATGGGGAAGGATAAAACGCTGACTTGTTCATCGGCTGGTCCTATGCGCAAAATGCACAGATTTTGCAAATGATCGCGTTCACACTTCAAATAATGACCATCAAAAAACAGCAAAGGACAAAAGAAATGAGAGCAAGGAGTGAAAATCACTCGACATAGCAAAAACTTCAGAAGCGGAACAGAGAGGCAGTTTATTGATCGAAAGAAGAGTGCATGGCGCATTCTGAGATCATGACACAAAATTGCATTTCCACCTTTTTACTTAACTAATAATACGCCAAAGATACTATTTTCACTTTAAGCTGTATATTTTTCTTCGTTTCTTCATTTTTTAAACTGAAATCACTTTTCACTTTAAACTGGGCACTTCTTATATTGGAGCTGGACACCTTTATAAATAAAATGGACATTTTGCAAAACAATCTAAAGATTAAATAGACATTGTCCAACATATTTAAGACTATTTTTAAAGAACCTCTTTATTAAAAATCCACTTGTTCAAAAAATTAAAATCTGCTGTTTGAATATGCATAAAATTCTTATCAATGCACTTTAAGCAATACTTTTAGGATTGTCCTGATGTGCTGGAGATCAGTGAATTTCCGTTATAGTGGGAGATTACGCACGCACTTGTTCTGTACATTGTAATTGTCTATTGGAATGGTCGTATTACAGCTGTTTACATATGTGTGAATCTAGAAGCATCAAAAGCGGTTACAATGGAAGAAATACACTACCGTTCTTCACTGAATCCCCTATATCACCTGTCGTGCCGTTGGTGATCGAGTTTGTCGAGCGAGTGCCAACAGCGAGTCCGTTCGTCCCTGTCGCGTGCCAGAGTGCTCCAATGGATCCTCCTCGCTCGAGGGATACGAAGAGCGTCATATCTGTCGTTCAGGGCTTTTACGAAGAAGTCCGACCAACGCGTTGGTGGGCGTCCTGGTGTTCTCTTGACATCCCGCGGAATCCATCCCGTGACAGCTGTCGTCCAGCTATAAAGCGCATTATGTGGCCGGTCCACCTAATTTCCGACAACTTGGCCCATACGACAGCGTCTCTGATCTTCGAACGTCGACGAAGCTCGGAAGTTCCGAGATCCGAGCTCCATTGCATAGCGTCAGTTAAACAGTATTTATACTATCAATCAAAAAAACATTTTAATGCACAGGAAGAGTGCACGGCATAATGTCTTCGTAGGAACAATTCTTCGTGTCAGGGCAACTAATTCAATAGCAATAATCCTCCTAAAACACTGCCTTTGGCACAAGGAATAGGAATTTTACGCACATTCAAAAAATGAACACATTTCTTCTTAAGACACTCTGTACAGTCTTTCATATATTTAAGAAATATATTTAAGAAATTAATTGACCAGCGATTGATATAATTCTGAATTTAGTTCTTTTATTTTTATCTAATTGTCTGTTTTTTTGTAATCTCTCTTTGGATATGTTTGTGTTGTCATGCCACTTCTAATGTGTATTGCATGTGGTTGGATGTGTTGTATGGCACCGCGCGATAATTCGCGCCACAAAATAAAATAAATAAAAAACATGAATTTTCACGAAACAAAATATTATTCCCTCTTTGCTACATGAATTATAAATTATGAAGCATGTAGCAAAGAGGGAATAATATTTTGTTCCGTGAAAATTCATGTTTTTTTATTTATTTTATTTTGTATATATATATATGGGGCGCGTGTAGCGCAGTCGGAGGAGGCGCCGACTGTCGCCTGCACTCGAGACCAGGTTTCTGGTTCGGATTTCCCGCACAGCCCATCCAAGCCCTCCATCCCTCGGTGAATTGGTACCAGACTTGCCTGGGAAGGATGAAGCGCTGACTTGTTCAACGGCTGGCCACCGCAACTTGTATGGCCAAATACGCATTCAAATCGCCACCACGACATCCCGTAGAAGTAGAATGTGTGGCGCATCCCAAAAGGAATTGAGTAACGCCGTCCTTTATCCTTTATAATTATTATATGAAATTTTGCGGTCCATGTCGAGAGTGTGAGCAGCACTGGGAGGCAGGGCCATGTCAGCCAATCGTTGCCAAATAGAGCAGCGACGTAATACACGTCAGCCAATTAGGGTAGTAATTAGGGTGGTAGGGTACAATTATGAAGTAACTATCTTGAATTTAGATATAACTATTTTCGCTCGAAAAGTGTCGGGCTTAAAATTAAAATGGTATAGATAAATATAGCAGTATGGATTGTTAAATGTTTAGTGAAAAAATAGTAAAAAAAGATTTTAAAAAGCCGAACAAGCCCAGTGAAACATGAAATATCAACCGGCGCTTAGTTCTTATAACAAAAAGGTTGGCCGGCGATAGGGTGCAAAAGGAATCTTCAGAGGAGGAAATAAAATGGGAAACAGATAACGATAAGGACAAGGATAAGGATAAGGATAAAGGACAGCGTTAGTCGATCCTCCTGGGGAATGAACCACGCACTGTACTCCGAGAGGATGTCGTGGAGGCAATTCGAATGCGTTTTTGGACTATAAAATGAATTGGGAAAAACAAAAACAAAGAACACTATGAAATAAAATCTTATATACCAAAATTTTTTCACCTATTATACACTCTTTTCAATTAAATCTCAATACGCCTGTTAAATGGGGATGTAGCGCAGTCGGAGGAGGCGCCGGCTGTCGCCTGCACCCGATACCAGGTTCCTAGTTCGGATTTCCCGTCCAGGCCAACCAAGCCGTCCATCCCTCCGGGGTCGGTGAAGTGGTACCAGACTTGTCTGGGAAGGATAAAGCGCTGACTTGTTCATCTGGCTGGCCACCGCAAGTCATTGTATAGGGCAATTACGGGTCCAAATCGCCTTCACGAAATCCCGTAGAAGTAGAATGCGTGGCGCATCCCAAAAGGGACTGAATAACGCCGTCCTTTATCCTCTAATTCTGCTACATTACCTATAAAAGACAATCAAATGGTGTCTTTCTTATAAAGAGTAAGTAAAGTTAAAAGTACAGATCAAATGAAAGGATTCCTAAGTTACCGACAAAGTGATACCGAACGGAGAATGCTATCTATGAATTCCGAGAGCGATATATGATGACCAGGAACTCATTGGGCGAAGAAGAGGAACCGGTTCTGGCGAGGAATCTCCGGCGCTCACAATCAGTAGCGTCGGAGAGTACTGGAATCTTCCAGAAAACCACTTCCGACCTCTAATTAGCCGCAGGATACGGTGGCGTTATCAGATTGGGTGAGAATAAGTGAGAATAGCAATGGAGGTGTGACCGATGACTAGGTAGCCTCATCCTCCTCCTGGATCAGATCCCAGCCTCTCCTGCGCTAAGCTCAGATCTGATCCAGGAAAGGTAAACGTCTAAATGCTCAAAAAATTCGCGCAAGAGCGTTATTCTCTCTCGATTCCACGGTAAAAACCAAAAAATCTCAATGGAAACACGAAACAACTGATGATCGATAGGCTATCGATTAGTGGAAAAAATCAATACGACCTCGAAAAGCATACAGAATAGAGCTGATAGATGCAAACGTGTGGACACGGACTACTACTCTGATTTGATTGCGAGTGACCTGATCGATAGTCGGGACACACCACACCACCCCACCCACCACACGCCGACCGCCAGATGGACAGACGAGAGGGCAGCTCGCCGGGGTGGTCGTGGTGATTGGCCGATTATTGATCTCCATTTTTTAGCGATTTTTTTAATAACTCATCTGGAATGATAGCTATAACTGTGACGTTCCTTACTATATCTACAAGACCATTTTTATACTCAAGTCATTTTCCTTAAGCCTCAAACGACGATCAATTGCTGAGGTTGTTTGGTTTTTTATCTTTTTATTTTTAATTCTTCAATGTTTTGACGAAGCTATATCTCATGAACATGTTGTTCAAAAGGATATTTTAATAAATTTTGTATTTTTCGCTCCAGTTTTTTTCATGTCCCACATTTTTACAGATTTTTGTTATTCCATAGGTCGATTATTGGTCTTCATTTTTTCAGAACGGTTTTTAAAATAACTTATACAGAAGAATAGCCATATAAGTGTGACATTCATTACTACATCTACAAGTCTATTTTTATCCTCAAGCGACAATTACTGAAGTTGTTATTTTTTTAGTTTTATTTATTTATTCATTTATTTATTTAGTACATTGCAATGAGTGCGCCATAAAGTGCCCAAATGCATAGAAATATACCGGTGAAAAAGAGGTGAATTTTTTAATTTTATTTTTATCTTTTTATGTTTATTTGTCTATGATATTTTGTATGTAGTTATATTTCATTAACATGTTGTTTTAAAAGATATTTTAAATTCAGCTTCATTACTATTGGAAGAAATTTTGAAATTTTTCTTCTCAGCTTTTTCATATCCCGCCTAGATTTTTAACCCTATTTTTACAGATTTTTTTTATTAATTTATAGGTGCTAAATTGTTTTATTGCTACAACTTTGAAACATTTATGTCGCTAATTCGGCAAATATCATAATATTCATTTATCATTCATGAGATTTAGTTACTGAATAATGGGATATTTATTTAGTTTTGTTACATC
This sequence comes from Heligmosomoides polygyrus bakeri, assembly GCA_947359475.1. Taxonomy (NCBI): domain Eukaryota; kingdom Metazoa; phylum Nematoda; class Chromadorea; order Rhabditida; family Heligmosomidae; genus Heligmosomoides; species Heligmosomoides polygyrus. Next base: position 73,995,634 of record OX375869.1, read on the forward strand.
GCTGTCACAATTTTTTCACATTTTTAAAAAATACTTTTTCTGACTGTTCAGATTTTTTTTTGCAATTTTCTATTACCTACTGATATTTGCCCATAACTTTTCCCACTTTTTATTCTTTGGATACTTTACATACATTTATTTCATTTTCATTTACACATTCAGCGCTTTTTAATTGAAAAAAACGTAGACGTAAATTTCACTAAAAAAACAGCTCCATACCATTACGCAGAAAATCAGGGCGTGGCGCAGCCTCCTAGCTCTATCAAGTCTATTAACAAGTTTTTCAAAATGTTTTTCTTTTGCTTACATTTCTAATCTGCCCCACGGTTTTTTCAAATTTTGCGTTCTGTTTAGTTTTTGAAGTTTTAAGTTTTATATTTTAGAGTTTTGAATATTTATCTTTCTATTTATATTTTTGTTCAGACGCTCCCAATTCTCAAAATATGTTTTAATATTTGAACAGGAACCAGATAACCATAAAGATAAAAATTCAATGATATATTTAAAAACTAAATGAACTAAATATTATATTTTGCAATCTAAGAAAAAATCGTGGGTAGAACTAAATATATAAGCAGAAGGTTCTAATCCCGAATGCAAGCATCACTGGGAGGTGGGAACGTGCTAGCCAATCAGCCGGCAGGGTGGGGCGTGCAGGGTCTGTAGCCTAATAGGCTGGCGCGTATTCTGTCGCTGCTCCATCTGGCTACGATTGGCTGCCACGCTTCTGTCCGCCAATGCTGTCTACATTTACGACATGAACCAAAAAATATCATATATTGCTCTATGTTTCTGGGGTTGAGGGATTGTCATAGAGTAGTCTGACATGTTTGAATGACGTACTCTTTATAGTGTATAAATAAATGAATAAATAAATGATATAAATAAAATAATTAACAGCGCTGAAAATTAGTAAACTAACAACAAAACCAGCAAAAATCCAATATGGGAAACAGAAGAGTCGAATTTTTAGGCGCCTTGGATTTTGAGATTTTCACGAGAAAAAAACTTCAGAAATACAAAAAAGTGCTGTCTAATATAGTGGCCATCGGTTGTCAAGCATTCTTACAGTAATCCTAACAGAAAGAATCGATCGATCGAAAGTGACTTTCAAAGGCAGCCCTGAACACCGAAATCGTCATGTGCACACCGTCGAGGAATATGTGGGCGGCCCGAACACACGATGACGGGGCGGAGAACACGGCTCGTGATCATTGTCGCAGTGATAAACGACTTCGGGTCACATGCGGGCGCCGCATCAGACACCGAGGAGTAAAGTACGGACGAGTGTCGTTTCGTGTAGAGCCAGGCCTCCTTGTACTTTTTTCCAATTCCCATTAAATAATTGATTTTTCGGCTAAAGTCGGTCAACGTATGCGAGATCGCGCCGTGTATGTGACTTCTTCACGTGGTCGCAGCGTCGATTTGAAGCCTTCAGCGTCCCGAAAATAGCGTGGAGAAGCAAACGCTCTCCTTGTCCGTTTGGTAAAAGCTATCACCGCTATCATCTACCAGCGTCATAAAAGGCACTAAATATCACACGTGAAACGGGAAAATATAAAAAATATAAAAAATAAAAAACAAAAATAAAAAATACATAAAACTATGAAATATATCTCTGTATGTCACCGTTGGTCCGTTCATGCGCCTGTCCTAAACTTTCGATCGATGTGATCAATTTTTGCATAAAATCTGACCGTCTCAGATGTCCCTGTCTCGAACACTAGAAGACTGCCGCATGTACCTCAGACGAACATCTGAAGAAAAAATGTCCATGAGTCTGTCGGTGCATCCTCTAAGCCCCCCAGTACGGAATGGTTCCGACCGATGCTATCAGTCTTTGCAGCCATATCATTTATATTGAAGATGCCTCGAACAGCCTGATGGACGTCACAAGGACCACCTCATCTCTACAGAAGAAAACCGTCTGTGTGTCCACTCGTGCGTCCAGTCCTGCCTTCTTCAAGCCCCTCTTCAAATCCAAACCCACGGTGGGAATGCTTTCGATTGATGCCATCAATATCAACTACTTCGAACATTGCAAAGCTGCGCTGCATTAACCTCAGACGAGCATTTGAAAAATATCGTCCATGAGTCCGTCCGTGCACTCGCCATACCACCACAGAGTCAATGCTTCGATCAACACTAATTATTTTTAATGGCAGCCTATGTTGAGCCTTCCTTGAACATTTATGGGCGCAACAGGAGTCAACACCAGCAGAAAACCCGTCTGTGCGTCCATTCATGCATCCAGTCGCGCATCTTCTAAACCCTCCCTCTCAGAACCACAGTAGCACTGAACTCGATTGATGCTATCAATATCAACTACTTCGAACATTGCAAGACTGTGCCGCATGAACCTCACGCGAACATTTAAAAAAAATCGTCCATGAGTCCGTCCGTGCATCCTCTAAACCACCATGGAGTTAACGTTTCGATCAATATTATCTATTTTTCATGGCAGTCTATGTTGAGCCTTCCTTGAACATTTTTGGGCGCAACAGCAGCCAACATCAACACGAAAACCGTCTGTGCGTCCATTCATGCGTCCAGTCACGCATCTTCTAAACCCTTTCAGACCCACAGTAGCATTGATTTCGATTGAAAAAGTGAAAAATATCAGCCTAACCGCTGGAGTTGTGCCTAAATCAAACACTAACACTCCGTATTAGCCTCACAGCAGCATAAAAGCGTCCATGAGTCCGTTCATGAGTCCTCCACACCATCATGGTATCGAATTGTGGCAACACCCTGCCGGTTCGTCCTTTAACAGTGAAGGACGCCACAAGCATCTTGCACCAGCACACAAAAAGCCATCCAGCATACAGCCATCTGTGAGTCCATTCATGCGTCCAGTCGTGCATCTTCTAAACCCTCCTAGACCCAGCCCGTTGAAGTGCTTTCGATTCGTGGTTGCTATCAATATTTGTCTACGGGCTAAACACTTCAGACTTTCCGCATCAGCCTCTCTCTCACCCCACGGAAAAACCGCCTGTCCTTTCGTCCATGAGTCTGTTCGTGCATCCTCTACACCATTTAGGTGAGAACACTTTCGATTGGTACTATCGATTACAGCCTTCGCCATAACACTGTGTTGACAATGATTACCGCCGTATGGACCCCATTCTTATAACATGGAATCCGTGAGTCTGTCCATGCGTCCGTCCAGTAATTTTTGCTCTCAACTTGTACCGGTATCGACTCCTGCCCAATGACTAACTAACACTTATGATGCGACGCAACTATAATGGCCGCCGATCGCACGTCTGCATCACAAAATAGAAACGATTCACTAATCAATAAGAATCAATTGATGTCGACTTATTGATTTGCAGCCGTTTGAATTAGGAAATTAATTAAAAGCGAATAGACTTCTCAACTCGGGACAAAAATTAATCATCTAACGGATATCGATCGATAATATCGATTTTACCCACTACCGCACGGACAGGGATGGCACAAGCGTTGGACGGCCTTCACATTTAGTCAGTCTTGCTGCGAATAAGGCGATGTAAAGCTGTACGATGAAATAAATGAATAAAATCAAGGAGTAAAAAATGAATTGATGAATATTGGAAGAAGTAAAAGTAAAGTAAAAAAGCAAGTAAAGTTTGAAAAATAAAAAAAGTAAAATCATTATTTAAAATATTTTATTATAAGTAAAAAATGAATCAATATTCATCGACAGCTACGGTTTTTGGCAACAATAATAATGAATAATGAAGTACGTGGACAAAATCAATACATAAGAAATAACATCTATGAATTGATCAATATTGATCAGTAACTGCGATTTTTAGGTGAAGCCCATTCAAGCCAAATGGCCATATGGCTCATTATCCTGGAAAAATGATAGGTTTATCACTTCACTTTCATAAATTCAACGAAGCCGAAAGGGGAGAGTAAAAAAGGCCATTATTTTCGCGACATTGGGCTTCTCTAAACAAGTCGATGACCACTAAACAGCTCTACTCCTCTGAGTCGCTTGAGAAGATCCGATCAAAAGGCGCAATATAGTAGGTCCATAGCCCCTGTTCAGCTCTCCAGGAACTGTAGACACCCCCGCAGTTCAGATGAGAAGAATAGAACGAGAAGACGGGCGGCTAGAAGCTTCCAGCGGCTGACGACGGCGATAAATATCCAAGAACAAGGCGTCGGGGGCATGAATAATAATCGCAACCGACTGCAGTTGAGAACAGCTGTGTAATGCGACGAAGAGCCGAACGGGCTGAGGAGGCCGACCGAGACGACAACGACGACGACGGCGGCGACTCACGATGATAACCGCGTGCCGTCACCGAATTACACACACAAGCAGACGGACAGACGAACACACCGGTCGGCGGAGGACACCAGCAGCAGCAGCAGCAGATCATCAGCCCGCCCCGTGCGATGACATACCATGCATGACGTCATGCCGGCGGATTTTTTGCCGAAAATTCGCTGAATTGCGGTGATTCCCATGGAACTGAACGTATGACTGCGTCAACATAGCGAAAGATTTTGCTGGAGCACAAAGATCGATGTTATGTGGTCCCGTTCGAGGTTGCGCCATGCATTACATTTCTAACTGATGTTTATTTATTTATTTATTTACAACTGCACCATAAGCTCGCTCATAAAACAGAATAACAACGAACAAGAAAATCACAACTTCAGTTAACACACGCTGATGCAATAAAAAAAATAAAAAATAAAATGAAGAAGGAACAACTGAGGGCTACCTGGTGCCAAAAAAAATCACAGGCTTCAAATAACTGGAAGACCAGCTTGGATTAAACAATCGATAAATAGATTTCATTAAGGACAACGGTAATCAATGACCTTTATGGGATGCGCCGTGCATTTTGCTTCTATACGATGTAGTGGAGGAATTCTAAACATTGAACTGGAGAATAAAAAAATAAATGTTATTATATAAAAAAATAAGTAAAATAAATAAATATTACAAAAATAGAAACATAAAAATAATAAAATATATAAAATATAAATATAAATAACATAAATAAAATTGAATTAATAAAATAAATAAACAGAAGTTACTATTGAAAAATCTGTTAGATTCATGGAAAATGAGCCGACTAAAATTTTCGCCAGCGTTGAGCTTAACTAATGGTTAATAAAAAATAAAACAAATAAAGACAAAAATAAAATAAAATAAATAATGAAAATAAAATAAAATAATAGAAAACAGCAGTGAGATACGTTGCTGTGGTGCAGTCGGTAGCAAGCGCGATCTAACACGCGTCAGATAAATCGATTTCAAGTTCGAATCCCGCCCAGATATCCAACAGGCTATACCTCTAAACGGCAGAAGAGTTGTCGAGATTGGAACAGCACAGGCTCGTCCAAGATGGTATGTAGGTGTATCGGAAACGTCTATGTTAATTGATTGCGAAAATCGATTGAGTGTTTCGGACAGACGCACGAACAGACTCACGCGTGAACACGCAGCAGGCGATTTCACGCAGATAACGCGATATTTTTTCCCGTTTCACGTCTGATATTTAGCGCTTGAGCCTAGAAGGCTCTTCGTTCGACTGCGCTCGGTCTTCTGCTGCGGAGGTACGCAGATAAAGCTCCTACGTAATAATTTGTAGATGCTGAATGCACGGCGTACACCGAAGACTTTCATATGATCACGGTCTCGCCCCACAGCTAGCATCGCTGGTGAAATTCGCAGTTGAAGTGCCTCGACGATATTATAAAGTAGTAGAATACGTGGCGCAAACCGAAAGGTCCTTATGATTACGGTAGATCGTTAGTTACAGTACCAGTGATGGTGATTTTAATAAGAATGCTTTGAATAAGTAGAATACAACAAAAATAAATACAAAATAAAAAAAATGAGTTAAGAGTGAATGAAAATGAGTAGAGTAAAAAAATATAGGTACTAGTCGTTAATGTGGCCTACATGGGAATGGAGGACGCGAGGTCACATATACATAGTGGGCGTGCCAGGTCGTATCTGATTGGTTGTGACTGGGCACTAGCACGATCCCGCCTCCCGTTGAAATTAATCTGTTCGACGAATTCGCGATGTGCAGTGCGTACCGTATCTATTCGTGTTGCAGTCTGCCATGGAGCCCAAGTCGGCACCCATTCGTGTGGCGTGCCAGAGTGGCCCAGTGCGCTCACCCCCGCGAATTCCTTGCCTCTACAGGGTGACGAAATATTTGACAATGAAGGCGATCTTAGGCCAAGGCGGATGCTTAGCTGCGATCAAAACTCCGGCGCCAGGCGGGACTCGAACCCGCACCTCGGACTGGAATTCTTACGCCATGACACGCTATCGAATCACAGAACTCCCCTACGTTAAGCGGTCCGATTGCAGGATAAGCTCTAATGGCGCTTGAAAGCGTACTGTAACCCCCGGTTCTTGACCTCAAAGTCAGAACAGAACAGCAAGGGCGAAGTGCGTGGCTTAGACGGACGACAAATTTATGCACGTACAAAGCCAGCCAAGTTGACAGGCTTCCTGGCAACAGCGGCAGCAGCTCCGCGAAGACCCTGCCCAACGTCTGATAGACACCATGTCTGTCACCGAGATGATGTTCTCCCATATCTCTCTATCGACGCAGCGATAAATCACAGAAAGTGGGGCATTTCCGACGGCGCACGTCATTCCCAGAAGCACGTGGCGGAGCCTCGCTGTCGATGACGTCCTCTGCATCCCCCACACACACGTGCAAGTTAGCCGAACGCCAGAACGATGACGACGACGTTGAAAACCGCACGCTGACGACGGCAGCTGTTCCGAGGGGTTTTAAACGCTAAACGAGCCGCTGATCGATGGAATTCCTTTCGGGCTCAGAAGCGCAGCTGCTGCTGCCAGGACGAACGGGCAGACTTCATGGTCGGACGTTGAGCGATAAATTCGCTCCATTCATGGTCTTCTGCAGCCTTCTGAAGCACCCGTCGGTACATCGACATGGTAGTTCTGGGTTGAAAACGTCCAGAGCGCCTCGTTGTCCTTGGTTCTCTCGGCACATGACGCGAAAATGGGCAGCATTTGGAGGTGGGTGCGAGCCAGCGAATCAGACCGTGTCATTCAGAGAGGGCCTGTACGGCCGGTACCCTGATTGGCTGGCGTCTGCTTGGTTATGATTGGCTGGCGAGCATCCATCTGCCAATGCTGCCCACTTTCCAGACATAAACCGTTCCTTCCTCAACAAATGTTCCATTCAGCGATAAGAATGGCAACATCTCCTACCGCAAGATAACAGCATTAGCATTCTATAATCGCCTAAAGTGCAGCTGATATTTTTACCGCTTCACCTACGTTCTCATTCAGAAAACAAAGGACAACAGCTGCACACCTCCGGCCGGATTCATCAACGACTTACAGCAATTTAACGGAGAAAATTACAGCCGAAAACCCTGATAGCGCGGGTTCTCAGGTGACATGGTGAGCGATATGCCGCGTTATCTGACCATGAGTTTTCCACTGTGAATTCTCTGTTAAAGTTATGTAAGTCGTTGATGAATCCGACCCCTGAGCGCCTCCACCACACCGCTCTTGAGGAGTGTTGGCACTAACACCTTCAAACGCGGCAACCTTACTGTAACCACATGTAGGGTGTTTGACGCCTATTGTTGCACAACGCATTATTTATTATTTATTTATTTGCACCGTATAGAGCGCATAAAAGAAACACAAAACGTACACGGTAAATCGCAGAGAACGCAAGGTGAGAAACAAGAAATTATTAGGTTGTCCCATAAGTCCCCGCCGATTTTTTCAACGATTCACTGCAGATTTCGCCGGCGGTCTCTTGCATAGCACTGCATAGCTTTCGAAAGAGAATGATTTGCTCTATCAGAACATGTATTGCATTTCTTTTTTCATCCTGAACTTTGCCAATTTTTAGGTCGTTGAGGTGAAAAGTGAAAAAGTGAAAAAGTAGCCATTTGCGCACTTGTTCCCTCCGCTTAGGTTTGTAGTTTTTTGCGCAGTTTTTTATAGCACTCGGAAGACAATGTTCTGTACTACAAGAATATGTGTTGGTCCTATTTTCCCACTTGCCCTTTATTGATTTTTAGGCCATCAAATTGGGAATTCCGACTCCTCCGTCCGAATTTTTGCCAAAACTCCGGTTCTGTGGTTGGACTTTTTTGCTTGGTGTTATATGTCGTTTGGAAGAGGATGTCTTGCTCAGTAAGAATTTGTGTCGCGTTTATTGGCTCACGCTGATTTTTGTCGAATATCAACAACTGAAGAAGGAGAAGGAGTTGTTGGTGAAGACGATTTCTCTCTTTTGGCATTTTGTTGATATTCAATAGAAATCAATAAACGCGACACGTATTCTTATAGAGCAAGACATTTTCTTTCGAATGTCATATAACACCAGCCCAAAAAGTCCAACCACAGAGCAGGAGCTGTCGGCAAAAATAAATCTTCTTCTTGGGACATCCCAATTTGATGGACTAAAAATCAATAAAGGGCAAGTGAGAAAATAGGACCAACACATATTCTTGTAGTACAGAACATTGTCTTCCAAATGTTGTAAAAAACTGCGCAAAAAACTACAAACCTAAGCGGAGGGAACAAGTGCGCAAATGGCTACTTTTTCACTTTTCACCTCAACGACCTAAAAATTGACAAAATTCATGATGAAAAAAGAAAAGCAATACATGCTCTGATAGAGCAATTCATTCTCCTTCGAAAGCTATGCAGCGCTATGCAAGAGACCGCCGGCGAAATCTGCAGTGAATCGTTGAAAAAATCGGCGGGGACTTATGGGACAACCTAATACCATTTTCACGTCGAATTGGACACTCTTTTAAGCCTAAGACTTTTCAAATCGAAGAGAAGTCTTCCACATCGAAATGAACTTCTTCTACATTAAACTAGAGACTCTCTAACAATGTTAGAGCAATTTTTTATTCAAAAAAGATTACAGTACAACTTTCTTTGAAGTTTTACTTCACTTCCCAATAAGAGAACATATAGTTTGAAATTTTATAAAAATTTTATTTTTCGAGGAAAAACAATGAGTTAAAGCTTGTTTGGAAGAGCAGGAAGGCGGCCATTTTATATTGCCAAAACAGAGATTGCGCCATGCCTCCGTCAGAAACTTCGCGATTTTTATTCGATTGATAGCGAGATTTCCGTCTGCGTGCAGTTTCAGCCCTACAAACGGTACAACACAAACAATTATGAAAAAAACAGACATATCCTAGCTTTCTTGCCGCATGTAAACAGTATTTACACTACCAGTCAAATAAACGTAGCGTTGAACTTTTTGAGTGCACGGCGCGATCCAGTCTTTTGATGCAGGACGTGATTGCGGCCTTGCTGCTGCCTAACACAAAATTTAATTTACCATTTTTTCTTAGAAATAAATATCTGATAAAATTATTTCGTTCATTCGGCAGCTGAAGTAAAAAAAAAAGTCAAAAAAAAGTTATTCCGAGTTTTCCTTGAACAAAAAAATTTTCTAACTATCTTGGAGAGTCTGTAGTTCAACCTGCCTAAAGGTCATTTCGATTTGGAAGCCTTCGCTTTGATTTCAAAGGTCTTAGGCTAGCTTAGAAAAATGTCCAATTTGACGTGAAAAGCATCCAATTTGATTTGAAAAGTGTCCAATTCGACGTGAAAATGGTACATAAAAATTGTTCCCCACCCTAGCTAAGTTCAGGGATGTGGAATGTAGAAAGTGGGTCAATTTTTCTAGAGATTATTAGAGACTTGTTTTGGTAACACCCGATAGTAGTTGAGCTTCTCGCTCTCTAATCAAATGCGGCTTCAACAGTGTTAGCGACTGCGAAGCAGTGGTGGCTTACCAACTCAGTGGTAGTCGCTCATGTAAGTTAAATGCCTTTAATACATAGCTCACTGTAGTATGTTTACGTTATCTTTTCTGATAGAGGGTGAGTTATTTTTGAGGAAATGAGTACTAGAATCAGCTGATCGATATGGGATGTGTAAGTTAAAAACTCTATAAACCTTTAATTACACTGTGTTATAATAAAGCTTTTATTACTCCATATTGTAATACAGGGCCAAATACGCGTTCAAACCGTCTCTACGAAATCCCGTAGAAGTAGAATGCGTGGCGCATCCCAAAAGGGATTGAGTAACTTCTTCTTCTTCTTCTTCTTCTTCAGCGTTTGTCCCGCTTCGTAGCGGGGTCCGCCCTTCTGGTGTCATGACGCCACCTTTCTCGATCCTGCGCCTCATCAGGGTTGACGCCAGTTACTTTCATGTCCACGTGCAACGTATCGGACCAACGCTGCTTCGGGCGCCCTCTAGGCCGCTTTCCTGGCACTTCCAACTCAAGGCCTATCTTGCGGACGCTGTCTTCCTTTCCACGCAGAACGTGGCCGTACCATCGCAAGCGAGCTTCGCGCATCTTGTCCGCTATCGGCGCGACACCGAACTTCTGCCGAATAGCATCATTTCGGATGCGGTCCATGCGCGTGACTCCAGCCGTCCAGCGCAGCATCTTCGTCTCCATGACGCTGAGGCGCGTTTCAACTTCCTTGGTCGCAGGCCAACACTCAGCGCCGTACATCGCTACCGGCCGGATGACTGCTCTGTAGATCTTCGACTTGAGGTGCTCTGGCATCTTCCTATCGCAGAGCACGCTAGTTAGCGAACGCCACTTGGACCAAGCTGCACTCACGCGTGAGTTCACTTCAACCATCAGACTGCCGTCAGACGCTATTGCTGACCCCAGGTACTTGAAAACCGATGTGCGTGCAAGCTCAGTGCCGTCAATCTTAATGGAGCCGGACTCGTTTACGTCAGTCGTTAGGTACTCGGTCTTGTTGACGTTCAATTTAAGTCCAAACCTCGCCAGGCGGTCGCACCAAGCTTGCACCTGCCGCTCGAGATCATCTTTATCTTCGCAAGCGAGCATCACGTCATCAGCATAAAGCAGCGTCCATGGGACGGGCTTCTGAAGATCTCTCGTAATGGCATCCATGACGACAACAAAGAGGAGTGGAGAAAGCGCAGAACCTTGGTGCACCCCAACAGAGATGGGAAACTCCATTGAGGTTCCAGCTGCAGCTTGCACTCTACTCTTTGGGCAAGAATAGAGCATCCGCACCCACTCTATGAGTTCCTCAGGTACGTTGTGTTGTCGTAAGGCGTACCATATAACCTCACGCGGTACGCGGTCGAAGGCCTTCTCCAAGTCGAGAAAGGCTATATGCACCGGCTTCTGTTTCTCGCGATGCTTCTCCACCAGGAGTCGGGCGGCGTGTATAGCATCAATGGTCCCACAACCAGACACGAAACCGCACTGGTTGTCGGAGAGATTGACGATTTCACGAATTCGTCTATCGAGGATTCGCTCGAAGATCTTCATGCTGTGCGAAAGCAAGCGAATCGGACGATAATTGAAGCAGTCCGCAGGACTGCCCTTCTTCTTCCAGATCGGAATCGTCGTACTGTTATGCCAACACTCCGGTACTTTCCTCTCCTTTACTACCTGGTTGAAGAACTCAGTCAACCACTCAGCAGGATACCAGAGCTTCGACCTCCAAACATCGGCTGCCAGATCATCCGGCCCTGTCGCCTTACCGGGCTTCATCTTCTTCAGAGCCGCTTCTGTTTCCTCCACGGTGATCTTGTGAACAGGACCGTGTACAGAAGCCACAGAAGGGATGGCCGGATGAGGAAATTCCATAGTGGAAATTTCCTCAAAGTAATCACGCCATCGCTTCAGCGCCTTTTTGCGGTCTGTCAGAAGATGGCCGCTCTCATCATTGATGCCAAAGAACTTTTCGATATCCTCGCCTTGGCGATGGCGGGTTTTAGCAAGTCGGTACAAAAACCGCTCACCATCGCGCGACGCGAGCTTCTCGTTGACATCACTATAATGAGGGATTGAGTAACGCCGTCCTTTATCCCTTCATTGTAATAGAGGGTGTCTCAAAAAACGTATACACTGTTTGAAAGGTTATACCTTTGCTCAGAATAGAGGTACTGAAGAAGGACATATATGAAAGCTTAAGAAAATGGAAATTTTCTGACATGTGAAGCGGCATGGATTGCGCCATGCACCCGTCTGAACTTTTGCATTTTGCACTCGATTGATGATATTTCGCTTGAACACTTGTTACAATTTCTTTACAAAAGTGGTCCTATCGAACTTGAAAACACACTATGACTTGCCAAAAATGCAGGGTACCATTAGCAAACGCTGTTACTATTTGAAAGGTTCTTACATTGCTACTAGTTGCATTGCAAGCTTTTGAAGACGTTTGAGACGCATATTAAAGCACATGGCAACAAGACTTTTATGGCATGTAGATATACAAGATTGCGCCATGCACCCGCCTCAAACCTTGCATTTCAGACTCGATTGGTTGCGCATGAGCTGAATGCTTGTTATAATCTTGTAACCATTTGGCCAGATTAACCTCTACTGTGCTTCTTTTAGAGTTTAGAGCTTGACAAACTCGAGAAAGACACGTGACATGCAAAATTGTTGATTGTACGATGAATGTGAACAGAAGCGCCATTTTCCAAGACAAATTCTGTGGACTGATGAAGCAACATTCAAGCTGAATGGAGGGGTTAATCGGCATAATTACAGCTATTGGGCGACGGAAAACGTAAATAGAACACAGCACAGGTTAATGTGGCCAATTAGTAAAAAGACTGTAACAGGCATTCAGCCCATGCCCACAATAAATCGAGTCTGAAATGCAGGGTTTTCGGCGAGCGCATGGCGCAATGTTGACTATTCGCACACCTCAGGCATCTAGTTACTCTGCGCTTTCATATGAGTCTCAAACAGCCTCAAAATCTTCACTAGCAGCAATGTTAAAACCAAATGGTACTTGCATTTCTTTTGGATACCCTGCATTTTTTTGCAAGCAGTAGTGTGTTTTTCATTTAAACCTGAAGAAAGCATAAACTATCCAATTCTTCCACTTTGTGAAGAAATTATAACAAGTATTCAAGCGAAACACAATCAATCGAGTGTATAGTGCAAAATCTCAGACGAGTGTATGGCGCATTCCATACCACTTATGTATACGTCGGAACATTTCTATTTTCATATGCTTTCACATAAGCCCTTAAATTCTTCAATACCTTCACTGCGAACAAAGTTATCACCTTTCAAACAGTATATACAATTTTTGAGACACCCTGTATTTCCGTGTATTCTTCTGCCAACTTGAAAATTGTTCAAAATTTAATTTAAAATTGCCAATTTAAAAACTAATGTTTTTCACTCGACGTAAGGGTATCAAAACCTCCTATGAAGTCGTAGAGGAAGAAGCAGAAACAATGGCACGAACATTCAAGGCACTAAAGGGACGGAAACTTTCGGTGTGACCTAATGAATCTTGCTATCTCGTCCTAGGTTTCCAGCTCTCATCCGGGTCTCTTTACTGAAGTCCAGACTTAAACCAATCGATGAAGATGGACGAATTCCAGGAGATGGAAGCCCGCCCACGAGGCGAACGAAGCACACGCGCCGCCGTCTACGTCGACGATGACGCAATCTCAAGGCTGCTCACGTTTAGAACGATTTCAAAGCATTTTTCAGCGCAACCACCCTAACCTCACTTCAGACATAGTCAGACCATCCTTCGAAAATTTATTTTTATTCTTCAAAAAAAATTAAATCGCGTTTAACCTTTGGCTCCTTTGGAATAGAATCAGTTATTCATTAAATTTTTTAAATACTTTTTGTTTGATTTTTGACTCCTTTTTTAGATTTTTAGATTAGATTCTTCAGAATAGAATCTTCAAATCTTTAGACCGAATAGTACACTATTAGGCAGCTAACTGACATCGGCATGAAGTTATATACGCCCTTTGGAGAAAGATTATGTTGTTGGAATAACTGAACAACCACGAGAAATGTTCATGAGCGATTCTATAATTCGAGCTCTAAAAAAAATCATAAAAAATTAAATAAAGGAAGAGTAGGCTACAAGGAGCTGAGGAATACTACAGCGCCGTCAAGAAGCCTGTCAGAGCGATGTGGTGAGCAAGCAGCTTTGTAGACGGGCTTCCGAAAGGCGTGCGGGCGCGGGAGTACGAAGAGCTCAGACAGCAGCAGCACGTGGGGGGAGGCCGCGCCTCCGCGTCGTGTCGACGTCGTCGTCGTCCTCGTCGGTCGGTTCGAGCCGTCTGCGTCTCCGGCCCGATTCGTGGATGGAGGAAAAGCTGCTGCCTTCAGCGCCAGCACACTCTCTGCTGACTCCGACCATGGAACGAGCCGAAGCAGCAGCAGCAGCAGCAGCAGCAGAGCCTGACGGCCACTGCAGTTCAGGCTCGCCGTCGGAATGAATCCGCGCCATGCAGTGCCGACCAGAGGTCACACTTCTGGAGTGTCCGAATTCAATCAGACCCCGAAATGAAGAAAAAATAGTGCGAGGGAAAGCTTGGACAATAATAAGCTCGAGGTTCAAGAAGTAGACGGGGAGGGGGAGGGTAGTACTGCGCTATCGGGACCGGGATCGTACTGTGACTTGGCTTCACAAGGGAATTACCTCGCATTTCTTTATATTTTTAGGTAATTTTTGTATCTCTTAATGAGTTGTTGGGCGTGTGCAGCGCAGTCGGAGGAGGTGCCGGCTGTCACGTGCACCCGATACCAGGATGTTGGTTCGGGTTTCCCGCTCAGGCCAAGCAAGCAAGCCTTCCATCCCTCCGGATTCGGTGAATTCATAGTAGTAGACTTGTCTGAGAACGGTGAAGCACTGACATGTTCATCGACTGGCCAGCGCAGATCATTTTCTATGGCCAAATACGCATTTAAATCGCCTCCATGACATCCCGTAGAAGTAGAATGCGAGAACTTCTGCCCTCAGGTTGCTCCTCCGCAACCGTTTTTAAGCCCAACAACTCGCGTTATCGGATATCGTTTACACATCTTCCGAATCGGAGGTCAGGTTCCTCCTCAGTCGTTTCTTCTTACTGGATCGAATTGCTGGCCCGCCTTTAATGGTCTTCCCCCCCCATCTCCACCTTCCTGGTCCCAACTCCTGGCTCACTTCCTTGTTTCCACTATTGACCTCCCTACTGGCCTCTTCTTGCTGGTTTCCCCGTCCTGGCCCCTCCTCCAGGTTGTTCCTTTCCATCCTGGCCACTCTCCTGCTCCACCCTAGAGGTCCCCTATACTACCCTTCTCACCCACCCCCTTAGTGGTCCTCCCTCCCATGTTCACAGGAGATGTCGGTGACACGTATTCAGAATCAGGACGCTTGTGGCGCGACGTAGGAGGCCCGTCTTCTGGATCCAAAACCTCAGAAAACCCGTCTTCCGAATCCAGAAGCTCAGAAGTGCGCGCTGTCGCCGCTATATCGAGCATGAGGAGGCTATGCATATGACAAATTCCTTGTTATCCGTATGAATTCTCTTACGGCTCCCTTCTTGTTGGTTCCCCATCCTGGTCCCGCCTCCAGGTTCCTTCTTTCAGGTAGATCTCCCCACCCCCCCCCCCCCTCGGGATCCTCCTTACTACTCTATCCTAATTAAGTAGCCTTCCGACGCTTATGACACGAGGTGGCGAGCGAACGCCCATTGCGCGACATCGGTGTCACATCTTCTAAATCCGGCCTCCCTTACTGGTAATGGATCCCCTTGCTGATCCGCCTTACTGCGCCTCTCCTCCTTGATTGCAAGCCCCCTACTCTCCTTATTGTCTAGACCCTTCTTGGTGCTACCTCCTGGCCCGCTCCATTGTTCCCCTACCTACTCCCCCCCCCCCCCCCCCACCATCCCTATGCCTCCTCCAGGTCGCTCCCTCCTGGTCGCTGTCGATTCTCCTTCCTCGAAGTCCCTCTTCTACTTCTTCTTCTTCTTCAACGTCTGTCCCGCTTCGTAGCGGGGTCCGCTATTTTGGTGTCATGACGCCACCTCTTCCGATCCAGCGCTAGATCAGGGTGGACACCAGCAACCTTCAAGTCCATATGTAACGTGTCAGACCAGCGCTGCTTTGGACGCCCTCTAGGCCGCTTTCCTACCACCTCGAACTTAAGGCCTATCTTGCGGACGCTATCTTCCTTTCCACGCAGGACGTGGCCGTACCATCGTAAGCGAGCTTCGCGCATCTTGTCCGCTATCGGTGCCACACCGAACTTCTGCCGAATAGCATCGTTTCGAATGCGGTCCAGGCGCGTGACTCCAGCCGTCCAGCGCAGCATCATCGTCTCCACGACGCTGAGGCGCGTTTCAACCTCCTTGGTCGCAGGCCAACACTCAGCGCCGTACATCGCTACCGGCCGGACGACAGTTCTATATATTTTTGACTTCAAGCGCTCTGGTATAATAACAATAATAATAATAACTTTATTATCAGCAACAGGGATAAAAGCAGAAACAGTATGAAGTTGAAGACAAATGGCTGATAACTTAGTAGAATAACAACACAAGAACAGCTTTCCATAAAACACAAATAGACAAAAAAAGAGACAGAACAGGTGAACCTCAGATAATAGTGAACAGAACATTTTCCAGAGGGAGCACCATAGATTAAGCTTCGCTCAGTACACGCGGGCGGGTGATGAAGGGCAGTGGACGGCCAGCACTGCAAGTCCTGCGTTCAGTTGAAGGGACTCCGGGTAGTAGGCCCGCCAACAACACCACAGCCAGCACGACTACGGCTCTAGCCTTCGTTAGTGCTACCCTACAAGTCTTAGAGTCAAAAAGAGCAAAGTTTCCATGATACTATAAGGTAACATTCGTTTTAAGTTAATATGGACGTGGAGAGCTCATTTCACCAACAGAATCTCCTGAAATGCCAACATGATAAGACTAAAGAGTAAATGCTGAAGTCAAAAGAGACCCCTGTGTTTCAAAAAGTCTTCAAGTCGTCGGGCGAAGTTCTCCGGGGACGATGACATGAGTAAGGAGCGCGGGAGCTGATTCCAAGTGTTTGCTACTCGGCACCAAAAGGAGCGCTCATATAACTGCGTACTGACCCTACCTGGAACAACACGAAGGTGATGGCCTCTGGTGCGGCCAACAGACTGAGAAGTTGTGAGAGGCAGATCACAGCCTAAGTCGACATAGCACATGAGGAGCTTAAATAGAAAGCTTTGATCGTATATCATTCGTCTTAGCTGCAAAGAACTACAACATAACTGGTTCAAGCGCTCTCGATAACTGGAATTGAATTGACCATTTCTTGCGAATATCTCCTTAGTAAACTTTCTT